>CM020440.1:1742500-1755000 GCA_009819605.1 Sterna hirundo | reverse complement strand
GCCAGCCCCCTACTAGGTGTTTTGTCAATGCGCTTAAATTTCTAAAGTCTCAAACTGTTGCTATTTGTTTCCATCCATCCCCCAGCACTTTGCGCTGGGAGAACCCCGGCTCCAAAACCCTTCACTCTCAGCGCTGACCTTTGTGCTCTGGAAACAATTACTCCTGGAAAGCCTGTCAATATCATTATTTTTACAAGAAATCAATACGCTTCACAAAGTTAATGGGGGATTCAGGCAGCAAGCGTTTACCTTCTTACTGTCAGTGGTGCAGCGGGCTGTGCTCTGGCACAGATGACAGATTCGCCTCGACACCGAGCAGACAGTAAGCAATGGGTGTAAAGGAAAAATAGGCTGCAAGCAGGCGTGGAAAACGTCAGCTTCTGCAGGCATCCACGCTCTAACGAGCCAAAGATGTCAGCCCCTCGTAGTGTCCACTCTGGAGCCAGCGAGGAATACAGGGAGCTAATGAAAGGGGGATTAGGAGGCGGCTTCCACCTCGCAACCAGAAATAAACCAGTTTGAAAAGGCCGGGGGGGCAAAGAGCCGAGGGTTCTGCAAAAGCGGGCTTCCTGGCCGGCATCCTTCAAGCAGCCGGAATTGCTGCTGCCGCAAAAAAAAAAAAAAAGAAAAAAATAGATAATCTTGCAGAAAAAAATGCATTCTGCAAATTCAGCCTGTCGGTTGAATTAACCCCCCTTATTTCTTGGAGTTTAACTACGGTGGGAGAAAAGCAAAATTTGCGATATTTAGCTCCGTTTCCTCTACAGAAGTATAATGCCAGCCTAAGATACTTTGTATGTCCTGAATTTTAACCAAAAAAAAAAAAAAAAGAGAGAAAATGATCACCATAATGCCTTCACTAGTAAAGATGCTACAGTTAACTATTTTTATACTAATAAAAGACTCTTATTGTTATTTTAAGGGTATTTCTAAAATATTCACGTAAGCTTTAACTAAGCTATCTATTTTTCAGAGGCGCTATAATAAAAGTGTAATAAAAATCACAGAAAATGCATTTTTAATGTGGTAAATGGAAAACCAGCAGATATTTCAAGGCGTTGCCCGTTACAAAACCTGCGCTGGCGGGGATGCTCCGGGCAACCCTTTGAGCCCGCTCCCACCACAACCTTGGGGGATTGGCTGTGTTTTGTGTCACCGCTGCCCAGATGGGTGCCCCTTGTCAGCAGCCCTGGGAACGATGCGATGGAACGGCGACCAGAGGTGCGTTTTCATAGTCGTATTTTCCCTATTGCCCCAGTTTCTGCTCTTCTGCTGTTCGTTATCCGCAAACAGGCTTGTCAGCGGCGCGGCCGGGAACGAGCCCTTCTCTTGCCACAAAGCAGCTGCGCTAACGGGCAGCATCCTTGACGTCACTCATTTTCCGAGCTGAAATCTCGGCAAAATCAAGGCACAAACAGCCAGCACCAGGCAGCACTTTTAGAAACCAGAAGGAATTGCGAGCGTGCCCGGTGCACCCCGCTTCTCCCGCCTCAAAGGGAAGGGCTAGATGACTTCAACACATGGCGGGGGTTAAAAATTACTAAGAAAATTTCTCCAGCTTCCCCTGGCTGCTGCTATCAACAGTTTGGAATTTACACTAGCGCTTTACATCATTACCCCAGTCGTTCACAGCTTTTTAAGGCTTTAATGCAAACCACATGCAGAACCCGGGGAGCGGCGGTGGGGCCGGGCGGGATGGGAACCCTCTCGGAGGGGAAAACCAACAAACAGATCTCTCCTCCACAAAGCCCGACTCAACACATTTTTCATGCATTGTGGGCTCCTCCAGAAGCAGCAAGCTGTTTAAAAAAAAAATACCTGGCCCAAATTGAGCATTTGCTTGACATGATGGAAAAGTGAGTGCTATTTTCTGTTATATTGCCCCTATTCTACATCGACAAGAATATATTTTTTTTTTTGCTGTTCCCAACTGATTTCACAGTAGTGAACTCCGTTTATGAATTATCTGACACATTTCTTGCAATTCTTCTGACAACAGTGCTCAGTGGAAATTTCAAGGCACCTCTCTTCTGACAAGTAGAAATATCAATATTTGAATAAATTGTGGATTTTAAACTTCTCACTCTGATGCACCACAGCAAGGAAGACTGAATTTTTCTTTTACTGGGTCTAATCCCCTTGAGCCTAAAGGAAGAAATCTGTATGCAGCGTTTCATTACAAGAAAGCTGTACTGAGTGACATTTGAAGCACACATCTAAGTCGACCTGATGAAGTTTACTTCCTTCAAACAACAAATAGCAGCTTTGTATTATTTCCCCTTCTTGGGGGAAAAAAAAGCAAAAGCATGATGTCTGAGCAAAAAGCCGAAATGTTGATTCACAAATTGACAGGCCAATCTTTAAACAAATGTGTTTCTTGGGGGAAAAATGCAGCTTTGTTCAAGCTGAGCATTTTTCTTGTGCCTGACAGAAGCATTCCGGGGCTGATTAGAAGGAACTTGTTAGGGCTCCGTCTCAGACACTCTGACTCCACTTTTTAACAAGCATGCAAAGAAAACAACATAAAGATAACAAAACATTGTCATTACCATCTATGGGCTCTATTTGGGCCTTTTTTTTTTTCCTTTTTCTTTTTTTTTAATGCTTACGCTCTGAAATTTCTCCCGGCTCATCCCATGCCAGCACACCGGGCGTATGGTATTTCGGTATTTCGGGGCGCTGTGGACAATGTCCTACCCTCCCTCCGGGAGGTGCGGGGACGCCTGGCTCCCTTCTGCTCCCAGCAAGGTCTCTGCCTTCCAAACTGGGACGGGCAGTGGGCAGCATCCCCGTCCCAGTACCACAGCCCTCCCTCCGCCTGCCCACCACGTGCCGGGTACCTGGTGAGACGCCCTCGCCTGCTGCGCCAACGGACGCTATCAAATAACCGCTTGATAAATTACTTCTTACAGCTGCCAAGCAGCCCCAGGGCTGTCCTCACATCTCCCTTAACTCTTTGTCCGGAGGGTTTTGCGTGCCAAAGCCAGTTAACAGGTCTCAGTTTGTCCTCTCGCAGCCAGGAGAAGAACAACAGTTATGAGTCCGTTCTTGACGGTTTAGCCCATGAAAGTCTTCTTCCATCATAAAGTAATGCTGGCTGAAGTGTATTGGAAAATTTGTCTTAGCAGAGAGATCTATCTTACTGCTGGCGGCGGTTCAGGATGCTGTTTTCAACGAGGCAATATATGCCAGTTCCTTGGTTCTGAGGAGCTATGAGATGCCACGGTGTTTACAGACCCCTTCTCATATACACTGTACCTCCAAAACTCTTAGCAGCACTAATTAAAATAATGTCTAGGTTGAAATAAAACAAGAGGGAAGAAGTATGAAGATCTGATAAGAAACATTTCTCCCCACATGACACTCGATACCAGCCCAGCCTGTTGAGTGGGGATACCTAGAGGTCATGGATGCTCCATAGAAGGAGCGTTAACCAAAGGGACAAGGCACACAGAGGCAGTCAAGAGGTCAGGCCTCCAAAAATATTTTAATCCAGAATATTTTACTGCAGTCATCTGTTACCTAGTTCACACTGATGGAGGTAAGAAATCTGTCCAAAAATTTTTCTACTGACAGCAAAGACAGTTTTGAGGGATGCTTGAACAAAGTAGGACAGCAAACAGAATTGCCAAACAGAATAACATGGCCCCGAATCTGTGCGTGTGGCTGTGGATGGCCACATCACCGTGTTCGTCTTTGGTCCCATGTCCCTGTAATGCAACCGCAGGGATGGGGACAGCAATAAGTGGGTTGGAAAGAGCAGGGTGCGGAGGGAGAACCGGCTCCGGGGCCGGCAAGGACCTCTTGTGTTGGGCACAGGGCGGCAGAGAGCTGCTGGGATGCAGAAGATGTGCCCAGGCAAGAAAGATCTAGGTTAGGGCAGATGCCCCGGTTACAGGCACCAGTGGGAGATAGAAAGGCTGAATCAAGGGTGAAGACATCGAAGAGGAATTTGGTTCTGAGGAAACATCTCAGCCCAGAGCAGCTGCCCTGGGCCATGCAGGAGGACTTCTCCAGCCAGTGGGCTCCCAGGGCAGGACCTTTTCCCCAAGGAACAAAGGATGTGACCAAACAGCAGCCCTGGTCCCGGTGTGATGGAAACCTCTCATCCCCTCGTCTGAAACCCCACCGTTACAACGGAAACGTTTGTGGGAATACCTGAACTACAACAACATGTTTCAGATGTGGGGGGAAGGGAAAAAAAAAAAAAAAAAAAGAAAAAGAAAAATTCAGCTCATGTCTTCTGCCTGGCAATTGGCGTGAGCCTTTCCTGGTGGAGCAGGGCAGATATGCTCTGCCACCGTAAATGAAAAATGACGCTACGGGGAATTTCTCGTTACGTCAGATACACTTGTCCTCTCTTCAGCAGAGCTCGGGCTGCTTCTCTTGGTCAGTCCCTAAAGCGGCACGGGGCCAGCCTGACACTGATCTGTCCCTGCAGATGTAAGGTCATCTAAAAAAGACGCAAGGTAATCTAAAAAAGCCCAAACCCCGAGAACTTTACCACTGCAATGTTTTGGTTTGGCTTGTTTTTTTTGTAATTTTAAAAAGAAAACACAAGCCAGTACCTATGCACTGTACGGTTCAAAAGTCCTCAAAGCTATTGGATTTGTTAGGCTTCCATTAATTTTTATTTTCACTGTCATATAGTTCATCTGATCTTATTCAGTTATATAGTTCTGCAGAACGAGAGGCCCGATAAAACCACCGGTGTTTCGCACATGCCTCTCTCCTTTTCAGGAACACGCTCCTGAATGTCCCTGATAACTTCAAGTTAGGGTGAAACATTTAGAGCCATCCGCTTGAAGTTTATACTATCTATCAACCTGCAGATTTTTTTCTGTACCTTTCTGCCAGATTTCCATTAACATTTATATTACTGAAAAATATTGTTGCTTTAGAACGCTGTATTTAGGTGCTCACACACAAATTTATAAATATAATGCAAATGATCATGTTCTTTTTCCTTTAAATCGGTGTAAGCATTCATGTCGCATATTTTCCTCTTTTCTTTCATATTTCCCCTTTCATATACGCACACAAGACAGAAAAAAGACCCTTCTCCACTCATGTGATGGGAACGGGACCGGGTTCCCCGGAAGAGATATTCCACAGAAAACACTCTTTTACCCACTCTGAATCCTACGCTGAGGAGAGCAGCAGGAGTCCAGCTCACCAAAATCACCTTGGAAAGCACAGGTTGTGGCCAAGAAAATATTTAAGCAAGCCTGCCCTGCTTAGCAGAACACCACCGGTACCACATTCCAGCTGGAGATGTGTACGTTTGTGGAGACCTGTTAAGAAACGGAACAAAAATTTGCTTTGGAGGGGGGAAAAAATATGGATAATTGAAGTCAAAAATGGGTCTCTTTTCTCTCAGCCTTATGAAAGACAGTAAAACCAGTGTAAAATCAGTGTAACTTAATTGACTTTCCAATGCTAATTTATGCTAATGGAGGTTCTGGTCCATAGTTTTCACCTGGGAACTCAATAGCAATGAGTGATGGCTCCAATTAGTCATTATAATTGTGAGTTGCTAAAGCTAATATTAGTAGAACTGCATGACATTCTGGGTATCTCCCCAAACTTTTCTGATAATAAGCACTGTTCCACACAGCTGGATCGTATTTAGCTGCAAATGTGTCTCAGCTGGGTTTCGTAGTCTTTTGGGTCACCTACGAGCGTTTGCAGAGTGGTCTCCTTTATCAAAACCCACCGATAAGTACCCGCACATCCCAGCCCGCTGGTAGGTACAACCCGATGAATGTTCGATGGTTGCTCCCCGCATTAGGCAGCTGTTTAATATCCAGACAAATAGCAAACGGCTAGCTGGATGTTTTATCTGATGGGACCCATGTTGGATAACTAATATAGGACAAGTTCTTCCACTCTACACCTGCAAACAATCAACTGTCCTTCCTCAATGACATTTTAGTTTGGGCTTGTCTATTAGGTACAGTCAAGACTCTCGGTCTTTTACAGTACGGTCACTGCCCTCTTGCCTCTGAGATTCTTGGACAACTTCAAGTATGCTAAAGGAATTCAAATACTTCTATTCCAATGAATAAAAGTAAATAAATTACCTTTATGGTATTTTTCCCTCTGGATTGGTTTGATATGAAATTTTACATTGTCCATAAACGTTCGCGTTCTTCAACGATGAGAATTTCGCATGAAAAATACTCAACTGTATTCGTAAGACCCAGTTTAACAGCTGAGTAAGTTCAACAGATGAGTAAGTAACAGGTGGAAATGTTGGCACCTAATCTGAGGCAGGATTTCTGGGATAGATAAATGTCTCTCGATATCTGTAGGACTCAGCAGTGAAGAAGCTGATAATGGTTTGATGACAGGCATGAGATGTAATTTGCAACTTTGGCTTCTCGAAGCTCTCCCTCCGCTGAGATGGATGGGACAGTTGCTGCTTCTCTGCGCCACCGATTCAGGACGGCCGCACGCTCCGGCAGGCATTGCCGCCCTCCTTTCTGCATAGACGGCATTTTGATGGGTTTTTCACACCAGACTTAAAAGGAGGTCCAAACTAATCATTCAAATATGATTCCTTTATTAATTAGAACTAAGTCTTGACCTAATTTTAAAGGAGGCTTCTTTGGAAAGGTGCTTTGTTCTAACTTGTTTACCCTTTGAAGTAAGTTCCCCACTCTCTGCGTCTAGAAAAATGTGTTTTCCTTCGACATAAACAGATGGGAAATGTATGAAATGTATCTATCAACTGTATGTTTGTTTTTTTTTTTTTAGTATAGAGCTCAGCGTCACTACCATCCACTAACGAAAGCAGAAGCCATTGTTGATGGAAGAGGGGTTTACACCACAGTGGACGAAACAAATAGGCTAATTTAGGCCTTTAGGCAAGCCTGTGAAGTGAATATATTACACATTACTACAAACTATCACAGTTTTCAAGCCACCACCTCCACAGATAGTAACAGCCTGTCGCTTTGTGAGATACCCCGGCGTCTGTCTCGCTTTCATGAGGAAGAGCCTATCCAGGGAGCTTAATTAAAGTACCGAGAGTAAAAAAAGAGAGAATCGACTTCAGCTCATTTGAAATAATTTGCTGAAAGACTTTTTTTAATTCAAGCTGCAGCAAATTTAACTTCTCCGGTGAGCACAACGACCACTGCATGGAGCAGGGAGGATGGCTCATGAGCACAGCACAGAGTCACAGACTGGTTTGGGTGGGAAGGGACCTTCAAGGCCACCCAGTGACACCCCCTGCCCTGGGCAGGGACACCTCCCACCAGCCCAGGTTGCTCCAAGCCCCATCCAACCTGGCCTTGAACCCCTCCAGGGATGGGGCAGCCACAGCTTCTCTGGGCAACCTGGGCCAGGGGCTCACCCCCCTCACAGCAAACAATTTCTGCCTCACATCTCATCCCAATCTCCCCTTTTTCAGTGTAAAACCGTTACCACCTGTGCTGGGTGTCCTATCCCATCCCACCTCATCCCATCCAGCAGAGGCAGATCAGGACATCCTGACAGTGAACTTGGTCATTTGGCCGTTGGGTGCGAGCAGCCCAAGCTGAAGGCAGGACTTCCCTCTCTGAAGTCAAACCCACACCAACCTGCGCACTCCTTTTTGATAGCATTAGCCAAAGACAGTGTTTTCTGTCCTTCGCGGCCAATCACATACCACTTCATCAAATGCTTTAGTCTCACCCTCTGTCCTCCACCTGCAATGAAGTTTTATGAAGGACTTCAGAACATCCCCACTTCCAAGTTACGGGATTTTTTTGTTGTTGAAATCAAAATCATAGAAACATAGAATTGCTTGGGTTGGAAGGGACCTTTCAGATCATCGAGTCCAACCATCACCCCGACTCTGACAAAAAGCATCACTAAACCATATTGCTAGATAGAGCCTTGATTAACTTGATATGTGAGTTAGTAATACTCGATATGTGAGTTAGTAATAGCTGAAGGGCAGATCTTCCCAAGAAGCGACCTGCTGAAGTTGGAAACTAAGGGCAGCCCCGGGTATCTTATACAAACCTTCGTACCACGCAGGCTACAAGAAAGAGTAGGGTATACGCTTATTTTGATTTGAGATGATGTGTTACTACAAAGAATAAAATCATACTACAAAGTAAATAACAGAAATCATGATATTGATCGTTTCGGTAGATCTGTTGGTTTTGCCGGGCAGAAGAATACAACACGCAGCCTGTATTATACACCTAACTTCTTTACAGCTTATTATTTCGATGCGCTTTTATAAAGGAATGCAAGAGGAACTGATTTCCTTCTGAGAGCGCTGTTTTGGAAGCAGGTGTACTGGCTCTAGGAAAAAAACACTTGATGGGAGGATGCTCAGGGTTCTCCATATTAAGGGGAACTCTGAAATTACCTAAGGCTTTCTCTAGGGTTGTTCCATTATGTCAGAAGTACTTACATTGCCAGAAAGCTGCAAGTCAACTGTGGAAAATGTAGCAGTGAAATTCTTCGAGAAAGGACAAGAAAGAATGACAAAATAAAGAGGAACAATAGCGGGCATCTGCCACAAACCGCTTGATTTGGAGAAGAACAAGAATGTTCCATCTCACAGCACACTGTAGCTGCAGAAGACTTTTAACCACTGTAAGCTCTGCAGAAGAAGAGGTACAACTAACTGTTAAGGTTCTTCATTTTTACAGAGGATAATTTTATGTTGCTAGAAATAAAGATCTAATTTTTGTCCGCAAGGACTTTTTCCCTGGAAAGCATTAACAATAAGAAAGGGGAAGGTTCTATTCTTAGCTTATTTTGGCAACTAATCCAATTAGCAACAGTAGCTGATTGGACAGCCAACCAGCTGAAATGAACTTGCCTATAAATCTTATCTTTTAATAACTTCAGCAACTTCCTTGCATTTATTTTTTCTCTGTCTTTTTTAGAATTCATGGTTTCCTGGTTGCATCCTCGTATTTGAGACCCTCTGCCGCTCTTTTTTGATTTTCCTATCTGTCCGCTGGCAATATGCGACCTTGGTGTCACCTTTATTTGGAACAGGGTACTTAGCAGAATGGGAGAGCAGATAGCCCAGGACCTTTTGGGTGGGAACCACTCCTATTCATCATTTCTTGTTCCCCATCCATTTGTGTCTGCGCCGTTGTTGGTCCTCTCACTCAACAGAACCTTGCTGCCTCTCCCCCTTGCTTCTTCTCAGCTCCCTTCCCTCTGCTATTTTTCATCCATTATCCCAAGTCCAGGCTCAATTTCCCTCCACCTCCCTTTCCAACTTTGTGGAAACAATTCTTTTCCAATGCTGATCCTTCCTTAAAAGACGTCTACCTGCTGTGTAGTCCTTCCTGTTCCTCCTCAGACTAACCAACAAGGTGTCAGAGCGGCTTTTCTTCAACAGGCCCTCAACTAGGGAGGAATCTAATCGATTAGCTGAGAGAGTTTCTCCGGGAGTGAGAGCGGAGGAATGTGTTCCCACCAGGCTATCCCACTCCGTGTTTCAGATAGGATGCAAGGTTCCCCAGCCTTATCACTGCTCTGTTGTGAATAAATAAATACCTGGTAAATTTGAGGGATCGTTTTCTTTAGCAGCAGACCACAGCTAAGTTTGATAAGGTCTCTGCAGTGGATTTACATGTTTCAAAGCCATGGATGTCCCATGGGCATAGGAAAATCATAGCTAGGTTTTGCTTAAGAATGTAGAAAATTGCACGAAGGGCCTTATTTCCACCCTTACCATCCACTGTTAGGTACTGCGTGATTATGGGGCTAAAACTACTTTCTTTACAAGACCATTCCTCATAAAGTTGCAATAAATGATTATTTAAAGATCTTTTTAATCAACCCCCTCATACCTTACTGATAATGTTAAAAATTGGGAAAAGGGTAAGTCAGAAGTTTGAAAGAAAAATGGTTACAGTAATTAGCTACCCTCCGTATGACACTTTAACTCTCCCTCCGCTGGTAACTCTGGCCAGGTCTGCTCACACCTGAATTTTTATAGGTGATGATTAATTCTGCATCCCTCATTTTTTGTGCCTGACTTGCAACCCCAGGCTACGATTTGCGCGTATTGCTACAACTTAAGTCAACGATCGCTGTGCACCGGACATATCAAATGCACGGGTATGTACGTAATGCACACGCCCAAATGTACATACGCCACACGCAGGCTGTCGAAAACCAGATCCTGGGCACCTCCTGCGCGGCACTTACCGACACGCTGAGCTACGTCATTCTTAATTTCTCTGTGCTTCGATGTCCCGTTTCTAAAGCAGGAATACTTCACGTGACAAGGACATCGTAGGAGGGGGTTTCTGTTGCAGACCTACACAACAGTGACGAGCTCTCTACGATGGCGCAGGGAGAAATTTTGGTGGGTTTTTTTTTTTTTTTGCGGCGAGACTTGAATAGCGCTCAGTAACTAAGTCACGAGAGGACCACACACTGAACAATGAAGGAAAAAACCACTGAACAGTACTGAGTGAGGTAGGGATGATGTGGGGAGGGAAATCCTGTTTCTGATTATGGCACTAAACCCCACATCCCCACGCACACGCGCAGGGAGCCCAACCAAAGCTCGCGGGGGTTACCTTAATTATAGCATTCTTGTTTGTTTGTTTGTTTTACTTTTGAATGCCTGCCTTTGCAACCTTAAGAATGTTCTTTTAATGTAATTGTTTATATGCTAAAAAGAAAAAGACAAGAGAGAAACTAGGCCCATTAGCAAATGAGGAAAAGAGTAAGATTAATGACAATTCAGAAATAACTAGAACCGATGCTACCTGGGGATCTGCCCCAGTTACAGCCTTCAGTGGCCAGTCACCAGCACACCACCACCAGTTTAAATCCATACAGCGAGTGAGGACCTCCACTGCAACTGTTGTAAGCTATTGAAATCAGCCTGCGGTGCATGAAGCAATTTATTCTTTAGTTTATGTTTCTGTTTTTCCTGCCAAAATTTGTATTTTGGGTGGGAGGCAGGCTGTATCGGTGCTCTTCAATGCCTGAAATTCTCACCGAGAAAGTCAAACGCACCCTTAAAAATGAGGATTTTCTAGTTTTTGCAGGAGAAAAATTGTACAGATAGTAAAGAGAGATCTGTATAACCAGCTATTAAAAGGTAACGTATACAGAGTGGCTAGTACGGATATGCACGCCATATGCGTTATTGAGTAAAATGAATGTGCAGCCAATAGCTATTTTGGAAGTAATGAAGAAGTGTGGTGATGGTAGGAAAATTAGCGCAAGGTGAAGCAGTTGATTCTTGATGAAGGATTAAAGCAGCTAAACAGGTGTTTACTTGGCTGAGTGACAAATGAGAAGGTGGCTGTAATAAACATCTAAAAGAAGATAAAGAAGCCGTGGCTACACGGTGAGGTAAGGAGCTGTTACAACAGAAGGATGAAAGGAGAAAAGAAAGAAAGGAAAAATGTAGAGGTTCAGGAAAATATTCTGACAGTGAGCTGCTGGCGCGTCCCGGGGGTGACAGTGGAAGGCAGAAAAGGGCTGAGGTCGATGCAAGTGCTGGGATCCGTCTGCAGGACGGCGGGACGACACCTTTGTTCGTCAACTGCGACGCATTTATGGTGAAACCAGAAGGCTCAGCAAGGATAAGGGTTTCACAGTTTGAGCTCTGAAAAAATCTCCCAATGAAGACAGAGCTTGACTCAAAATGTCCAAAAATATAACTGAGATGGAGAGTCAATGAGCAAGACGAACAGCTCGTGAAGGTGGGAGAGGAGAAGGAGCAGGACAGACAGGAGAGGGCCCGCAGAAAGCACAGCGGAGCTCCAGCTCTTCCCTGCAGGAGCAGCTCTGCAAGACCTCCCCCTCCGGTGGGGTCCCTGTAGCAACTCTCCTCCCATTTTCTGTTCTTCCAGGTGCCAGAAACACATACTCTAGAATATGTGTCCACAACCCCTCCTTCCAAATCAAATTCTTCTTTTGCACACCTGCTGAGGAAGGTGTGTATTCTGTCTTGGCTTATTCTCCTTTCAGCATTGATCTGCATCTTGCTATAAACAGAGTGATATGAACAAGGACAGACAACTGAAAGAGAACAAATTAATGTTTTTAGAGCTTACATCCAGGAAAAGGGACCTTCATATCTTGCACATGAGGAAGAATGCAAGAGTCTGCCCTTAAAATGTGCACTAGCCGATGGTGACCGTTGGCGTCGCTGGTACAGCTGACATGCCGAAGAAAAAGGTAAGGCAAACACTTTGTAAGAATAAATATGATGAGCGAATTCCAAAGGCTGTGAAGGCACGGCACAGCACTGGTATTTAACGCAAGGGGGGAGGCAGAGCCTGTGATGGCTCGTACGGTCAGGACAAGAGGGGAGGGAAGGTTCCCACTCCCTTCTGAGGCAGAAGAGGAAAATGGAGAGAAGGATAAAGAAGGGCGATTGCTGAAAGCCTGAGTCCTACAATCAGAATCCTTTCCTTTAATGAAATAAAAAAAAAAAAAAAATAAAGGTGGTATTACAGAAGAATTTGCCTGTGGCTTGAAAGCGATGCATTCAAAGACAACTCCGC
>CM020440.1:1735000-1737500 GCA_009819605.1 Sterna hirundo | reverse complement strand
CTAGCACACAAAATAAAATTTTATATTACCTTCAGAAGCCGGATCAATTGTTAATTCTACCATATGTTCAAGCATATTCTGTTACATTACTGTCTTTAGAAAAGCTCGCGGAATAGGAGGGAATGTGTGAAAACATGCATGCTGTGCCAGTAAGTAGTTATTTTATGTTTGTAATTTTAGTTTTACTGACTTTGGGCCTAATCCAGTTCAGAGAGCCACAGCAACGCTAAGCTCGCGCTCCTTCATCAGAGCCGCTGGGAAGCACTTTGGGGTTACGCGGGCTGTTTGGCGTGGAGGAAATCCAACCTTCGCCGCCGGGACCGGCATCTCCCGGGGGGCCGGCGGGCGACCGGCAGCTCGGCTGCACAGGAGGGCGAGGGGAGGGCTGGTGGGACACACAGGTCTCTTGGGGTCTGCTGGCGGCCTCCGCATGCCCTCCTAAACACACAGCCCCGCTCAGAGCAGATGCTCAGCTGCAACCCAAGCTAGCTCCAACAACAACATTCAGCAACCACCACCAGAGGAGACCCCAAGTGGTGCCTCCAAGGGTTACGTTAATATAAAATAAAACTGCATTAGTGCTCCATTTGTGAAGGGGCACATGATAACCAGATACAGGACTGATCGTACACACGCGTGTAGGAGCCCACACCATGGGTGTCCATAAGCTCCTCTTCCTCATTGGTCGAGGACAGTCAACCTGGCCAGCTCGCGAAGGCAGACCACCCCAGCACTGCCTGCCGTCCTGTCCAGAGCTACTCCCAGCGCTTTGCCCCCACTGGGGTCTCCTCCCGTGCCCACCGCACGGGCACAGAGAGAGCTGCTCTGCACCCCCAGCTCCTTCTCCCAGGAAATGCTTCACATCCCATCAGGCTGAAGACCTGCCCCGTACCCCAGCCATGTCTGGTGAGCCTGGCACGTGGTACGGAAAAGGTGAGCTGGCCACCACGGTGACCAAAACCCTCTCCTGCTCCAGGGAAGCCAGTCCTGGACATTTCAACCCAAGAGAGTTGAGGACAGACTTTTTAGCAGAGCCTGTTGTGATAGGACACAGGGGAATGGCTTTAAACTAAGACAGGGAAGATTTGGACTAGACAGAAGGAAGAAATTTTTCACAATGGGGGTGGTGAAACCTTGGCCCAGGTTGCCCCGAGAAGCGGTAGATGCCCCATCCCTGGAAACATTCCAGGCCAGGTTGGACGGAGCTCTGAGCAACCTGATCTAGTTGAAGATGCCCCTGCTCATGGCAGGGGGGTTGGACTAGATGGCCTTTAAAAGTCCCTTCCCACCCAAACCATTCTATGATTCTATAATGAATACTTAGAAGCGACCGAGGAGAATGTGAAACTTCACAGCGACGCAGGGGCAGTGGGCTGTCGCACCTTCGTGTGAAGGTGTCGTGTTGGAAAAGCTACAAGAGTAGGCAAGGTAATTAATTTTACTTTCTACCATGGGTCGGCATGCCAGGGAGCTGATCTGCATAGGAAGGACAGCAGAGAAACACGCACGAGCCCGGCTGGCTGAAGCATCCTATAGACCTCCACAGGCAGGAACGGTGGAAGCCACGGTTAGATCACTACCCGGATGGCAGAAAACTTGCACAGGCAAAAGCAAAAGAGCAGGTAATGAGATAGAAAGATGATTAAATGTGCGACATCTCCAATACTTTAACTCTTTCTGGGCTCTGGTCAAGTACAGGTGTTTACATGGCCACCTTCCTCTATCCCGGGCCTTAAAAAAATTAATAAGAACAGTAGAAAGACTACTGTCTTCACAGTTGCATTTATTTTCCTGTCTGTCGTAGAAAGCTGGATTTCCTTAAGTAAATATGACTCTTATGCATAAAGAATGACATCACACGCGTTTCAGATTGTCACTTACTGTCACATAAACCACCTCGGAGCTGCTGCTCCAAGAGGCGTTTGCACCCCAGCAGCCAAAGCACGGCAAACCCAAATCTCCACGGAGCTCCGCTGCTTCTACCGTAGTTACTGCAGCAACCGCGGTTTCATTTAAGAAATCTTAATGACATGCTCGAACACATTAAAGCCTGCATTTCTACCCTGTCCTGTGTTCTTGTTTTATTTTTCAGCGGGTTTGAAAATCCTGCCTCGGCTCGGGGAAGCGGCGGGGCCAACGGCTCCGTTTTCCATGAAGATTGCATTACTCTTACCGTCCTAGTTGCGGGGATTTTTCTGTGTTTGCTTATGAAATTTTCTTAAGCTTACTTCTCACACATTGGAATAGTCTCCGGGCTTTCAAAGTAAGTTCAATTCTACCTTCTTTAAAGTCATACTTAATTAATAGCTGTTTATTGCATTTCCCGCCTGTATACTGAAACGTACCCTGGGTAAATAGGACGGGTTTCTACATCCTTGCTTTAAATTGCGCTGCCTGAATCGCGAGCAGTGATTTGGTAGACTCAGCTTGCTGCTAAAAAAGCAAACTATTTCTTCAACACAAACAAGCCCAGTCAGAGGAACCGAACGTTGCCAGACTG
>CM020440.1:1725000-1730000 GCA_009819605.1 Sterna hirundo | reverse complement strand
ATCAAATTTGGATTGGTGAAGAGCATTCCTGACAATCCACACAATACCAAGACCAATTCAATTTTATTGCTTGTTATTCAAAAGAAAGGGCACTCACATCTACCCTTTGTGTATTAATAACCACACTCAAACGAGAGGATTGTGATTCTTCTTTTTTTTTTTTTTTTTTGGGGGGGGTGGGGGGGGGGGTTGATAGGTCTTGTTGTTTGCATTATAACTAAACCGAATGTTCCGCGCAGCCACGGCTCTGGGCAGCAAACCAAGCGCTTGTTTAAGGTTTTCAGCAGTGAATTCACCTTTCAAACGGGAGCACCCCGTTCCTACACACTGTCAAATTAACTTCGCCCAGCGCGCGTGCCACGGTAAAATGAATTTAGCCTAAAAGCGAGAATGGACTTTTGCTTTTTAGTAACGCCCTTCGGCTTTCGGGTGGATTTTTCTTCCGATATTCTTTAATTATTTTTTTTTCCCCAGAAACTTTTGCAAAGTGCAGTGGGAGTTTTACACGGAAGTCCTTGTTTGTGTTCCTACTTTCTCAAAGCCTGCTTAAACACCGCGGGAGGATTAGGCCAGGTTTCTTTATTTCCTTTCCTACTATTTCTTTATCATTAAGGCCAAGGAGTTTTGAGCGAGCAGAAGCCCGCTAATCGCCCGCCCCAGCCCCCATGGCTTTGTTTCTGTCAAAATAGCCCCTTTCAGCGGCGGCGCGGAGCGAGCTGTCTGGGCAAATGAACTGCTCTTTCTCACCAGATGTGTAACCGTGTTTCGTCTTTCACGAGAGACAAGCTGGAGCCGACTCCTTCCGCTAGCTGGGCCTATGCTACATGTCTTACAACAACACAAATGTAAGCCCCTTCCTTTCCACACATGTTAAACTCATTTCCTAGTGAATTATTGGGAAAACACGACACTATCCTTACCGCCGCGCTCAGATGCTGCAGTTTACTCTCCGCACTTCTGGCACCGCCGCCATGCGATGATGGGCTCTGTATAATTTTCTGGCTGTGAAACTTTTGCTGAAAGTATCACAGATTTTTTCCCCCCCCCTCTTTTTTTTTTTTTTAATTTGCCTCCAGCCTCGACATACCAGGATCTCCAAACCCGGCGGAACAAATACCTTCCCTTTCTACCTAACAAATGCTATTTACACTCTGGATTTTCTCCATCTCTGAGAAATAAGGAGAGCTTGTTCAATAACAAAATAAAAACCTAGAACCCAGCCAGCCATATTCTGTTTCAACTGAGCTGCTGTACCAAGGAACTCGTAAGTTTTCTTCGGCTTAAAACGTTAACGAACCAAAACAGTTAACAGAAAAGCCAAATCACTGGATCTCATAAAATCCAGAGTACCCCTCAGCCTGTAAAATTCCCCAGCTTCGGGTTTGGTTGGGTTTTTTTCTGAAAGCGCAGCTACATCTTTATTTTAATGGGGTATTAATAATGCCAGTATAGCGTCGTATTATATACAGCGGTGACCGCAAACATTTTTGCGAGATTTGCTGTTAAGATAAACAAACAAGAGGAGCCTGTCCGCTGCCAGCTCCACCCCGGCGAATGGCTCTCGTTTTCCGGGGGCTGCCCAGCGCAGGTTGAGCTCCCGCGTCCCCTGTCCCCTCGCGTCCCCTGCGTGTCAATCACCCCCTGCCATCCCCGGTGACAATTTCCATCCTCCCAGCCTGGAATTTCCACCTCCTCCAGCCCGGCAAAGCGCTCCCCCGGCCCTGCCGGTAACCCAAGCCTGCGCCAGGGCTGCTCCTGCCCCCTGAGTATCCGTCCCTTCCAAAAGGAGCCTTATTTAAACCCGTTTCTACCACTTTGTGTTTCACAGGTTGTTTTTTTTCATTATCTGCTGTCTGAGAGTAATTATTTACTTCCTGGAAGCTCACGTACCAGAACTCGGAGTTTGAAAGATTTTTCCATAACCTAATCCAATTCATCAAAGGCATCCTAACAAAATTACAGGCTCTGGCAGTATCTTTGCTTTTCACCTGATAAGGCTGCAGCAGAAGCCCGGGATGGTTTGTATCAGGGTACCTCCCGGAGTATAGTTTTTGACAGCTTTGCTCAAATCCCTTCCCCCTCTTTTCCTTCTGCACAAAAGCACGCGATTTTATTATTCCCTCCCACCGCAGCCCTGCGAGGCTTCGGGCTTCAGACAAATAATCGAGTATTAAGAGAGGGGGGGAAAGTGGTGGGGGAGCCCCGTCCAGCGCGTTTGGGATTTACTTGAGAACAATGGTCTTGGAGGCGTACGCCAGCGCGTTCCTCCGCCGGCAGCCCAGGTACTGCCGCGATTTCATTAACTGCGGGTCCTGCGCCGATTCAGAGCGGGGATTAAGCGGGAGCGATGTCAATGCCGCGACTGGGATGACCCGAGGAAGAGAAGGAAAAAGAGAGGAGGCAGCGGCTACGCGAGTCCTGTTTCTGGAGCGATCTCGGTGCTGCTGAATTACGGGGATGGCTTCGATTTGCCATTTTCTCTTCTGCGCGTACGTACATTGGAAAAGCCCAGCGTGCGCTCGGCGCTGCGTCCTCTCCTTCCCCAGCACCGGCGGTTTGCTTTTTAACAGCAGAGAGGAGTTCCTACCTGCGCGCTTCAAACCTGACCGCCCCCCTCCGCAAACACATCCCTTCCAGCCATACCCATTAATCTACAATACACCACATTCTTAGGGGGGGCGGGGGAATAAATAATTTAAAAAAAAAAAAAAAAAATCAATGTCACGCTTCTGATTGATAGAATTTTTTCAAAGAACGGGTTACCCAGGAAAGTTGTAATTTTTTAATAGACTCTGAACTTGGTGGCACCAACAGGGCAATGAGAGCGTAAGAGCGGCTGAGCTATTTTAAGGTCTATTCTTCCAGTAGTTGGGTGCCCATCTTAAAGAAAAATAAGAATTTTTTTTAAAATGACACCAGACCGGTGTGTTTTCATGGCATTATGCAGATGAAATGACAAGTTGTCATTTAAGAAGTTAATAAACAGTCACCATTTTGCAGGTTATCCAAATGCTACTGAATAGAAAACCTTGGATCCCTAAATGATGTGTAATTAAAATTATTTAAAAAATCCTCCTTGACAGGCCAGGGCTTAGCCAAAATGTAAATGACATTAAAGAAGACAATGAATTTAATTTTATTTAATGTCCCTTTTTGCAGATCCTCATTTACATAGCATTTTTAACAAAAGCGTTGACCTTATAAATGCTGGCATTTGTACAGCTTCTGCAGAGTTGGATTTAATCATGCTTTCGCAAAGCCATAAGGGAAAAAGCTTTAAGTTCTCTGGTTGGATATGGAGTAGGAATAAAAACATTGGGACTGGTCAAATGTTTATCCTCCTTGCTTCTGAAAACAACCTGACAAGAAGATGTAAAGGTCTAGGGAATAACCCATTGCTGTTTGTAAGGCTTGGTAATAATCATACATAATCGTTTGGAAATATAGCTAATAAAAAATATAATGAGTGTTCAGCAAAATCGGCATTAGGCCCAAATTACATGATATTAATACTTGAACAGGTGCAGAAAGGCGCTTTAAATGAGGTAAATGAATAAAATGTCCCAGAGCACAACTGTGTGCACTGACAAAAAGTCAATCACATGAATAATTCAGCGGCCGGGACTGCCAGCAAAGGTCAGCGGCTCTCACCTTTGTGACGGGAAGTGAAAGGAAACGCTGCTGACGAAAAAAAAAAACCCCTCGCCCTCCACCCGCCGCGTCGCAACCCCGCCGAAGGTGTAAACTTGGAGGAGGATGGAATTAAAGCTCGGCACCGGCGAGCCGGCGGGGTGGGGAGGGTGTTGAAATTAAAAAAAAAAAACCCAACAAAACAGCATGAACAGTCAACTCATTTAGGGAAAATAATCTGAAATTACAGCCAGGGAAAGGTTAAAGGGGGTGGCTACCAGCAACGTCAATTATCTACAAAATCTGAGGTCAGTCGAAAAGTATTTTAAGAGCCTACGGGACTGAAATTTTGTAACAGCTGTTAAATATGACAAAACTTTTTATTCCCCCAAACTAAAGCTATTCCAAACTCCGTATGAAAGAAATGGGATAAACAGATGTCTGGCTTCCATACAGGAAAGTAGGACACACTTGGAATGATAAGTCTCCTAAACTCTATAGAATAATGCCAGATTTATTGGGGAGGGGGGGTATTTACTACCCACGGAGATGCCAACTAGCAGTAGGACTGTGATGGTACCATCTGGAAACCCGCTGCCGAGCGCGCCCTCGGAGATGCACCGCGAGCGCATCCAGAGCTGCTGCCGGGGGATACCGGGATGCCACGGACACCCCACCCCCCCGCCCCCCCCCCCCCGGCCACCTTCCCGCCGTCAACAGTTGGGGACACCCAGCCGGCGGGCACGTGCCAGCCCCCGGGAAAGGCAAGGAAAAGTCGCGAGGAGCGGGGCCGTCGCAGGGGTTTCGGCACCTTCCCGTGAAATAGATGGCGGTGGCACCCAGGAATTATTTCAGCGCCGAGTGTGGTTTTGGTTTAGCAGTTCCAGCGGCATCCTGTAATCATTTACAGCCCTTGGAATGTATGGGTGAAATAGGAGAGATTTATCTGTTCATAGTTGTGATATGTAGACAATGGGTGTTCCTAATGAGGAACATCTGCTTTTGTGTTTTCCCAGAAAACATTATTCCACTATGAAAATGATACTCCCATCCTTTTCAGCAACACCGCAAAGAAAATATGGGCCTTTTCCTTTCTTTTATTTGCTTTTCTTTGGGTCAATCTAATTTCCCAGGGACACTTTTTCTGTGGCATCTTTTTACTGACTGCGCTGCAATTTATGGTGGGCTTGTTCTTTAATACGTGAGTTACTGTGCCGTATGAATAGCCCCGATATGCCAGAAGATACTTAAATGTATATGGCAATAAAAGTGTATACACTCGGCCCTGCTTCGTGAGAAACATCGAGGCGACGTAAATAAAAATTCTCAGTAAATTAAAAGGTCGCAGAGGCGCGCGACACAGAAAACTG
>CM020440.1:1200000-1717500 GCA_009819605.1 Sterna hirundo | reverse complement strand
TCTGGGCAACTTGATGGTTTTTTTTTCCTTTCCTCTCTGCCTTGCTAAATTAATTATATCAAACATCTGTTCACATGACGTTGTACTTAATGCCACACACACTATTTAGTGATGCTAACGCTTCCTCGAACAGCAACAACACACCTTTTTCGCTTTGTAAAATATCCTCCGGTCATAGGTACCTGCATTACTCGCTCAGGTAAATTAAAAGTAGGTGCCGTCTATCGGTCTAATCATCCCCCCCGCCCCCCCAAGCGGGGGCAAAATACAAACTTGGTAACTTGCGTGTTAAGAAAAGCGTAAACTTTCTCACCTGCTTGGTCATTGAGTCTATTAGCCGAACGTACAGGTCCTGCTCTGTCCTGACTCCTGGGGAGGGAAAGCGGAGACAAAATTCCTATCAGGATTTCAACAGCGAACCACCCAAATTACATAATGAAAGCATGAGGTCAGGCAATTAACTGCAACGGACAGGGATCGGCACCCGCGCCAGGCTCAAAAATAAAATTAAAAATAATAGTAATTTAAAAAAAAAAAAAAAAGCCAGAAATCACCCAGCGACAGAGTTCTCGCCCGCTCCTGAAGCTGGCTCTTGGGGGGCCGTGCCCCGGGAAGCCCCCCCCAGGCCGGTTTGCGGCCGGAGCCACGGCCGGGGTTCGGGGGACGCCCACGGCTGGGGCGGATAGCCCCCGCGTCCCCCCGCGGAACCCGGCCCGGGGCTCCGCTCCGCCTGCTCCCCGCGCTCACCCCGTCCCAATAATTACCATTAATTCGTAAAAGTGAAAAAAGTCACTTAAAAGTGATGTTCTGCTGGAGCAGCTATCGATCCCCTTTTTTACTTTCCACTTCAAGACCAACCGGTTAATCATGTGAAGTACCATTGACTTATTGATCGGTTATGTTTTGTTTTCCTTATATGCCAAGGAAAGAGCCGTGTTTACACGCGTGTAATTTTAATCTCAAAATCTTTATATCCTTTTCCAAAAGGCCTTGAAAAAGAAAGTAAGACTTTTCTGCGGCACACGGATGTTCAAAAATGAGGTAACGACAACTTACCATTGCTATACAATAACTGAAGTTTATAATGAATTCCATTGTTAGTTTTTTCATTGTTTGGCTCCTGCAAGTAACGATAAATAATTACATTTAGCATGAAAAATATCTCCCTCCTCCTGACGCACATTTTTCTCGTCCCTGAAGCGGCTCGGAATTAACAGTTTGCAGAAATTCAGCCCCCTTCGTGGAGCGCTGATGATGTCATTATCTCGGTGCAAATATGTCATGTTTAGCCGTTTTCCCCGCGTTAAAAATAAGTGGGGGCCGCGGCGGTAAGTTTCTAAACCCGGGCTCCGCTCGGAGCGGCCGCAATAACGGGGGGACCCGCACGTGGTCTGGGCGCCTCTGGAGTCCCGTTAGGGCTGCCGGGCTTGGAAATTAGCTTCCATCAACTAAATCACGCTTAAACGTTGTTGCTTTGTTGCTTTTTTTTTTTTTTTTTTAAATAAGATAACAGGCAGACTTACTTTCTCTTTCTCCACAAAGTCCACAAAAGCTGTTCTCTCAATCTCCACTGGCTGCCCCTGCCTGTCGTACAGAGCTAAGACGAAGTGGAAAAAATTGGATTTTCTGAGATTGGAAGGCGGCTGTTTCTCGAAATGTGCCCGAGCCAGCCCCACGCCGCTGCGGGAGAAAACAAGACAAGGCGTGGGTGAGAGCGGCGGGGAAAGGGGCGCGCAGGCTCCGCGGCCGCGGGGGGATGCGGGGAGCGCGGAGCGGCGCGGAGCGGGGAGGCTGTAAGTGATACGGGGCGGGCGGGGGGGGTGGGGGGGTGGCGAGTGGGGGGGATTTACGGCCGGGATGAGAAATACAGGAGGAGAAAACCGCCGGGAGAGGATTTGGCAGACGTACCTTTGGGCGGCCGTGTTCGCATCCACTACCCCCGCCGTATGCATCCAGGAGCGGACGGGATTCATCCCACTGCCCAGCGGTTCTTCTTTCATGGTCGTCCCACCTCTTGGTATATTTTCCTGAATCCCAAACATTAAAACAAATTTGGGCAAAACCAGCTCCTAACCAAAAGGGGTTAAAATTGAGGGAAATGTCAGATACGGGGTGGGTTGGTTGTTGCTTGATTTTCTCTCTCTCTCTCTCTCCTTGGCGACTGGAATATAAGAGATGACTTTACTCCCTGTGATCAGTAGGAGAAAAGCCCAGTTCAAGTCTTGCTTCCTTCTTCAATCTGTCCTGTATTGGCACGACATAAACAATTTACTGAGTACTTCTGTGCAGCGAGTTGGATGGCGTTCCAGTTTGGTGGTTTAAAAAAAAAAAAAAAAAAAAAAAAGAAAAAAAAAAAGAAAGAAAAAGTGTAACTGCAGCCGGCGACACTGCGAGGTTGCTTTTTTTTTTTAGGGGGGGAGGGGGGGTAAAAGAATAAATATTTTTGTTGTTGTTTGCAGACGCGCTCAACGTGGTGTCATCCTAGTAAAAACCGGCCTCGGGAAGAGAGGAAAAGGGAAAGGGGAGAAAAAAAAAAAAAAAAAAAGCTTCAGGACACTGCTGAATCGACCACTTTCTGGCAAGGCTTCTCCTGCTCCAAAAGACAAATAAAAGGAGGGGGGAAGAAGAAGGGAAAAAAAAAAAAAAAAAAAAAAAAAAATGTGACAAAGGGGGGAGGAAAAAAAAAAAAAAAAATACTGATTACCGCGGAGGTGTTCCCGGGCACACGGGAGAACGGGGCGCGGGCCCGTTGGCGTCTCACGGAATGGACGGAGGCGCGCAGAGCCCGGCCCTCCCTCCCCGAGGAGCGCGCCCTTCCCCGGGAGCCGGGCCCCCGCCACGGCGGGGAGAGGTGGCGTCACTGATGACGCAAGGGAGGAGGGCGGGGTCAGCGCCATATATGGAGCGTGGGGTTCAGGCTTTTGCCGCCGCGCTCTTGCCCCGGCCCCCCCCCCCACTCCGTCGCCTCCCCCCCCCCCCCCCATATCTCCCCCCCTCGGGGTTGTTGGGGGGGGTGGAGATGTGAGGGGAGGGGGGCCGAGTCGCATCCCCAAATATTCCAAGTATCCTCCAAGAACCATCCACTGATGACCCCCCCCTCGTGGGCCGCGACCCTCGTTTGGGGCAGAGGGTGGACAAAGGGTGGGCTGCTGGCACCCCCTCCGCGCTCCTCTCTCTATATATACAGGCACCTCAATATCTGTATTTCAAGCCTGCACATGTATCTCCCCAGCTATATGTCCGCCTTGTCCATATATATCTATATATCCGCCTCGAGTGATGAGCTTTTTCCGCCCAGTGTGGGTTAGGACTTCCCTTTTTTGTTGTTTGTTTTTTTTTTTCCTAGGTTTTTTTTTTTTTTTAAATTATTATTATTTTTTAGCGTGTGCGAATTGCCAATATTTTTGCGAATCGCTAAGGTCCGCGCGCTGATATTTTAATTAATCGGTGGAAATCGAAGTCCGATCTATGCTATCAGGAGACAGCCCCCCCCCCCCCCCCCCCCCGGTCCTTTCTCCAAGGGGTGAGGGAGGGGGGGAAAAAAAAAAAAAAAAAGAAAAAAAAAAAAAAGATGTGTTAGAAAGCAATCTATTTTGCTGGTGTTGGGGGTTAATGACTATTGCCAAAGATAAGTGAATTATCAAAGCTGTTGCTCTACCCGATCTCAAAATCCATTACATTGCTGGCCGTCTAATTAAATACGTAAGTATAATAAAATCATATTTTATGACTATTTGAGGGTAATGAGATTAGTCTTTAGAAGCGATCGCCACATATTAAAGATGCCACTGTCTATAGAATGTTAATAACCTTAAATCAAAGTGTATGGAAACTATTCATGATAAATTAAAAGAAAATTCCTGTATTCATAATCAGCCCGGAGCTTTTGAGGTACAGTAGAGCAGATTACAAAACCTCACACTTTTATCGCGGAGGGACGAGCAAAGCAAAGTTCCCAAACAATGCGGTGCTCGGGGTGGAGGTGGCATTTGGTGGCACGGACACATTTAGGGACCTCGGGCGGGCGCCGGGGGCCGGGGGGCTGCCGGTCCCCCCCAGCTCGCAAAATCCACCCTCCTAAAAATAAGGTAAAAATGCCCAACAACGCTACAATTGTAACATATTCCCTAAAATGCACAGAACAATGCCGAAGTTGGTCCTTCCCTCCGCTAACGAAAGCGTAATGCTTAAAATCATTTACAGTATCTTTAATTCAGATTACACGCGCCAAGGCGATTTAAATCTGATTACCAAATTAGAAGGTTTTAAAACAAATCCTTTTAAATCTGATACTGTTGACTAAGGAGGGGGGGGAAAAAAAAAAAGTTCCATAAGCCCATCACATAAGGTAACGATCCTGCCCCAGAAAGAAAGGGAGTTTTAAACCTTTTTGACAACAAATGCAGCTGCCCCACTATTTTGGACGATATTAAGCGAAAATGAATGCAAATCTGTGTTCAGAAGCCATCTGGCCAGAAATGGGGGAATCAGCTGCTCTTCACAACAGGCTCTGAGGCTGAATCTATTTCAGCTCATTTTCTAGATCATCTGGTCCTGCACCCAAAGCGTGGAAAATACGGTCTTTATCATTCACCAACTTTATCTTTTTTTTTTTTTTTTTTTTTTTTTTTTTTTTCCCCGTGTGTGTGTGTGTCACTGCGCGGCCGCGGGAGCCCGCCCGGGATGCTCCCCGCTCCGCACCGCTCCCAGGCCGCCATCCTGGGGCGCGGGGGGGGGGTTAGAACCAGTCCCCCCACCTCGGGCAAGTTGTCCCCGGCCCGGGACCGGTGCGGGGGAGACGGGCAGGACCGGGGATGCGGGGGGATGCCCGCCGCCCCGGCACCTTGCACCGGGGCCCCGGCCCGGCGCCGGGCGGGCAGGGGGTGTGAGCGGCTGCCGGGGGCGGCCCGAGCCCTCCCGGCTCCGCAGCCCTCCTCCGCCTCCTCCTCCTCCTCCTCCTCCTCCGGCGCGGCGCGCCAAGTCTCCCTTTTGTGTGAATTTACGGGGTGAGGCTTCAGTGATCCCCCCCGCAAATTTGCATTTAAATAGCGACATCAAGCGATTCGCGTGCCACACACCAGTGGGCTCCCAGATGTCACGGCGGAGCCGGTCAGATGGCCGCAACCCAGCTGTCCTGTGTGTCCCCCCCCCTCTGCCCGCCCCCCCCCCCCCCCCCCCCACCTCGCCCCGGCCCCGCTCCGCGGCCCCCGCACCGCGCGGGCCGGCTGAGCTCCGCGGCCGCGGTAAATCACGCCTCGCAGCCCGGCCTCGCCTCTCGCCCCGCACCGCATAATAACACATAATCACACGCCGTACGTGGATCGCGCAGATTAAAATTGATAGCCTCATTTCCACCGCCGTTATAGGATTCTCCTGAACTTTATTATTTTATTTTCTTTTTTTCCTCGGGACAATCCCCTCGGGACTATTATCTTAATCATTTCACTTTTTTTCTTCTTTTTCTTTTTTCTTTCTTTTTTTTTTTTTTTTCCATTTTACGTTTTTACATCACAGAAGTTTGAGCCCGTATTTACTTTGCCGTGAATTCCGCCGCGGCCGGGCCGCCCCGCTCCGCGCTTTCCACCCCCCGCCACCGACCCCCGGCAGCGGCTCCCACCCCAAAAAACTTTCCCAGCGGGAAGTTCCGCGGGGAGAGGCGAGCGCTGGCCTCGGCTCTCCCTCCGCCTGCCCGTCGCTGCCCCGGGGGGCACGGCCGGGCCCGCGCAAGCTCGCCAAGGTGCATATTTCAATTTTATTGTGCGAAGGCGCCTTCATTACTAACGTGCTTGGTTACAGTAGGTGTAATTTATGCCCGGTTTAACCGAAACAAATCTCTGCTAACTCTTGTTTCCTGCGTGGCGGAGGAGTGATAAATTTGTATTTTCGGGTATTTTCAATAGCGCGGCGGACGCCCAGGTACAGCGGCGGGTACTTCCAGGGCGTAAATTTACGGCGGAGGAGGTAATTAGCGCGGGGGGCGCAGCGCCGCGGGGGGCCCGGCCCGGCCCGGCCCTTGCGCGGGGCTCCGCGCAACCTGCGCCCACGGCGGAGCGGCGGCCGTGCAGAGGCCGAGCCGGGGCCCGGCTGGGCGCTGCCGCCGGTGCTGCGGGGCGCGCCCACCCCCCTCTCCGGCGGCGAAGGGCCGAGTGTGCGGAAGGGCCGCCCCGCGCAGCGGGTCTGGGCCCCCCGGGCGGCTCCGGCTCACCCGCCGCCCGCCCTTCGGCTTTGGGCCGATTTCAATACTTTTAATTCAAATTCCTGAGCATCCCGGGCCCGGGGAGAAGCCGGCTGGGAGGCGAAGGGGGACAGCGGTGCGGTGCAGACACCCGCATCTGCCGGGCGCGGGGATGCGCACGCAGCGGCAGCCGGCTGACCCGCTCCGCGTCCCGCGCAGGGCACCGCTGGGGCGATGCGGGGCGCGGTGGTGGGGACGGGACTGTTCCTACCCCCTGCCCGGGCGCCGTCGGGGCCGGGACGCCCCGCGGCCCCTCGGCGGGCCGTACGCGCCCCTTCCCGCGCCTTTGCGCACCCCTGCGCGCCCCGCGGCCAGGCTGCGCGGCGAGGTGGTGCGGCCGCCTCGGAGTAAAGAAACTCCCCGTCGGCGCAGGGTTGTTTTACTCCAACTGGCGCTTGGCCCTGCGCTCCTCCAGGCGCGCTTTCGCCGGCCGCCGCCCCGATATTGTTAAATCAAGATTTACTTCTTAGGAAAAAAAAATATTAAAAAATAAGAGAAAGAAATTTTAAAAAGGCTTAAACTTTCCCCGTGCCCGAGTGCCAGCCCTGGCAGCCGTGTGTCCAACGGGAGCCTTTCCTCGGAAGCGAAAACTCCCCGCGGCCGCAGCCCGGCTCCCGGCTGCCCGACGGCGCGGCCCGGGGGATGCTGCGGGGCGGGCGCCCACCGCCGCTTCCCCGCTCCCCGCGGCCGGGGGAGGGGGGCGTGGGGGGGTCACGGCTCCGGCGGGCGGAGGGGAAGCCGCCCCCGCGGAGGGGCGCGGAACGGGCGCGGGCGCGCAGGCGGGGAGTTGGCGGCCGGACAGGTCCTGTCGTGCGGCGAGAACAATATAAACTGACTCCAACTGAACAAACAAGGATCGATCAGATAATTTCAGATATTATAATTGGCTTTAATTAAACACACTTCGTTCTAATTAACTCTGAAATTTTAGCATGCTTTGGGACGTTGGTGTCTGATTTGATATTGTCAGTCCAGATGTCCTAATAAAATTCAATCCTCCACTCAAGACTTCAATATTCACTAAGAACAAAATGCAAATTAAATGTAAAACCTAAAGTATCGCCAAAGGTATAATCAAGAAAGGTGTCTCAAAACTTCTCACTTTTTATTACGCAGTAGTTAGAAAATGCAGATTACATCCTAACAAGACCTCTACTGAATAATATAAACCTTAACTCTTTCGTGGTCAGGGCTGGCTCTGCCCTGCAGGGATCCGATAACATCCGATGCCAACGTGCGGCCGAATATTCGTGGTCTGGGGCTCGGGCTGCCCGAAACGGGCTCGCCCGGGCGCGGAGAACCGGTGGGAGCCCCGCGGAACGGGCAGCTCGCCGCCGCCGCACTCGCGGAGCAAAACTTTCCGCTTTAACAAGTACTTTTCTCCCCGGGGCGGACAACGGGAGCTGCCCCCGCCCGGCACCGGGATGCCCATCTCCCGCTCCGCCACGGCGAGGCGGCGCGGCCGCGGAGCAAACCCGCGGGAGCAGCGCCGGTACCGGGCACCGGGCTCGGGGCAGCGTCTGCTCGCCCGCCCGAGACGGACGCGGATGCCCTGGGAGGGACACACACACACACACACCGGGGGAAGGTCCCCGTCCCCTTGCCCCGTCGCCTGCCGCCGCCTCGCCGTTTCCCCGCAAGCCGCAGCGGTCTTTTAAAATAATTAAAGCCTTAAGAGCAGGGCGGTGATGCGCGGAGGCACCGCGGGGTGCGTTACCGGGGGGGCCCCGAGCTGCGGCTCCCCGTCAGCCCACAGCCTGGCTCCGTTCGAGAGCGGGGCGAGCGGCGCTCGGGAAGACCGGCTATTCCCACATTAAACATTTGTATGTTTTCCATACTAATGGAGTCACTTAAAGCTGTTGCTAATTTAACTTTTTAAAAAGGCCACAGCGTGGTGATTTGCATTTTCTTTAGGATATTGAAATGAAGAGAAAACCGCTGGGCGGTGAGGCTGCCCAGAGCATAGCTGGGGGCCATGCAGAAATAAAAACAGAAAAAGAAAAGAAGAAAGAAAGAAAGTGCCTTCTCTTCCAGACTATTAATAAGCAATTTGTCCCGCTGCAATTTACATTGCAAAGACAAACGTGTCGGGGCGCCCGGCTGCCGCCCAGCCCGGCCGGAGCCCCCGCGGGCCGGCTCCGCGCCGCTCCGCACCTCTCCGCGCTTCCCGCACACCTTCCCCCGCCCAACCCAGCACTCCCACATCCAGCGGGGTGGGGTGGGGGGTAAAGCGCGGAAGTTCCGCGGCCGGCGGGGCGGCTCGGGCGCTCCCCGCGCACGTGGAGGGGGGGTGGGCGTGGGGGGGCTGGAATTTTCAATGAAATTTCGGAGCGGCGAGGGCAGAGACGCGCCCGGCTGCGGGTAAACAACAAGTGCTGAGCTCGGCGTTTCCCTCTCGCCACATTCCCCCTCTCGCCGCAGAGCCGGCGGCCGCGGCTCTAGCGTGGGGACGGTGTGCCATCTACAGGACACTGCGCGGGGCGGCCGCGCTCCGCGCCCGCGGCCCCCGCCGCCGGCAGGCGCGGCGTGCCCGCTCCCCCCACCACCCCCCCCCCCCCCACCACCCCCCCCCGCCTTCCATCCCGGCGATGAAACACCGCTTATTTGTTATTTGAACTTTTAAACACCGCGTTTAAAAACTTTGCGGAGGAGAAAGGCTGCCCGCGATTCCGAGGCGTTAGATTAAAAGATATGAAATGTAAAGATAATGCAATTTGATTTGTTAGTCTAACTCCGCGATTTGAGAGTTGATGTCCCCAAAGACCAGGCGAGCTTTTTCCCTTTATTTATTTTTATTAAAACATCAATCTACTCTGGAGCTGGGTGAACTCAGTTTCACCTAGAGAACATAAAATTCTCCATACCAAGGAAATAAGCACCTTTCATAAATCAACAGTATTCCTGACAGATCGATCAATTTTTGGTTGTTAATCCGAAAGGAGGAGTTTTAATTGCTTCCTGCCTTTTAGCCCGGGCACCTCGGCGGTGCGGCTCCGGCAGCGCCCGGCTCTCCCCTTTTTGTGCTCGGGAGGTTGAAAAAGCCCCCGGAGACCCCCGCGCAGCGCAGCGCAGCACCCCCCTCAACCGCGCTACCTGCGCGCAAGCGGACGCCGGCGAGTATCTGCGAGGCGGGACGGAGGTGGGCGCGCAGGGGCGCGCAGCGGGGCGCACAGACGCGCGGTGTGGCCCGTCCCAGGTAAGCGGGCGCTCCGCCACCAGCGCCCCCCCCCCCATCCCCGCGCCCTCCCGCGCCCCGTCCCCCCGTCCCCCCCCCCCCCCCCGCGCAGAGGCGCGCAGCCGGGGACGCCGCAGGACCCGCGGACGCGGGCGCTTACCTTTGGCGGTTAATTAGGCCAGGGAGAGGTTTTCCGAGGGAAAGCCCCAACCCGCGCGGAGGGCAGCGTTTATTGAGGAGGGGACCGGCGGAGGAGTGTGCGTGTGCTCTGCGCGCTTTAATACACTACTTACCCACCGCAGCCTCGCCGAGGCTCGGTGGGGCACGGCGGTGCGCGGAGCGCAGCAGTGCGCAAGCGCCCCCCCCGCGCTGCGCGGGCGGGAGGCGGGCGGGAGGCGCGGGGCGCCCGCGGGGGCGGAATCGGCGGCGCGGTCCCGGGGGATTGAAGGTGGGGGGGTCCGGGCCTCGCCCCGTCCCGTCCCGGTACAGCGGACCCCCCCATCTCCCCCTCGCCCCCCGGGCGCTGCCCTGCGCCTCGCCCCGCGGAGCTCCCGGCGGGGAGAGGGTCCCGGCGGGGCCGGGAAGGCGCGGAGGGGAGGTGGGGGGGGGAGAGGATCGATTTTCGGAGCAAAACGCTTTAGAAATGCAACAGTTTGTGCTTTGGGGCTGCAGCTCCGGCGGCGTTTGGCGTGTGTGAACTCGCCGCTCCCAACTTTCGGTCACACGCGGGGGAGAAGTGGCCGGAGAGACGCTGGCGACACCTTTTAAAACTCTTTACCTGTTTTAATTTACCCTCTGCAGCCTGAATGGATGCTCACAACTCGCGCTCCTTTGCCATCCCGGGCGCGATGGCAGCAGGTACCGGGTTTCAAGAACTTCTTGGCTACATTGATCTTCGATTTTGGCACGGCCGTGGCTGTGTGGCGGCGCAGCGCACCGAGAACGCTGCTGGCCAGGACGGATTTTATTTTGTTTATTTTTGCTCTTCCCCTCCCTCTCCCAGTTTCGCAGAGGAACTGTGGCAGTATTGGTTAATCTTCGAGGAGGGGATAACTGCTGTGGTATTTAGCGAGCCCTCTGCTACCGCCGAGGCTTTCCAGTGATCCAGCATCTTTGCAAGTGATGTGCAGTTAGGAGATGCGGAGGTATTTAGGAGAAAGAAAAAGCAGCAGTTTCCAAGTCAGGCAGATTCCTGCAGCGAAGTGAAGCCACAGTTTGGGAATGGGAGCGACATTTATAAAAAATAAGCCTATCGGTGTTGACCTTGGTTATAAATTCAGGTAACGCCCACCTTTGGGTTTGTTCTGACAGCAGGTACTTTCTGGTGGGGTTTTAGTTTGCCCAGAGTGATCACTTGGAGCAGTCGGGAGAGCAGAGGGGCTGCGGGTGGCCGGGCAGGAGCCTGTCCGTGTGGGGAGGACATCGGATCGTGGCTATGGCGGGCGCGGGGATGGTGGCCGTGGCCAGCACTACCTCTCACAGCAGTGTCCATCCCAGGGCTTTCAGCTTCTCCTGGGCAGGGGGGAACCTCACGGGGTTGTTTCTGCTGCGTTCCCCCACAGACAAGCTCGGCTGCTGCTTACACCAGCCTAAGCGCTTGGGAAACAGCTGTCCAGATGTGCCGGGGGTGCTCAAAGTTTGGTTTAGACCTAGAAAAGCCAACACAACTCTGGTCCTGCTCTCTGCTGTCCTGATGTGTCCCCGCTACGTGCACAGTTAGTGGAGGTGCTTCGGCTTAGCGTTCTGTGGGACGTTCTGCATGTCTGGGGCTCGGGGGGTGGACCTGAGATCTGGTGACCTAGCAGGAGCCACCCGATGGTGGCCTTAAGAAGTCCCATGGGGGTAACTGGAGGATCTGGACCTTAATTGTTTTACAACATACTCATTGCATGGGTTGGGAAAATTCTGGGGGTTTGTTCAAGGGAAGTTGATACATCTGGAAAACTGCGAAAAATACACACATTTTAAAAAGTGTCCCTGACTGGAATGAATAAAAAAGGACTCCGAGGGCTTTGTGGAATCAGCATGGATGGAGTCGGGAGGCAGAGGCACAGGGAGAGCTGGTCGTTCCAGGCCTGAGCCCGCCTGATTCGGCCCAACCCAACACCTCGCCGTAAACCAAGAAACACCCTGCTGAAAAATAGGGGTGAATTTGCTTTTTACAGTAACTGCTTTTTTTTTTTTGCACAGAGGCTGAGCTAGTCTTATTAAGACAGATAGGTATTCGCAAAATATTTATAAAGCGGGTTCCTCGGCATCCCCACGCCGGTCCCAAGGCAGTCTGTCTGTCTGTCTGTCTGTCTGTCTGTCCTCGCAGGCGATGGGGGGGTGGCGTGTGCTGTCCCCAAACCTTCACCTTCAACCCCCCGTACAAAGCACCGCCTTGCCTTACGGCCCGGCGACCCTTCGGTGTGTGGCTCATAAGGCTTGAAAATTAATTGTGCCACTCTCCTCCTGCTGCGAGGAGCATTGCCGATCCACTTTTTTAAAATTTAAAAAGATCATATATTTTTCACACGCTCGTTGTGCTCTTCAGAAAAGAAAGCTTGATTATGCTCCAGCCTTTTAAATCAACAGCATGCATACAAACTAGTAGGTGAGCCAACAGCGTCAGGTGCTTTAAGCACCAAAACCATATTTTTTTCTAAAGGCTTTGGACCACCTGGATGTGATGTGGCCCCGCCGGAGTTGGAGGGCTGCTCGCAGGCCAGCAGTGGTCCCTTTTATTTTGACACCGTATGTATTCTTGGCATCTTTCACTCCTAGATTAAATTACGGTGCTCTGGGACTGCTGTCGAACGGCAGCTACTTAAGTTATTAGAGTAGAACTGTGACAACATCTTGGTGCTCCTTATCTCTTTATTCTTGGCTCACTTTTTAGTGCACCGCACTCTCTATCAGCAGTTTTCATTCCTCCTCCTTTAATCTTACCTCCAGCCTTCAGTGTGTTCGAGCGGCTCCTTTCAGCGCTGAGGCGGTGAAACTCCAGCTCCAGCTCTGCGGGGATGCTCCGGCAGCGCCTGGTGACGTTTCCCCATGGTATAAGCACGTTACCTTGGCGGTTTCACTCTTCCATCAGCCTGGGGCATCTTGTCTGCTCCCAAATCAGGGTATTCCTCCCGGCAGCAGGCGTTGGCAGCTCTTTTTCAAGTGGACACGCTGCAACCATGTCTCAACACGTCTAAAATACACTATTAAACACCTGCAGCTCACTTGTACGCGGGAGGCTGGACTCGGGCACCGAAGTGCCCCCGCGCTACGTCAGCAGTAAGTGACTTACTGCTTAGCGCGGTGCCCGCGGCTGCCCGTGCACGGCCCTGCTCCGCAGGCACCCGCACCTCGGAGTAACTCCCGCTCCGCTTTTCCTCCGTGCAAGGACTCGAGGTGCCGCCAGCGCAAGGGTGCAAACGCAAAGCGCACCTTTGAGTGACTTTATCGAAAAGCTTTTTGGGTGTGACCCAACAGCCCTTTATACAAGACCCAGCGCATTCGTGAAGCCATTCTTTTAAAGAGGGACTACTTTCCGCTCGTGAGTTATTTTTAACAACCTTGTATAAAGACTCTGGTTTTAGTAATCACAAAACCATTTGCCTTATGTGCTGAAATCTCTCCCAGTTATTTTTTTTTTTTTTTTTTCATGCAGGAAGGGAAGTAAATAAAGTACGGTGATAGAAAAGGTCGTACTCTCCAAACCGTAAAAAAAGTAGTGTCATCTCCTCTAGCGCTGGAGGTTAAATACTTCAGCGGGAAGTGTCAGGGATGTGAGAGGACATTGACTGAAGCGACGGCCCCTTCCTCAAGCAACTGTCTTTGTGCCCGGCCTCGAATCCCCCAGCCCAGAGACCTCCTGGAAGCGGGGTCGGGGGGCGGGAGGTCACCTATCGGGTGGCCACCACTTTGAGGGAAAACGTGGCAGCAGGGCTCACCGGGGAGCACGCCAACCCGAATCCCAGCAAACCTCACCGGCAGGCGGAGAGGCCTGTCAGGCGTGCGGGGAAGGCAGCCCCCTCTCCCTCCCCATCAGGGTTTCACACAAAAAAAGAGCCGCGACAGGGAATGTTTGCCTCCAGGCCTCTTTGCTAGCGCAAGAGCGGTGCGACCCGCTGATGGAGACAGGTAAAATGAGGGAGGAAAACGTGAGCGTTATGAAAAAATAAACAACAGCAAGGAGAAGACTGAATTTAAATATTGCTAGCAGAGAACTCCACCGGCGGGCTCTGCTGGAAATTATCTTAGACACCACGGTACAAAAACGCTTCCTTTTTAAAAGGAAAATGATCTAATCAAGATGTATGTGCATGGCAATATACTCGCGGGGAGAGTAAGTTGGAGTTATCTGCTTCAATTATGTGCACTTACTGTGTTCTTGTCCTAGCAGAGGATGCGAATAATAAATATAAAACAGTTTTTTCCAAACCTGTATCTTAGTTGAGTAACTCGGCTCATATTCCGAGTCGTACATGACGTGTGCAAAAGAGAAGTTACAGGGTAAAAATCCTGTGAATATTTCTGAGGAATCGTGTACACAAGATGCGGGATGAGCCCACGAGGGAGAATTCTTCGTGATCTCTTGGTACAAGAAGGGAAACCGGAGAAGGCTTTTGGGGCCCCTGGGCTGGCGAGTTTAGATCCCACCGGTGCCCACCAAAAGCTGATTTAGAAATGACGGGACTGGCAAAAAAATGCATTTTTTTTTCCCTTTGCTCCTATTTGCCCTCTGTGCCCCGCAGCCCGGTGACGGGGCTGGTCGGGGCTCGGGCACGCCGGGGCTCGGACACCTCCTGCCTCCTCCTGCAGAAGAACCCGTGAGGGTCAAACCCGCGTCAGATCCGGGACCGCGATTTACAGCCGGAATCCCGAAACGCACAGCGCACCCGGGCGCATCTCACTATCCGAATGGCGATTTGTTCCCCTTCAGACCGGGTGTTTTTATAGCATAAATTATGAAAACGGCTGGTATTCCTGCTCCGGCACCTTCATGAAAAATGAACTTTGGCTGAGCACAGGCGGCAAATAAAGCAGGAAACGAGTTAAAAAATGATGCAGGCCTTCATTTCTTTTAAGGTAAAACGACTGGTCCCAGGCGTCAACACCTCGTAGACCTGCCGAGATATGTTTTGAACCCACTAAATAATAGATTTTAGTGTGTTTTTATTTGTCTGCTTTGTTTTGAGTGGAATTATATCCACAATCTGCTTATTTCTGTTGCATTACCAGTAGAAGTTGTGTTTTGCTGGTTGAATTTACTTCACAATCAGATGCTCAGTTTTTCTAAGGCACAAATATTTAACTGCTCTTTTATTAATAGAAATTATAAAAGATATAGGTAGGAGCTTATTTATTATTTAGTGCTTTATTTTACTGTAATAGCTGTGAAATTTAGACACGAAGTTAATACATGTTTTTCAGACTAACTCTTTATGCCCTGTTCTAGTCTATCAGCGCAGAACTGAAGCTGGCCGTCACGATACCACGCATCCGAGAAAACAGGAATTTGGCAGATAATTAAATTAATTCATTAGTGCATCTTGAATATTAGCAGTGTCAGAAGGTCTTTGCTACCCGCAATTCTCCATTCCAGGGCGCTGATAAAAAGTAACACTGAAAATATGCTTCACCAGCTGCTGGTTTTTTTCTTTTAAGTGATAGATTTATCTCCTAATTTTGCTCTTGTTTCACAGCCTTTTATAGGACTCTTGGACAGTTTATAGATGCCAGCTGACACCTGTAAAGTTCACCTGAAGCTGTTCAGCAATTTAAAACACCGCGACGCAATTTATCTAGAACTCTTAATGCACGCAAAAAAAGAAGGGAAAAATTGATTAGCGTCGATGACGAACTCTCCTGTTCGGTCTTTATAATGTGGATGTAAACCTGTCAGGTTTCACAGCTGCCCTCACGCTGCTTCAGTTAAACACAGCTTTTGAGGGGAGACCGTGCGTTTCTGCTGCTGGTGCCTCGGGGCAGCCCCAGGGGGCCCAGCACGGGGGTGGGACGTGGGGCAGCATCACCATCACCATCACCATCACCATCAGCATCACCATCACCATCACCATCACCATCACCATCACCATCAGCATCACCATCACCATCACCATCACCATACTTCCCCGAGAAAGGTACCGACTGCCCAGATCTGGCTATGTGCCGGTTTTAAATTTTACTTAACTCGATAAATTCAAATTAGCGAAAGAATACTAGAAACGGGAGGGGAAAAAACCCCTTATTTTGTCCCTTGGGGAGCCTTTGCCCCTGCCAGGTTGCCCGGGCAGACCGAAGCCCAGTGGTTTGTTCAGGTGATCCAGGCAATGGGGTTCGACGGCTTCCCCTGAGACGCCGCTCCACAGCACACATTTCTCCGTTTAATTGGTTTTTACCATCTTAAAACTTTTCTTCGACAAGCTCAAAATAAAAGGACCAAAAAATATAGCTCGCAAGATGTTCTTTATCTGTCCGGCGGTATTTCTTCTTTAAAGCTTGTATTTTCAAACCAACCTGCATGTCCAGGAAGGCCCAGTAATTATGTATTTATTTCAATTGCAAGCTGAGAGGCTCTTGTGATCAGATGGTCGCGGCATCTGTAAATCTGAGCCAAGTACTGAATCTTGTGCTAATCCGGCTATTCACAATTATGTCAAGTTTGATCATCTGAAAAAAGCCGCCTTCTTGCTTGGTATTTATCATCTTTCAGACAGTAGCAGACAGTGATCTTTTACTCCCTCATGCAACATTTCAGCAAGCGTTATATATTTCAGAGACATTTTCGTGTATGTATATGCTACGAATTGTATGCAATATTCCAGAATGGTTCCACCAGTAGCGTACAGGGAAACATTATGGTATTAACCACCTCTCACCTCGCCCATTACCGTGTTTCTTTTCCTAACATACTGCAGTATAAGAAGCATCTGATTTCCTGTTTAAGTGCCATATAATCACTTGTTACACATAACAGCACACTTCCTTTTAATGCTTAAATCCTGGGAGCTGCGATTTCCAGAGGCCTCGTGGCTGCTTGAGCGATCCTCTATGAATCATTGAGCCCATCAGACCTGATCCCTGGAATAAAACAGCCCACGGGGCTTCGCTGAAGTCCTCTTTGGATACGGACACAACGTATGATATTGATTAAGAAAATAAGGTGGGTAATAGAGAATGCACAACGACTCTTGGTAAGCTTTTCCCAGTGACTAATTACTCCTATCGCTGCGATTTGCTCCTTGTTTTCTATACAAATGCACCAAACCTCCCCTGGACCTCGCGCTCCCGATGCCCCAGGCAGTGGGATTTGCTGCTCAGTGAATTTGTCGCGGTGTTTGGATCCGGGCACAAACCAGAGAAGCTGCCCCAGGCGGTGGCCAAGTGCGGCTGGAACCATGATACAAGGGAGTGGTTGTGACCGACACTTGCACCAGCTGATGGATGGACCAAATCCGGGGGTTTGACCCCCGCTCTGTCCACAGCTCTGCCCTAGGAAGCCTCCCTGCGCAGTAACTGTCCCGCTCGCTGTGAACTCCGACGATGCCAGGCTGAGCTTGGACAGATGAGGTCCCAGCTCGTAAGGAACCACGATTCAGTCTTTGCCCCCCTTACAGGGGGTCTGCAGGAAAGACGGGGACAAACATTTTAGCAGGGCCCGTTGCGACAGGACAAGGGGGAACAGTTTTAACTAAAAGAGGGAAGATTTAGACAAGATATAAGGAAGAAATGTTTTATGAGGAGGGCGGTGAGCCCCTGGCCCAGGTTGCCCAGAGCAGCTGTGGCTGCCCCATCCCTGGAGGGGTTCAAGGCCAGGTTGGAAGGGGCTTGGAGCAACCTGGGCTGGTGGGAGGTGTCCCTGCCCAGGGCAGGGGGTGGCACTGGGTGGCCTTTAAGGTCCCTTCCCACCCAAACCATTCTATGATTCTACAAATCTGAAAGTTTAAATTACTATAAATGGTAATATGTATGAGTTTAAGATGACTCTGCATGCGCCCCTGTAGTGCCCCGAGCACAAGGCTGGGACCCAGGACCCCTGACTTCCCGTGTCCCCTGTCCCAGGAGCCACCAGCCCAGACGGACTTTGCTGGGCCCAGGGCCACCAGCCTCCAATGCCTGGAGCAGAGCACAGCGCTAGGTCACCTCTTTCCCACCGGGCTGGAGTCTGCTGCAGAGGGCATGGGGACGAGTCTGTGGTCCACAGCAGCGCGTTGCAGAGATCTCCTGGGAACCGTCTAAATGAGACATCAATTATGTGGTTGCCTGGGATTGTGGGCAACACGACGTGGTGGCTCCAGCGGTGCCGTCCAGTATTGCACTCCCATATTCCTCCCCGGGCTTTCCCAGATGAGAGTGAACGTGTCTATAATGGTGGGTGAGGTGGTGGCCACGTGTCCACTGCGAGCCCTGGCCATGTAACCATGACTGCGTGCCTGCGGATCGGCTGTACCAGGGGCCAGCATGATTCCAGCAGCACCAGTGTCCTCCCAGCAGTGCAGAGCGGGTGTTTTGTCTATGCAGAACCATCCTTCATTTGGGATTTTTGGAGGTGAACCGGGCAAGTGGTTCCTCCTTTGTCACCGGGTGAGATTTTGGTCTGCAGACCCAGTGACCTCCACTGGTGTGTGGTCGGTCATGGCCGGGGTGCTGAGCACTGTGTTGAAGCATCACACATAGGATGGGGCAACGTGTCCCCAGCTCGGCAGCGCTCATGGAGCACCCCCAAAATTCAGACACTCAGGTGTGGAGGGGTAGATTGGGTGAGAATGAGTGGGGGTTTGGTCTCCTTCTCTCCCCGGTGAGGGCGGGCAGAGGCAGCCGGGCTGCACGTGCTGTGCCAGGTGATGCTGATGGATTCATCAGGAAGGGAAGGCCTTGCTCAGGTAGGTGTGATAATCCCAGCGAGGATTTATTGGGTGGCTCTCACATCTCTAGGGCTTTTTGGGATTGCTCCAGCCAAGGGTTGCTCTTGGTGGTGGTGTGTTCCTTGCATGCAAGAGGACATGTGCAGGGAGAGAGGCTTCTGTGTGTGTGGGAGTGATGCTGTCCTGGTGGCACGAGGCATTTGCTCCTTCTGGTGGGATGAATGGGGTCTGCTGCATTCCTCACGGTAAGTAAACTGAGGAAATGTTGGACAGTCAACTTTGGGTGTTTTAAAAGTGCAATAATCTCTAAGCTTTTGGGTGCTCTGTGTGTGCAGGGACTCTGATTTTTGATTTACTGAGGGGGTGGTGATTTGTCAGGATGGCTTTGGTGTGCCAGCTGCGTGGTGAAATCCCCTCCCTGACGCTGGTGGGGGCTCAACCATTTGCTTAGAGGGGGCAGCTTGAATCTGTAGCGCCCAGAGGTGGGGGAGACCCTCCTTTTGGGAGCGGTGGGCACTGCACTGTGCAGGTCCATGCAGAGGCAGCTGTGAGTGCCTGGGAGTAAGTACCAGAGCATGGGAAGTCTCTTGCCCAGCATTAATATCAGTCAGTGAGACCATCTGTGAGCTTACACTGCCCGCTCTCAGGAAAATAGCCCGTGTGCCCACAAGAACGTACTGTGTTTTTGTTAACTTGCTCTAAGCTACTACTTTGAGGACGGTGTGAAGCTGGGCGGGGGTTGCTGGAAAACCAAGTGTGAGTTTCTGTGTGGCCGGTTCTGGCTGGCCCTTGGGAAGGGGGAGGAAAAACCTGCCTCTGCCATTGCTCTTTCCCATTGTGGAAAGTTAGAGTGCCCAAATCCCGAGGTTAAACGTGGGCTAGCGCACACCAAAAAAAGGCAAGTTGGCACAGGGAAACCAGAAAGCAAATTGCTGCTACTTTTTTCCTCTTCAGTGCAAAAACAGGGGGAAAAGAGTTTCTTAACAAGGCTGGTTTGTAGGAGCCGGTGCCTGGAGCCATGCTGTGGGGAGAGCATCTCGGACACTTTGGAGCTGACCACCTAATGACAGTGCTCTTAATGGTTTTGTTCTAGTCTGTGTCCACAAACGCAGATCGGTATCTGCTCGTTACAGCTGGAATGCCTCAGGGATGTAATCTTAGGGCTATAATTTCATGGTGATGAGGCCAAAGTCAAGAAATATCTTCTCCAGGCATTGCAAGAAAACCAAACCGCCCATTCTGGGTGTTGTCTGGCAGCACTCAGGGGCGCAGATACCTCAAGCCACTTCGATTGACAGCAGCCTGGGACACGGCTGGTGTCGCAGCCTCTGCCGCCAGCCCTGGCCAAGCCCTGGTGAGCAGCCCCTGCTGCGATCCTTTGGGGGTGCTGGGACGCAGAGGAAAGGAGCGGCTCTGCCCCCGAAGTTAGCCATAGTAAAGTGAAATAAATCGCCACACTAAGATGAAATGGCTCGATACAAAAATCAACTGTATTGACTTAGAAGTAGCATTATAAATGCCACTAAATTAAAAATGTGACTTCCGTAAAGCTCTTAAAATCGGGTGAGTGTAAAAGTACACTGAGTGAAGCTGCCTGTGGAAGGATGTCCTGCCCTGAAACATTTGAGAGATCCTGGAGAGAAATGTCCGTGCGTGTCCTCAGGCCACTGCTGACGTGGGACACGTCCCTCCCTGCTCCCTTAAGTGCAGGAGCGTCTCCTGGTGCTGCTCAGGACTGGGTTTGCCCCACCGAGAGGGAATAGCTCTGATTATTCCTCATGTAAGCTGATATTATTAAAAATTCCTGATATGCTTAAAAATAGTATTTTGTATTGTGAGCATCATGGTGGGACCCGTGCTGCACGCTGCGTGGCTGTGAAGGTGGTGTGTGACTGATCTGGGCAAGCTGCAGGATTTATCTTAATGACAAAATAATGAAAGGCAGGAATAGGATATTTATTTTCCGTGGGGGCTGGAAGCAGGCACTGGTACGTGCTTGTGCTTCTGATGCGTCTTTAGTATCTAACAAGCATGTTGATGGCAATAGTCCTAAATTGGCTTGGCTGATGCCTAAAATGAGGTGGATATTGCTGGAGAGAAACTATCTGCACTTTATTAGATGCTCTACTTTGATTTTTGAAAAACGGCTTTGACTTGAATGGATCTTCCTGATCTGGGTTGTTTGGTGCACTAATTGTAATCCTGTAGCCATAACTCTTTAAAATATCTCTACAGATGTACTAATAGATCCTGTTAGGGTAGTTAAAGTATAAAAACATTTGTCTTTAAAATATCATTCTGTCTCTTACGGAAGTAAAATGAACTTGCGTGATCTTATCAGGCTTTGCAGGCCTGCCATCTACTGGCTGTTTCTTTGTAAGGTGGTTGGTGGGGCCTTGTCTCTAAAACTTGTCAGAGGAATGTTTTAAACGTCTTTAATTGAGCTGCCGGCTCCAGGGCTAGAAATGTGTTGGGCCCAGAGGCTGCGGCCTGTGTGTGTGCCGGGCAGGGCTCGCCCCCTGCATCGAGGGCCACGTTGGCCAGTGTTTTGCCTTATTTTGGTTCTTTTCAAGCGCCACCCAGCTGAAATATTGGATGTGTGGCCAGCGGGACGGGGGCAGTGATGGTCCCCCTGTACTGGGCACTGGGGAGGCCCCACCTCGAGGGCTGTGTCCAGTTTTGGGCCCCTCACCACAAGACAGACACCGAGGGGCCGGAGCGTGTCCAGAGAAGGGCAACGGAGCTGGTGAGGGCTCTGGAGCACAAGTCTGGTGAGGAGCGGCTGAGGGAGCTGGGGGTGTTCAGCCTGGAGAAAAGGGGGCTGAGGGGAGACCTTCTCGCTCTCTGCAGCTCCCTGAAAGGAGGGGGGAGCCAGGGGGGGTCGGGCTCTTCTCCCAAGGAACAGGCCATGGGACAAGGGGAAACGGCCTCCAGTTGTGCCAGGGGAGGTTTAGGATGGGTATTAGGGAAAATTTCTTCATGGAAAGGGTTGCCAAGCATTGGCAGAGGCTGCCCAGGGCAGTGGTGGAGTCGCCATCCCTGGAGGGATTTAAAAGCCGGGCAGACGTGGGGCTGAGGGACGTGGGGTAGTGGTGGGTTTTGTCAGAGTTGGGTTGATGTTGGACTCGATGATCTGAAAGGTCCCTTCCAACCTGGGCGATTCTGCGCACAGCACACACGAGAGCATCGTGGCTGTTCCAGCTGACCAGGAGGGAAGCCTTGCTCTCCCATGGCTCTCCCCCACCCTAGCAGGGAACAGTTGTTCTCCTGGACTGTTTTTAAAGCTGCGTGGCCAGTGGGCTTAGTGAGCGCTCCCTCAGATCTGCCCAGCACAACCGGCCCCCGTATGGGACGCGGCAGGGACAGATAATACCCACACATAGCAGGCTGGAGACAAAGCTGTGAAGGTTATGTTTCCAACTTGCAATCAGTAACTTCTCAGCACGTAGCGTGGCTGATGTTCCCCCTTTTATGACTTTTATGACTATTTTTCCCATGGTTGGGAACATCAGCCTTCCCTGCGCTGTTTTACGGGAGCGGCCACACTAGGACTTGCTGAAAGAGGCGGATGCTTTGCAAGAGCCAAGATCACAGAATTGTGTTGGGTTGTGATCGTCACCAGGTTGTGATGTGATTTATAGTATAAAAGTTTTAAGGCTCTGCAGTGAGCATCTGCACAACGTGCCCGGGTGCACCGTCCCCTCCTGGAGCATTTTCTTGAACGTACCCTCTGCTTTTACGTGTTTCTGCTTAGCCCCAAGTGAGATATCGCGGTGCTTCAAGGAAGAGCCAGCCCAGCACGCTGAAGTCCTTGCTGAAGGAGGAAGCAATAATTCTTTATTTAAAAGAGATTATAGCTTACTGCTGTAAATTACTGTATCTCTTTATTTGATCATGTAGCTAACGGCTCTGTGAAGGCTTAATGACAACTGGAGCCTTCTGCTGCACCGCGGCTGCTGAGTAGGAGGCTGAGAGCTGCTGGGGGCCCGGGGGCTGAGCAGGACCCGTGGTAGGCTTGCATTGCCCACCGTGAGCGTTGGTGTGGGTGCAGGGTCGTTATCCTCGAATTAAGACTTGCAGGTAGGAAGCGGAGCTGGGTCTCTGGGCAGGGGAGGGTCTGATCCCGCCGTTGCCCCTTGGCCATGGAGCCTCTCATCAACTCTGCTTCCTCTTCTCTCCCTTCCTTCTGGAGGCTACGTGTTACTGTGTACTTTGTTTTCCTTCTTTCTGCCTGAGTAATAAATTATCAAGTAATAGCTGCTACAAGTGAATGCATTTTAATGGCCCTTCCTTCCAGATGTAGGTGTTTGTTAAACTTCTGGGCACTGAGGAGGTCTCTCTGGTTCCTATGCCCTTTTTCCTAGATATTACTGATGGGGGAAATTCCTGAGAGGTCAAAGGTAGAGTATGCTTAAAAATGAGCAAAACTTGGGTATCTTTTCCCTGGTTCCTGTAGCTTTGGCACTGCTGGGCTGCTCATGGGAGAGCCTTTCCTGGGAGCCATTGGCTCCTGGAGCAGTACCTGCCACCCGGCTCTTACTGGAACAACTATTTGCAACGGAGTGAAACCCTGGTCCCACCGAAATCAATGCTATTGACTTTGCAGCAACTGATGTATTATTCCTGCTGAATAACAGCTCTCACCTTTTACACTGATATATGAAATGGAAAAAGCTTTTAGTGGCTACCATGGACTGAATTCCTGCCTGAGCCCAGTTCTCGTTTCACTGTGCCAGATCTGTACCCAAAACCGAGTCAGCTGTTGAGCTGTGAATGCGTATGGCAGAGCAGATCCAAACTCTTTAAGAAGATCAAGGCTGTATTTGTTAAGGCTTAAAAACAACATCTCACCAAGCACAAGCTGTACTTTCCTGGGCCTTACGGGTGAGGATGCTCAGTCTTGGGAAAGGCGATGGTGCCACCAGAGCTTGGCCTCATGTTTGACATGGCACATTGCTCCCAAACGGCTCTAAATCATAAAGGCATCAACCCAAAGGCAGCCTGCACCCTGCAAGGGGCTCTTGGCATCAACCTGAGCTGTGCCCTGGTGCTGGGGCTGCCTGGGGGCCTATATGGGGGCTTCCCCCATTGCTGCTCTTGGTCTCTTGGGTACCTGCTGGCAGACAGCAGAGCTGCTGCGGGCCTTACTGGCAGGAACTTTGTGACCTGGAAAAGAGGTATCTACCCCAATCTGCCGTTCTTAAGAAGTAGGTAGGACAAATGGGACAACAGGCTGGTAGGACAGTGACAAACACTGTCGATTAGTGATAGAATCTTTCAGAGTAAGCAAAAAGAACCCAAAGCAACCCACAACAAAATAATGATTCTCAGTTCAGAGAGTTTAGCAACTTTCAACTTCAATGCTAACATTTTTTTGGCTTCAGACAATATTTTCTGTGCAGTTTGCCCTGAAAACCGTGTGGACTGGAGTGGTGGGAGCTGGGGTATGTGCAGGGGGGGCTGCCCTGGGGCACAGCGCAGCACCTCCTGCTGCCGTGGGGCACCCGTGGACGTGTTCGCTGGCTTGTGGTCGCACCCATAGTTTGTGCCGCTTGCTCCTAAGGAAGACAAGCGTCCTCGCTGTGTCTGGCTCCGCGGTGGGTCTGGCTGGTCGCCGGGAAGGTTGTGGGCACAGGGTGGGCTGCCCCCATGGGAGCTGCCACCCCCCCGGCGCAGCCGACCTCCCACGGTGATTCCTGTAAACATCTGTCAATATTAGTCACATATTCTAGGTTTTTAATTGATCACGCTGCCTCCTTGTACATGATGTTTTTTTCCAGGGTTTTACCATAATAATGACTTCTAATGAAGCTGATTATGTCTCCCATAAGGAACATTAATAGATGAATGCATTGTTCTTAAGGTACATCTCTTTATCGAATGAGCCGTAATGAGCGCAGCGCAGTGCTCCACGGAGCACGGTGTGCGTGGTGCTATATGCACACCGTGTACCTCAGACATCTTTCTTTTTTTTTTATAACTTCTAGGCTGGATTCGTGCGGCAGGAGGTGGGGAATGAGTTGGGTACCTGAGCAGCGCCGGGGGTGGCCGCCTGGTTTGGGGCACAAATCAAACCTTTACACAAGCCGACGCACAGCGCTCGCAGAGTGAGTTTGCGCTCAATATTGAAGATCTTTCTTTCGAGAGAAGCGTTGACGTGCTTCGCCACTGCAAGGTGCAAATTGAGACATCAAATGAGGCGTGTGCGACGGGAAACACGCAGCGGTTATTTCTACTTATTCTATAGGTCAAAAAAAGGCGCAGGTATTGCATTCCTTTCCTCTGTTTTCTTTCCCCGTGCGTATTGCCGAATACTTTTCTTTTGACTCTAAAAGCGTATAATCTTCTGCGCAATGGCCTGTGCATGTTCAGACTCTAAATCCTTATGAAGTTGGGCTAATTTTCCTGCTTCAATGTAGTGAGTGTTAACAAAGTATTCTATCTAAATAGTGCTGTGAAATGCAAATTACCGCTTCCGTAGTAGTTTGCTTATTACAAACTCATTAAAATGCGTAACCCAAAAACTCTCTACTCTCATTATGGAGCTCTGTGCTATATCACTCCGTACTATAAAGCAGCTGCGTGTTGGCTCTTTGATATTGGAAACCCTATTGTCATTAACCTCATTATGACAATACTTCTTTATGATATTTGAAATGCATGCCTTTCAAGAAGGAATGCTATAAGGATGATAGTATTTTTCTGCTTTGCATAATGCAAAGTGAGCGGGAAAACAGGCAGCAGGAGATGAGGAGACTTGGATTATTTATTAGCATTCTCAGAAACAACTGTGGCTCTGTAAGTTTAGACACCAATAAGTGCTTGTGCCCTTGACAGTGATCTCTTGGCGGGTGGAAAAAGTGGCTCGCGCATAGTTTTTACCCTTAAACTCTTCTGTTGCTGTGGATAAGTAACCCAGTGCTTGTACGAGACCTGAGGCGTTTGCAGTGACAAGTTGAGGGTGCCAGCTCCAAATGGATTACTTTGCCCTGAACTTGTTCGTGCTTGTCATACTCTCCATCCTGAAGAAACATCCCCTGAACTTAGCGAACTCCTCTAACCACGAAACCTTTTTTGCTTTTACCACTTTTGTACCTTTTTTCTGGCTTTTTTTTATGTTGACTTTGAGACTGGAGGGTGCAGGTGGTGCTCAGTGGGCAGGCGCACCCTGGCTCTGCACAATTGTGATGTTTTCCGTTTTCATTTTGGTTTCTTTCTGTGTAATCCCCAATACTCCATTTGCTACTGAGATGAATTCTTCATAGAATTACAGAGTTTTTGGTAAACGGTAGTAGGTCAGAAACCATGGTTATAATGTAAAGTTAGGACTGTCTCTCCCTTCTTTGTGCAAAACTTGACATTTACTACCATTTTTATCAGCCAGTCACCCTGACGTTGGGAAATAACTGTTTTTAGCTTCACAGCTTGGTATGTTGGCATAGGCAGGTCTGGACCCGGGACTCCACTGGCATCTGCCACCCTTCTCCATCCGTGGCTCCTCTGACCAGTTACTCACACAGGAATCGCCCATCCCACCAGCTGAGCTTACCTCCTGTCCAGCTGCTGGGGTGGGACCTTCCCCAGTGTGTTCCCGATGGGGGAGGGCTCTGTCAATCGGACCACCCCTGTCTGCACGTGCCATTGTTCCTTCAGAAAACTTTAGGTACTTGTGTTATGGCTTCGCGTCTGGGCTTGGATGTTTTTGTCCCAGGTTGAGGGACACATAGACGTGGTGGTGATGGAGAAATGAGAGCTGCAATTCTGGTAGACCAGCAGAACCAGCTGCTGCCCCCAGAGCACACTTCTGAGTGTTTGCTTCCTTGTCAGTCCCAGCAAAGCTTCCTTCGGATTTGCACTTGTGTTTCAACACGTCTTTCAGTCTGGCTCTTACACGTGGTGGAACGGAGATGAGCACAGCCCTCTCCTGTTCCCGTTGGCCCAGTCTTCCTCGCTATTGTTTCGTCTCTTGGGTGTTGTCTTAGCTGCTATGACAATTGCTTTTTGCTTTTCCATGCTGCTGCAGTGATGTGGCACAGGTAGGAAAGGTCTCTGGCTGTGGTGTTCCTTGGAGAGTGTCTTTAGGCTGCTTCTCAGCCCTCCCCAGTGTTGGGTTGTATGGAGGGGAGATGGAAGGTGGTGGCATGAAGGCTGGGGTATATGGAGGGGAGCAGAAGGGTAGTGTTGTGTGTCCTCTGTTCTGCCTGCCTCAATTGGCACTTGTCAGAAGTTAAATGTGGCAAGTGACAGGAGGACTGGATCAGGATTTGGATCCGGGACCTTCCCCAGGATTGCCCTGGGAAGGCTGCAGCGTTGACCTTCATGGTCTGGGCGAGAGCAAAGGCAGCAAACCCCAACTAACGTGTCGATGTGCGCTTCCAGCCTGCACGTGTCGCAGGGAGAGCTGGAACTTCGGTAGCGTTTTGTTTACACTGCATAAGTAATGCTTAATCTGCATGTCTGATTGGGAATACCTTTTTTTCATCTGAGTGCACTCCATTTTGGCTGGCGTATCTCTGGGGTGAATAACAAAGAGGATGCCAGTTGTCTGGAGGAGAAGCGGTTTTCCGAATCACAAAAGAGCACACTTTATCAGAAAATCTAATAATGTGCAACACTTTTGTAAACTAAACCCTGTGTGACCAGCTGGAACTTTGAAAATTTTACAAGAAGCCGTGGGGACAATTAATCATAATAGAGTCAACTTTTATGCAATTTTCTGAAATAGCATGCAATTGCATAATTTTTACAAGGGAAAACAGGGTTGGGGGATGGCTTAGGGGAGGAGTTTGGTTTGTGTACAGGCAGAAATATTACGTCCAATGAGCTGCTGTCCAGGGCGGGGAAAAGCAGTGTATTTAGTTCCTGTTAGTAGCCTCGATTCACATTAAAGAGAATAAATTTATCCTTTCCACATCATTGGCCGGGATGCATCTTCCTGAAAAGTTTGGAGCAAATGTGTGGGACTTTCTCAGCTCTGCACAGCAATGATAGATCAAAAACTTTTTAAGGTGTTACAAACGCTGGCGTTAATTCCATTCAAAACAGACTCTCCTAATGACAACTTTGCCAAATAACCAGCTTCCTTATTTTGCTGGGTTAGACATCACCTACTTAACTGTACTTTACAGAAGTGCCTCAGGAGCCTGACACGGTGATACTTCTGAGAAGGCAGCTGTGTAAGTCGTCGATTTCTTCATTGGGGTGTTGTATTATGGAGGGCTCTTTCCTGCAGGAGGGATGAGGGGCTCAGCCCTTGGGCTGTCCCGGCCCCATCCCTGCTCATCTCCGGCAGAAACACCGGTCGGTGCTGAGTCTGCGACATCTGCCGAGGTCAGACACACCTGGCCCTTGCGTGGCTGTGCGTTATTGGTACCTATTCCATAAATGAGCCACTGTCCTCACAAGGTCTCCAAAAAGCATTCCTCTGCTAATTAATCCCATACAAAATCACTTATTTGCACAAGTAGTCGTGCTTTTCTCTAAGTCCTGGCTTCTGCTGAGGGGCTCGTGGGCCGGCTCGCGGGGAAGGGAGGGCCGGCTCCCGCCTGGGGTAGCACTGCGCGCCTCTTCATTCCCTACATGAAGGTTAAATTCTAGCATTTCAAGTCTCTTGCCTGTCTTCTCTCTTTTCCTTTTTAGCAAAATCTGCTTAAATTTTGAAATAGGTTCTTGAACAACTCCAAAGTCCGTCCCTGGTGAATTCCTCCACCATTAAGGCTGCTCTTTACTGATGTTTCCCGTTCATTTTGGTGGAATGAAATGGCAGTCTGTCTCTTACGTGATGGGTAAAAGCAGCAGTAAACTGAAACTGAAACAGAAGTACAATCCACAAGGGAAGCACTACTACAGGTTTAATGTATTCCCATCAGAAATCACAAAAGTCTTTCAGGGTCTTATGTGGTTATCGTTAAACTTCTACAGCACTTGGATGACTGAGGGCACCTGTATATTTCACGTTTTGCTGTTGCACGTAGACGTTTTCTAAGCAGCTGCTGAAGCTGCAGGAACCTCTTTGCTTTTACAAGCTCAGGGCTGGAAATGGTGGTGTTGCTGGGGAGCGACGCTGGGATGCTCTTAAATATTTTCAGAGGTTTCGGTATTGATTTCTGGTGGCAGGTTGTAACACTGTGCAGCAAGTGTCTGGGCTTTTTGAGGATGCGAGTAATGCTAAAACAATCTGCCGTGGCACAAGTGGTTGTTTCCTCATGCACACTTCATTACACAAAACAATTATTTATTTCAATCCGTGTATCGCTCGGAATCTTCTTTCCAATGAATAAACTGTTAGCGTGTAAGCCATGATTTCAGCCGGCTCTGTGTGTAGCGTTTGTATCAGCGGTACACATTCCTGAGAACGCTTTCTGCCTTTTCTTTGAAAAGCAATTAGAAATGGTTATGTTTGTGTATCCGCCGGGAGTCCAAGTTTTCGAATTGCTGAGGAGTTTTCCCTTATTTTCCTTTTTTTTTTTTTCTTCCCCCCAGCCCTAGAGAATCTTTATAAAATAGCCAAGTGCGTAACTTTGAACTAAAAGGCAGGAAAAGAGCGGACTGCGTGAAAGCGATGAGTTGGTAATTTAGGCTCAGGATTAAAAGAGGGTTAAGAAATGTCAAAATAAGAGGGAATGGGGACAGTGCGATGGGGATGGATGCTTGGGGGGGAGGGAGAGTTGGTTCCCCCACCAACTACCGGAGAGGAGCCGGGTTTCAAGCCCAGCACCCTCGTCTGGGTACCTCTGCCACAGTTTGTCTGTTGTCTTGCACTAAAAATTTGTCACAGAGTCTGCGATGGAAATACTTCTGTAATTGCCCGTATTATATGGATCATTGACCTTCAACAGTGGAACTGCTGAAGCAACTGTCCATTTATCTGGAAAATCACCACATGGCAAGAGCACATTAGGCTGCTTTACTCTGTCTCCTCCAGCAAGTGCCCGGGTGTTATTAGCTGCTGGACCACAAATCTTTGCATTTGGCTACTGGCTGCACCTTTAGTGGCTAAATAAAGGAAAAGGAGATAAGCCTGCGCGCTTCCCATCGCGGTGTCTTGATCCGGTTTCACATCATCAGAGAGCCAGCAAACACTAGTTTTTCTCATCAAAGTTAAGTATCAGCTTGAAAATACACATGTCAAAGTTGTAGATCGATGAAACAACGTAAGAAATGATGCGGAGCAGCACGGAGGTGCCAGAACTCCTGCTGAAGTGTGGCACCCAAAACGCAGTGTTCATTGGGACTTCGGCACGTGCTTGTCCATGCCTGGGCTGCAGCCTGGAGCGCTCCCAGTGTCGTGGCACCCGAATTCCATCACTAATGTTTTGGATGAAGTTGCTGGTTGTTTTGAGGTGATCAAGATTTAGTATTTTCCCCGCATTCTCTCTGGTTCAGTCGCATGAGGTTTGATCGCATCCTGCGCTCCACGGGTGAAATGCCTGCGCTGGAAGTGAACAAAATTCTGCACGTTTGTGGCACTAAAATTCATACTTCATCCTAGTTTTGCTCAAAAGCCCATGCGTGCACAGCCCTGCTCCTCGTGGTGTGGTGGCTGCTCTTGGACTGTTCCATGTCTCCTCCTGGCAGGAAGGAGCACGAGATCCATGTTTTGGGGGCAGACCTGCAGAGCCTGTGGTAGGGGATGCCCATGAGACACGAGGTACGTCAACTCACAACACAGACTGTAGAATAAATCCTCCGAATGGGGCGTTTTCTTGCAGATGTCTCCAAGGCAGGGTGGGTTTAAGACTGTGATGGGAGCAGGTCCAACCCAGGTCTCACAGGGCACATTCAGGAAGGTCCCCGTGACCCGGTGGGATGCATGAGCAGCGCTGAGTTGAGGATGGAGGACCAGCAGCTCCACGTGCATGTACTCCAGTGACGGAACGAGCACCTTTACAGCCCCGGTGTTTTCTGAACCAAACTGGGTCTGAAATGGGGTCAGCAACCTGCCCAGGGGCTGGGGGTGGGCTGGGACCTCGTCCCGGTGGAGGAAATCCATTCTCCAGCTTCTCTAGTTTCTTCTCGGACATCAAGTGTACCAGTAAGCAAGAAAAAAAAGGAAATAATGCAAACTTCAGTGCAAAATCTAGATTCTTTGTGCTGGTCCCTGAAAAGGGAAGCCTGGAGTAAAAGTTAAAAAATTCTGGATGGGTGATTTGCATTATGAACTTTTTTATTTCTCTAGTAAATATCACCATCCTGGATGTTATCTTCTATTTTAACGTTATCGTGAGATCTCTCATAGGAATCAAAGATGGCCACAATGTTAGAACTAAATGGATTTTGGACTATTTTAATGAGTTTGGGGAAAGGGGGAAAGTAAAATCCATTTATTGTTTGTTCAGACAAATCTATTTATGAAAATTTATTTAAAGAACTTCAGGTAAAGAGGGGGAATGAAACCCAACTTTTCAGTGACAGTTTCTTAAAGCCACTGCAAAATTATTAAAATATGGTACAATCTGTAGCAAATAATTCTATTATTTCCTTCCCAAGGATAGCTGCAGCTCTCGGGCATGACTTTAAGTCAACCTTTACTAGGCAAAACAAAGGGTAAAATTAGACGCTCGTTAACTTCAGTTGCGCTTGCCTTATCTTGTGTGCCTGCCTGAGGATTTAAAAAGGCTGGGGAAGAGCTGGCTCTGGGGTGACCAGTGCCATGTGCTGTAGGTGCTGGGGCTCCTGGGGCGGCGCGTCCTTCTGCCTTCTCTGCTTCTGTCACTAATACTGAATGCCTAAAGGAAAAAAGTTTCCCAATATCAGGATTCCTTAAAACGAGGTTTCATTGGATCTACCTCAAGCACTGACAATGACCTGAGCTGTAGACCACTGTATATGAATAATCCATTTGGAAAGAAGCATTCCTCGTTCATCTGGACTCTTGCGCAGTCCTGAAGCAGTTACCGTCGGACTGTCCGACTGGACTGTCCCTGTGCCTTCCCCTCGGTTTGCGGCACAGCACCCTGGGGTCCGGCCCGCCGGTCTCCTGGGCTCTTCTCCTACTACAAATACCTGTATTTTTACCTCTGTCACTTGCTGGTGGGAAGGTGCTGGAGGAATACGGAGGTGGTGGATCAGACACTTTCCTTGCTTCATTTCTTCCTTCTGGAAACTTTGACTGTTTTAAGTTTTTTTCTTTTTTTTTTTTTTTTTTTTTTTTTTCCCCTCCCCAGATGAAACTTCACCAAACAACTCAAAATTTTAGGTCAAAACACTTTGGTTGAAGATAATCACATTCCTCCCGGGCAGGTTAAGACATCTGCTGGGTGTCCCGCGGTTCTCCGTGACCTGGACTGTCCTCCCCGTGGCCTCATCCCTCCTCGGGCACCCAGGCCCAGCGCCCCCGGGGCTGCCGCGGGCGGAGGGGCTCTTTTGGGAGAAGGAGCGGGGATTTGCCATGTCTGACGCGGGAGCTGCTGGAGAGAACGGCAGCAACTCTTCCGAACGCATGCGTGTCTCTTAACCCCATGTTTAAGCTTCGTGCTCCGTTTCCAGCAGAAGTTCAGCTCTGCAAAAAAAAAAAAATCTTTTAGAAGTTGAATAGCTTTTAAATATAGGTTATAGTTAATAGTTTTCAATGAGCTCTTTCAGCACTTGTACAGAAACTTTAGAGACTGATTCTTAAATATTGTCATTGGCTGTAAGTTAATCTACTCTCTAAGCAAACGCCTCTAAACACATCTCTGTAACTCCTCTCATTTCCCCCGGTTTCTGTCATCGTGGTGATGTGCCAGGATCAGGTACGGAGCGACCTCCGAGCAGGGCCGTACATCAGGCTGTACTGCAGCTTTTGATGCTGCTGGAAATCATGATATTCTTAATTTTGAGTATTCTCCTTAATACTCCTATGCCCCTTCCAGCACAGACCCCCTCCTCTGTGGTGTCCCGTTTACCCCTGCTGCATCCCACGCCGGAGGCAGCATGTGGGAAGGCTGCGGGAGGAGCAGACGCCGCAGGGACCGACCCCAGGGATGCTCCCAGCCTGCGTGGGGGGTTCAGGCTGGGATGAGCCTGGCCAGGGATGGGGCACTGGCAGTTACCGGCAGAAAGAGGGTTGTGATAAGGCGTTTGTGTGGAATTTCATGCGGAATTTGGAGCAAAATGCTTATTCACGGGCTAAACTTGTTGTAGGTGAATGTAGCCAAAGGTGCGTACGGTGGAGTAAGTTCCCATTCAGTTGGAATAAAGGCTCGGCTCGCTCCGGGCAACAGCTGAGATGGGCAACGCAACAAACGGGGCTGAGTTTTGGTTCGGCAGACAAATAAAGGCGATGAGGTATGGGCAAATCTGGTAATTTTGGCCTCGCATCAGAATGACCGGCCTCTCTCAGCCGATGGAGGTGTCCTGGCCGTGACCTGGGGCATCAGGAGAGGGATCGCCCGGGCGAGGACTGCACGAACCCCCGGAGAGACTCAAAGCCGCCCAACCTCGCCCTGTCCCGGGGTGCTGTGGCTGTTGGGCCGTGACTGGTGCGGCCGAGGGAGCTGCGAGAACACAGAGCACCTTCTAAATACGCCTGTATGCAAGAATCTGCGGGAAACTGCAGTTTGCGTAGAACATGCAATCTCTAAATATTTGCATTTTATTCCGTAGCTGTACGGAAAATGGTGAGAGCGGGATCAAGCCGCAGACTGTCTTTGTTTTGTTAGCAAGAGGAGTTTTTAACAGGCTTCATTTTCACTACATAAGCCACCCTGTGATCTTTCTTATGCATCTATTTCCCCTTGATCTCACTGCGTGAGTGACAGCTACTTTACACGAGCGTTATCTGTCAAAATATTATTTAACTGGAATACCTTCTAGAACAAGTTTTTGTTATTATTAGAAATAAAAATGCAGCGATAATTGAATCCTTTTATATTCCCTGTGTAATGCAAGGAGTAAGACGTATTCACACCTAAGGGGAAAACACATCTGGATTTCCTCTCTGCCCCAAGACCGTGTGCGCTCCCCCACGCTGCAACGGCTTTGATTCACTATACCTTAGAGGGAGATGAAATTTGCAGTGTATGCATATCATCTAAGGAAAACAATAGCATACATACATTTTTTTTTTTTTTTTTTTTTTGCTATAGGAATCGCATTAAATAAATATATAGCGAGCTGCAGTGTCACAACAAGTAGATGTACAATTACGAAGACAAAATACCCCAAGGAAATCAACACAAGGCTTATTAATATCCAGGCCTGCAGAAGACAACTGTCAGACAATTGGTCAACAAGGTACATGGTATCTGTTAGATACTGACTAACCCATTATGATCTTTATGAAGTGTCCTTTTGGGGGTCTAGATCTTCAAATATGAGTTGGAAGACCCTTTTCTTTTATTAGTTGCTAAGCTCTTTATACTTTTACCATATTGCGGCAGGTTAGAAGTCTGAGCTTTATTGTCTTATGTTATTGAAAATCCAGATTCCCGCAGCCTTCTCCCTCAGGTCAAGATTTGTCTGAGAATACATTCTCATTTCTCCATGTACAAAGGCTGTCTGGAGAGAGGCAGAAAAAGATTATGACTGTAATATACTTAAATCCAATTTATTTGCCTGACTAGAAACTTCCACACTTCACAATTGCTTCCTACAGAAGATTTTGTATTTAATTCCTTCATCGCAGTAAGAAGCAGGAATGATCTTAGTCCTCCAACAGGTATATACTCGACACACACCTGAGCCAGACGAAGCACGGTGGAAGAGACGATGAAAATAGCAAACGGACGCACTTATTTTGCATGTTCACGGCTTATTTCTGCTTAAGAATAATGAGTTTGGAAAGGATCTTTCAATATCCTTTGTAGGGCTGGTGTTAGGGGTCACTGGGCGGGCGGGTGGTCGTGTCTCACCCGTGAAGGCTGCCTGATGGAGACATCACTTTGCACAACGACTTCATGCTCGTGTTCCTCTCAGTTCTTGCTTTGAGACAACTAGTTAAGCTGCTGCGGTCACCGACAACACAACCGTTGTGTCGCCGCTGCTGTTTTCAACCTTTGTTTGAGAAAGCCTGAAAAAGACGTGAGGATCTCGTGTCGGGTTTCCTGCGCCCTTTCCCGAGGCGGTGGTAGCACCCGACGCGTTCTGCCCGTTTGCAGCACTGGCAGAGGGACCCGGGGGCGGTCGGGGATGCTCTGGGCAACCTCAGCAACATGGTTGTTTAGGGGGCGGAAAAATCATTGGATGACAAGACTCTGCAAAACGCAGTGCTCGCCTTTGCGCTGCGGTGAGGGGGCTGCAGCCCAGAGCGTCGACTTTCCGTAATGCAGCCTGGGATGTCTGTAGAAGGTTGTGAAACCGTCACAGAGAGATCAGTAAAGGTGTAATGGAAACAGCTGAAGTATTAAACCGTAGCATCGGGTCCTGCTCGCCTTGGTTTTCACGTGTGGTCTGCAGTAGCGATGGCCGCTTGTTGCTTGTGCAGGGCAAGGCCGGCTCCCTGCCAGGGGTGATGCCGAGAAGGAGAATTTCTTCACAGTTACCCCAACCGCGTTTCGGAGCGGTGTACAAAAATGGGACGCGATGTAATTTAGCCTGAATTTCAGATTCACTTTGGGGTGGACGTTGCCAGACCCCAAGCTGGGCCGGGGTGATGAGGCTGATGGCCACCACCCCCGTGTGGCTTGGCAGGGGTGGCCAGCAAGGGTCACGCAGCACCCGCAGCTCGGGGAGCGAGGGGTGGGCAGGGTCGGGGTGCTGGGGTGCTCGTGCAGGCGGGGGGGTGTGTGGTACCCGTATGGGTGCACCCGTGGCTGGGGATGGACACCAGGTCATCAGGGCTTGAGCGAAGGGGGGTTGGCCAGCACTCACTGAGGCACCGTGATGGGACAGGGGACAACAGGGAAAGAGCCAAGTGACCCAAGAGCCAGTGGCTGTGGAGGGGGGATGCTCAGAGGGGTGGGGGGATACCAGACGGCCATTGAGGTGCCATGTGCCAAACACCCCGAAGGTGGAACGGAGGAGCCACCTCCGTCTCATTCAAAGTTTTCCCACCGCTTCAGGGCAATACGTTTCTCATGGCTGTCGTAAGACCAAAAAACAGCCTAAAAAGATTGTAAATCAACTCTGGGACAGCTGTTTATTTACGAAAACGCTACAGTTTTTGTTTGTGGCTTTCTTGTTGTTGTTTTGTTGTTTGTTTTTTTTTAACCATTGAAAAGAAATCTCAGCTCAGTCCTTGGTTTGAAACAGATGAATATAATTCCTCCAGAAAGCGCCACGGCACTGATAACTCCAGGGTAGCCGGGTCGGGCCCAACAAAGCTCTTTTTCATAGCAAACGCCAACCCAGAGGAGGTTCTTCTGCAGATCACCGGGGAAATTTGGGTTATTAAGTTGCTCCCGAACTTCTGCAGCTTGTAGACTTCAAGCATGTAGACGCGTGGCTTGTGCTTTCCGTGAGCGCCGTACCTTCAGTCCGTCAGTGCCGTACCTTCAGTCCGTGAGCTGGAACGATTTAATTCTCTTTCCTGGTCTTCTGCAGGCGCTGTGCACGGCAGCGGCGCTGGTTTTTTTTTCATTTTCCTCCCAACCTTCAGAACAAATTCTCCTTTTCAAAGTCTTCACCCCACGGGGCTCTAAAATCATAACAATTAATGCTGGAAAAGACTCCTGAAGCCACCTAAGCCGTCCCTCCTGCTAGGGCAGGATTGCTCAAGCATGCAAAGAAATTAATGGGGAGGGAAGGCGTGGGAACTAGGCAGGGACACACTCGGAAGCTAAAGTTGGGTGAAAAAGTTGAGACTACTTGAAACACCATTTTAAGGGGAGGTGGCAGCACGGCTCTTATTTTAGTGTTTGATGGTTATTCTGGAAGCAGCTGTAATCACCAGTTCATCCCAACTTTAACTCCTGTTTTAACTCTTGCTTTTTTTTTCGCCTTATTTTTACTTTTTCCCGAAGCCTGATTTTGTAGCAACGAGGGGTAATCTAAGAGACTTACAATATTCAGTGTTTATCACCTATTTCAGAGTCATTAAGCAGCTATAAACGCATGTGAAATATCTTTGGCAGATTCCTTGCCTGTTAAGCAACGTGTTCTTCCTACGTTCCTAATTGCTAGCAGGAAAAATAGGAGGAATTTGTTTACCGGCTTCCTGCATAATATTCAGACATCTGGAGCTGCTAGGTCTGGATGGCGTTCCTGGGGGAGAGAAGATACATCAAGGACAATTAGACAACTTGGGAACCGCAGCCTGGAGGGAATATGCCCGAACACGGCAAACAGCCCTGCGACGGCGGCCACCGCGGCGCCCAACCGTCCCCCCGCGGCTTTTCTGCCCTTCCTTCTCCCTGCGATGAAGGTTTTTTTCCCCCCAATCCCGTTTATTATCTCCATAAAAAAGGCCGTTTGCCCTGGCTGGGTGCGGGGAGCCCCCGGGGCCGCCCCGGTGCCGATGGAGCAGATGCAGGTTTGAGCAGGGCAGAGACACTCCGGTGGGGAATTTCTGATGGTTTTCACCATTTTTGGGAGCGTCGGCCCCATCCCTGTCCCTTTTCCATGTGCAAATTTTTCCAGCGCAGGGGCAGTATCAGCAGAAAAAAACAGTTTTTTGTGAAATGCGTAACTGATGCCCACGGCGCTTTGGGATGCTTTAGAAGCTCTTTAGGGGGGTGTAAACGTACGGTGTTTCCGCGTCCCGGCTGCATGAGCCCTCGCCGCTCCGCTCTCCCGTAACGGACCTGCAGGTACCAACTCCCGCGTCTTTGTGGCTTCCTCTGGGCTTGTGCCACTCCTCGGAAATCCAGGGATCGCCACATGAAAAATGGGGAAAAGCGGTCCCGCGGGGCCGCTTCCTCATCTGTGACACAGATGGGTTATTGATGATATTCTCTTTTTCTTATTTAACTGCTTGAGATCATCTGAGAGAGATGGTGCGGATTGATTTAAATCAGTGAGTCAAGTAACTGCTTTTAATCATGATTTAAATCAAAAAGTGAGAAACCTTGGTTTAAGTAATTGATTTTTTTAATTTGCTTTGCATTCGCACTTTTTCAGTTTCCTAAATAAAAGTCTGTCCCCTTTGGCGATGCACTGGAACTAAAATTCTCTTTGTAACGAGTTGGGTGATTTTTATTTATTTTTTTTTTGCTGAAGACTGCACAGTATCTGCTTATGTATTTCGTGAAAATACTTTTATTCAAATTTTATTTTTGCATAAAACCCGTTTCTCTGCTTTATTTTTATTCCTTTTTTTTTTTTTTTTTTGCTGCATGCGTTTTTTCACTTCCTTGCATGAAGCTGCAGCGGGAGCGGTGACCGGAACAGGGCACAGGGACGGAGGAGCAGCGCCTTTTCTTGTAGATGGTGGGTTTTGTTGGGTGCGTACCTGAGACAATGCTAAAAAGATGCTAAAATATATCTGGCGGTGGGATGTGAGGCCGAACTGGCCACACTTAGGGCTGGGGAAGCCTTTTGGGGGTGCTCACATGCACCCGGCGATGGGTATTTGTGCAGGGCTGGGGGGAGTCCGTGCAGACATCCCCCCCATCACCCTTCGCCGTGCAGAATTAGTAGATATTGTCCTCTCTCACGTATATACTTTTCTGAGCAAAGGAAAGAAGCATTGCTTTTAAATTCCATTTTTTTTCTCAATTTCAGGGGAGCTAGTGAAGCTAAAGGAAAACTTTTTTGCACGTCCGGGGGGGTCCAAAATCTCAAGTAATTAGTGTAGAAGCTTTCCTGCGCGGTGGAGAGGAGCGAGTGGGTTTGAGCACGTGTAACTCCCGGTGCTGGCTGTGCCCGGAGCCTGGGAAGGACACGGTGCTCCAGAGCCGGCCGGGACACACAGCGATGCCAACGTGGCCCCAGGGCTGGGCGCGGGACCCCCCCCGGAGCCTCCTTTAGCTTCGAGCGCCCGAGTTTCCTTGGTAGGTCATAGTACTTTTATGTCTTGATTTGGTAGGTTTGTCCAGGTTAATAGCTTTCATAGGTGACAGCGGGGTTAAGCCTTACCCAGGTATTTGTACTTTGAAGTGATCCTGGCCAGCCCGAGATGTATATAATGTACATTTTCTAAATTTATTTCTTATCGGCCCTGGAGAAGGAATACAACCTGAGTACAAATGCGTTACGTGAATGGTGGGAGGCCGGTTCGGGTACCGGCGGTGAGCTGGTGCGAGCGGCTGGGAAGCCTTTCACTACCGGGCGGGAGAGCAGCGATGCTCAGCTCCGCCTCTGCCACCAGACCCACCGCGAGGGGAACGCTGCGGGTTGTGTTCCCTCGCACGTTCTTGTTCTGCTGAATATTTGTATGCAGCTCGTTGGAGAAAAAAAATAAAAAAAGATGTTGAAGCTCTACGGACTTAATTCCTGGCAAGGATAGATGTGCGCTGTCGTTCCCGACTCGCAATCAGTGAGCTGCCGGGCCGAGGAAGCCAGCATCAAATTGAGGAAACGCGGGCGGAAAGAAAATCCAGGGAAGACAGAGGTTATGCTGCTGGGGAAGCGGGAGAGCTTCCCCACAAAACGCTCTCTCCGTTCATAAATTATCCACTCAGGCCACTTTCTGCTTGTTTTTCTACTTCAGGTGCTCGTCTCCCACGTAATTGCGTATCCGGGAGGGGTGCAGCGCCGCTGGCCTGGGATTTATTCATTCCTGCTAATGATGCACCGACAGCAAATTTATGTGCATTTGCTGCCTCCTCACTGGCTTGCCGGATTCTTATGTTGGGAAACATCAGCTCTTGGAACAGAAAGGGTAACTGGGACGGCTGCAGCGCTGGGATCTCCCCAGGATATGGAACTGGGAGCACGGCACTCCTTGAGGATGCTTTTCCTGGTGGCCCATACCCGTCTGTTCAAAGGCCTGAATTTAGGGGACCAGGGGAGCAGAGATGCTGCCCCAGCCTGGCATCCGCTCCCCTGCCCGGGAGGAGCAGAGTCCCTCCATCAGCGCCCACCCTTGCTGGGAACGCCCTTAGCAACCCATCCTGCTCTGCTCTGCAGGGTTTAGGCCCCCAAAAGAGGGCAAAATGGGAAACTATGAGTGACAGGGAGGGGAAGCACAGGGGCACTGATGACACAAAGCTGGGGGGGTGGCTGACACCCCAGAAGGCCGTGCCACCATCCAGTGAGACCTGGCCAGGCTGGAGAGTTGGGCGGAGAGGAACCTTATGAAATTCAACAAGGGCAAGCGTCGGGTGCTGCACCTGGGGAGGAATAACCCCCCGCACCAGGACAGGTTGGGGGTGACCTGCTGGAGAGCAGCTCAGCTGAAAGAGACCTGGGAGTCCTGGGGGACAACGGGATGACCATGAGCCAGCGATGGGCCCTTGTGGCCAAGAAGGCCAATGGCATCCTGGGGGGCATCGAGAAGAGTGTGGCCAGCAGGTGGAGGGAGGTCATCCTCCCCCTCTGCTCTGCCCTGGTGAGGCCATACCTGGAGTGCTGTGTCCAGTGCTGGCCCCCCAGTTCCAGAAGGACAGGGAACTGCTGGAGAGAGTGCAGTGGAGGCTATGGAGGTGATCAAGGGGCTGGAGCATCTCGGTGCTGAGGGAAGGCTGAGAGCCCTGGGGCTGTTCCGCTGGAGAGGTGCAGCCTGAGAGGGATCTCATCGATGCTCAGCAAGAGCTAACGGGTGGGGGGCAAGAGGATGGGGCCAGGCTCTTCTCAGTGGTGCCCGGGGACAGGACAAGGGGCAACGGGCACAAACTGGAACACGGGAAACTCCATCTCAACAGGAGGAAAAACTCCTTTCCTGTGAGGGCGGCAGAGCCCTGGCACAGGCTGCCCAGAGAGGTGGGGGAGTCTCCGTCTCTGGAGACATCCCAAACCCGCCTGGACGCGTTCCTGTGCAACTGCTCTGGGTGACCCTGCTCTGGCAGGGCTTGGACCGGGTGAGCTCCAGAGGTCCCTGCCAGCCCCTGCCAGTCTGTGACCCCTTTGTAGCACCCAGAGATTGTTCGTTTATCCCCCCAAGTGTTTTACTGCTGTGGTTTTCCATCGAGACACCTGCGCTTCGGAGAAGGCTGGTGCGGGGATGGGTTTGGGTGGCATCATGGTTTTGCGGGGAAGGAATCCAAAGGCTGGGTCAGCTCACCTGGCACCGGCTTTGGCTCTGCCCCACCGGGGCGGGGGTTCTGGGCTTGGAGCCCTGGGGCTGCCGGGCGAGGGGAGATGTGGGTGTTTGCCTTTGAATATTCGCACTTGCTGAGCGGGTGGCCGAGTTATCGGCACGGCCAAAGGGCTACAGCTAATTGCGAGGGGTCAGAGCTCAAACTGGGGGTGCTGTGCCTTCCCCAGCCCCCCCGCTGCCTGCCGAGCACCCGGCCGCGCAGCGTTTCGCCGGGTGTCGGAGGAGGCCGGTGTCAGGAGCTGCTCGCCGGGGGCCGATCAGTACTTGGGCCTGTCTTCCGCTGCCAACTGGCAGCGCCCGGCAAAGGTTACACTTTGGGCTTTCCCGCTAGATAAACCAGAACGTAATGTCTTCTTTGAACTCTTTTCCGAAGGGCAAACCGCCCGCCCCTGGAAGGGAGGCGCAGCGGGGCCGGTTGCCAGCAGAAGGGAGCCTGGCACACGCCGAGGTTCCCCCCCGCCTCCGCCGGCGGGGAGAGGACGGAGCTCGGCGGGGAGCGCGGGGACTTCGGCCGCGGGCAGGGCCCGGGCTGCAGCGAAGGAGGAGGGTCGGGGCAAGAGAGCTGTAGGCGCAGAGGAGGGCCCGGGTGGCGGCGGCGCAGCGCCGGGCTCCACCAGCGGTGCTGGAGCTCCTTCCTGTGGTGGCAACGGCGAGTTACGGGTCGGGTGCCACGGCGGGAGGAGGCGATGCGGCCGGGAAGCGGCTGCCCTGGCGACCGTCCGTCCCTCCAGCTCCTCCGGCCCCAGCGGTGGCCCCGGGAGGCAGCGGCTCCGGGGGAGGGGGGCAGAGCGGCCTCCCGGGGGGCTACCGGGGCTACCGGGAGCTGAGTTGCCCGGCAGCACCGAGCGGTTGCGTCGTGGCAAAGCGCTTGGCCGGCTGGATGGTCACTCGCGGCGTATTCCTTCCGTAATGCTGTTTTATTACTGCAGTCACAAGTGTTTTCCCGAGGGGGAATGGTCAAATAGTCTGTACCGGGTACGTGCAGACGGAGCAAGGGGAAGACAAAGCGGCACCGGCCGCAGTGAGGGCTCCGGGGGGACCCCAACGGGCCTCAGGCCACCGCAGGTGGTGGCCGAGGCAGAGCCCCGGGGTCCTGCCCGCTCCTCTCGCTGCGTGGCAAGCGGCAGCGGTTTGCAAGTTGCCCACGCAAATCTTCAACAGAACAGGATTTAGCCCTTAATGCTCTTTTGATGTATTTTTTTTTTGTATGCAAATAAGGTTTAATTTCTGAACTTTGAACAGTTTGCAGATGAGTTTATTAGAGTGTTGTATTATTAAGTTGTATACTCCTGGGGTCAGAGCCAGGCATTTGGAAACCTCAGTGAACATTATTTATATTGTTAAACAAAGTCAAGAACTTCAGACATCTGGTATTCACCGCAAAAGCAGACAATCAAAACAGAGACATATTTGTAATCATACTCAGTAGTCTTTTTATGTGAAGTAATTACTAAAATAATCTAAAGACATGCATCAGATTATTAATGAAAATTATAGCCTGCAAACTACTGCAATATACATCTCTACCTTTCATAAAACAGACGGGAAACCGTATAATGTAATGAATAGCCCTGGGGTTGTGCAACGCCAGAATTCGTACTTTGAAATCTGTTGTCTCAGCTGATGAGCTCTGAGGGGAGAATTAGCGACCTACTGCTGATTGGGCCGGGGATGGTAATTTTGAACTCCACTCTTTCTATCTGATGTACTGATTTTGCTCCTTTTGCACCAAGTATGAGTTATTAATGAATTCCTTTTAATATAAGCATTTATATGCATACAGCTGGGTAAAATTCAAACTAAGGTGGAAAACATCCAGGGCTGGTTTGTCTGTGTTAGCGTAGGAGCGGCACGGGGAAGCCGAGCACGGGAGACGGAGCGGGAGCCTCGACAGCATTGGCCGCGGGTGCGGGCTGTCCCCGTAGCACCCATGGTCCGGCCGGGGGTTACATCGGCCTGCGGTACGCTGAGCTCAGTCAGACCTAACACACAAAATTAACAAAATTAATTGGCGTATGGACACTGCTGCAGCCACACACCAGGTCGGAATGTGGCCCCCGAAGCGGAGTCACGACTGGAAAACCCGCGGGGAGGTGCAGGCAGACCCCTCGCGCGCCCCTGCCTCGGCAGCCCCGCGGTGGGGACCAAACGGCGCCTATTTCCTCGCACGCACGAATACCTCGCAGCGCAGAAGGCGCTCTGCGCCGACGCGAAGGCTGGCTTTTCTGCTACTGTTTTTAAGTTTCTCTTCTTCTAAAAGTGACGGCGAGGCTCAGTCCTGTCATCCACTTCCTCTTACAACCGCCACCGACTTCAAAGGAAATCCTGCTGGCAAAATAGCTACGGAATTGTGTCAGTAGTTTATTTGCTCCCAAGATTAGATAATTAATGAAGATAGAATATTAAAATTACATTTACATAAAGCTAAGGGTAATCTTAAAGTGCTCTATTATTTTGTAAATGACCCCGAGTTTGTAACGCATTTATAATCATGAACCGGGAGACAAGTCCTTTCAAATAAGGAAGTACAATTTATAAATCTCAGTTTCTTTCATTATTTATTCATGCTGCTGTTGAATCATCTGCTCTTCAAACCCTGTAAAGCCACAGAGCTGGCTTTACCTGCCGACGCTATTCCACGAGAGCCAGACGAAGCTCCGCGTTTGAGTCAGACCAAACTACATCCAGGGGTGAACTCCAAGCACATCACTGTGCTCCGACGTAGTTACTGTGAAATTCTGCACGATTTCTGCTCTGTGGCTTTCCCTGCAGGTTTAGGCACGCGCTACGCCTGAATTTCTGAAGACTTAGTGACGGCACAAATAGACATTTGCTATTTTCAGCATAAAACCATGGAAAATATCGATCCCTTTCCACTAGTACCGTATTTGTGGCAGTGCCCTGAACGGTCGCTATCAGCTGAACTCAAGAGTTTTGCTCACTTTGAAATAAGCATCTCTCAGACATCAGAGTTTTATTTAAAGCCAGTTGCCCATTCCCAGGCAGTTTTCCCACTCCTATGACACCGAGGAGGTATTTTCCTCTCACTTGTGTCTCATGGAGCGCGGCTCAGCGTGTCTGTGTGGGCAGTAAATGGGGGCTTCAGCCCACAGGCTCTTCGGGAGCAGCCCCTCGTCTGCTGCGCCCAAAGCAATGACGATGAGAACCCCAAATTCCTCCTCATAACGGCCAGCACTAAAACCAAATCACCCCAAATCGCTGCTTTTTGACGCAGCTAGCAGTGTTTGGTCAAGAAATGGGAGAGAAAAACTTTTAGCTCCTCTCCTAAACCAGCTGTCGCAGGCTCTGATCTGGCGCAGTGATTTGCTGCGCGTAAAGGCTGAGCAAGGGTCAGTTTCTGAGGAGCAGGATTTTGTGACTCAGCTTTTAAGAGGAGTGGAATGGCTTCAACGGGATCGTCAGCAAAACTGTTGAACGGATGGAACCCTGGCAATTACAAGCAGACAGAAAAGTCTCAATGTTATTTCCTAACTATTATAAATTATCTAATCTTCAGTGAAATAGCATCTCTTACTAAATAACTCAAAATAGCTATTTCCCGTTTCTTACAAACCCTTTTTAAAATCACCCTTCTGAATTCTCTTCCTTCACGGCTGTTGCTCAGAAGTCAATGCTTTAAAAGCTTCACAGACACTTTCCTTTGCGACCTTCTGAATGATGGACTCAAAACACCTTTCACTTCCTGGGCATTTTCCAGACAGAGGTGTCGAGTTCAGAGAGCTCTCTTTTGTTTAAAGGCTTCTTATGACGTTGATAAAAAAATACCTTTGCTCAAGCCTTGAGCGAAGCAGCGTCCATCGGGGTGCTGGAGGCAGCGAGTGCCGCGGGTGAGTCCTGACCCCTCGCCTTGCGGGTGAGGATGAGGGTGGTGGGGCGAAGGCAGAGGGAGGGTTTGAGCTGAGCTCTGCCGCTGCCAGCGGTGTGAAATGGGATGTAATCCCCGCTTCCCACCAAACTTGTGTCTTGTTTGTCCCAGAGCATGGACAAGCCTGGCTTGGGACATACGGGAGAAAGGGAGGGATGGTGTTGACGTCTCTTTATTAATTAAGGCCTAATTCATAACAGCGTGTGCGGATCCACATCTCACACTCGGGGTGTGACTTGCACAATCAAGGTCTTAACTATTAACATTTTGCGTGATCTTTTTATAATAGGTTCAGTTGAGAGGGTTCCGCTGGCGTTTTGCCCTTCGCAGGTGCGGAAAGCTGAAAGCCAGTCCTGCAGCTTTAATTCCTCCGCTCTGAGCTCGCTCTCAAACTTCCCATCTGTTTCCTGATTTTCTTAGATTTTATTCGCTGCTGTCCTGCAGAGTGAACGCTGCTGTTTTAATTTGGAAATACGGAAGATCCTGTAGACTTGTTCTTCCTCCCTGCCTCCCTCTGTGCTTGACCGCGGAGGGGGCAGCGGGGTGTCACGGGGGGGCCGCGCCGCAGACACAGGGGGCAGCCGGGGACCCCGCCGGGCTCAGGGCACCAGCAGCAGCGGCGGGAGGAAGGGGTGAGGTGCACGAATACAAGAGAGGGATTACAGAGAGCGCAAAGCTTCAGTGACTCCCTGTGCGGATGCTTACGTTAATGTAATTAAGAGGTAAACGCTAATAGCCTGCGTTGGGTCTGGAGGGGAAGGAGCTGGGCAGGCTCCAGCACAGACAGGCTTGCGGAGCGTGAACAACTGGGAAGGGGAGGAAAGGACGAGGTGAACCGCCTGCTACTGTCTTCATGCTCCGGGACAGACGATGTCGTTGCCACTGTCATCGCTCTTGACGTCCAGTCGCCCCCCAGGACCGTCACTGGCCATCACTAGGTGGCAACACCGCCGGCGGAGAGCTCGCCCCAGCCCAACAGGCGCAGGGCGTCCTCGGGCCCCTTTCGCAGATGAGGAAAAACCTCCTTCTTCTGTGGGTCTGTATCCATCTGCAGCCTTCTGAAACTTCACAGGCCTCTCACTGTGCAATTACAGGAGGATTTTAGTCTGATTATACATTAAAAACTCCCCTCTATAAAGAAATTCAAAGATCAGAGACATTTTCTTTTAAGTATTACATTGAAATTTGAACACTCCTGCTGCTTATTACAAAATGTTCCTACAAGGCACTACGGAAGTCTTAGCTTTTATATTTTCATTGTTTGATTTTTTTTTTTCTTTTCTCTATTTACACATCAAATCCGAGCATTTCACTTCCACCCTTTTTTTTTTTTTTTTTTTTTTACTCGATGTATGTTACGGAAGTTTTAATTACAGCCTGAACAGAATGCATAGTCACAAGTCATTGTTATGGGTAGCATTAACAGGACTAAAAGAATCAAAACCAAACAAAAAATAAATGACATTTTTGTCCTTCAGATATGTGAAAATGTGAATGCAAATTCTATAGTCTTATTTTTTCTGATCCCCACTATTCTCTAATCTTATCAAATATACATTGCCATACTCTGAGTCAGTCTGATAAAGCAGCTTGCCATAAACAAGTTGCATTAGATTTCGTGGAGCACATTTTCCTAGTAAATCCAATTTCACAATCTTTTTTTTTTCCGGTGACATATTAGCCGTTCTTTAGTATATAAAACGTCCTTTGAATATTTTAACTACCGCGTTCTACACCACCGCGCAGCATAATATGCAGTTGCCCTGTACGTACGCGATCTTCAGACACCGCTCTTGACGGGAAATGCAGTAGCGTGTCACGGTACGCTCCCTGGTCACCCTTTCCGGGCGGAGGGGCGTAAGGCTCCCCAGTAAACACCGCCGTTACCAGTACCCGCCTCGGCGCAGTGTATCGGCACGGTTAGCGTTTGAGATCCCTGTTTGTCTGTGAATGGAGGTGCCTCAAGGTTCATAAATCTGTATGCAGTAGTATGGGTTCTCTAACAGCAATTCATTTTAATTATGTGAGACATAAAAAGACCACCTACAGATGAGACAATACAGCTGTAAGATTCTCAAGGTTACTATGGGGAATACTTCATAACTGAAGTATGTTTTCCCAAAGGAATTATACTACCATTTGATTTAATTTTTAATTTTTACATTTTAATCAAAAATAGATCAAATGGTGGTGTTATCTCCTGGGAAACATACTTCAGATATGAAGCAGTCCATGTTCCTTTTAAATATGTAAAGCTGCCATTTATGTATAACTCATGAATGACACCCTGTGTTGCAAGCAAATATCATGCAGTGATTTCTATATTGTTTCAGTAACAACACTATAATCATACACAAATACCACTACACCTGATTCGGCAAAGCAAATGGCATTCAATCGTGCGGACTTCCGAAGCTAATACAATATGTATCTCGCGCTAAACAGGAGCCACCGCGGATTGACCATGCGCACATTGACATCGGCAGGGCCCACGTCCCCCGGGGCAGCCAAACTCCGGGCAAGTTGCTCTTTTGGTTTCTGAAAGGCATCGTTTGAAAACTCGGATTCAACAGCGCAAGGTCGGGACATTCCAGCACGGAACAGAGCACAAATCCGGCTGTCAGAGTTCGGAGACCTGACACAGGGAACAGCAAACGGGTGTTTTCAAGGTGGTGAGGACCTGGTATTTGACAGAGGATGAGGTTCAGGTCAATGAATGCCTGTTTGATCTCCCTGCTATTTTTTTTTCTTCTTTTTGTGTGTATTTAAAAAGAAAACAAGCCAGCCGATGTTTTTCTTATTTACTTGAGATAGAGCTGGGAACAACTCGGGAAGTCAGAGCAGCGATTGGGTCTCGATGCCCCTTGACGTGGGACATTTCCCGCTGCACCTGGGGATTTTAGTTTTTAGTAACAGACACTTTAGTAAAACATCTGCGCCCCACAACAGAAGCTCTTGGTGCTTGTCAGAACAATACGTACGTTTTTGCATCCACAGTGTTCATATGAAGTTATCGTGAATGGAAGTTTCATATGTGATAAAACGTCAAGGTGTAACTCTTCATTTTATAATTACTGCCAGTAATCGAGGCAAAAATAGCATTATTAATGTGTGACTATTAACCTGCTAATACAGGGTATCACATTGTGTTCTCAGGAACCACTGTACAGGGTGGTTCAGGAGAGATGCTGAAGTTTTAATGTTTACACAGTCTTCCCAAATAATTTAGACATAAACACCATTAATTTTTATCATATTAGTTTCAACATATCTGTTGTATAAGTATAAACTTATTGTCCTTATGGCTAGTCATATACAGACTGCCTTTAAACCCCACATACTATACCCCAAAATTTGGTTTTCCATCTTTTTTTGGCAGTCAAGATGACAAGTCAGAGTGTAATTGTCATCAAATGAATAGTTAAGCGAATGCTAGTACCATAGTCTATAGCAACTAAACCTACAACAAAAATTTTACATAACATAGATAATATATTTGTTATTTTCATCAATATTACATTCGTCCTACCCTTTTCACATTCGCTCTTGCTCTTCTTGCTGCTTCAGACATCAAACCAGGATTAAGTCTCGTCTTGTGCTTTATCTGCTTACCTTTATACAAAATGTACGTACAACGCTCACGAGCCAAAATCCTGTGCATCTGTAACAGACAGAGTTATTTTACCTTCAATGCACGTAAGAATAGGTGACAAAAGAAGGAAAACAACATAAGCAAAAAATTCTGCCTTTCTCCTCCCTCCCGTGGGTTCAGTATTGCTGTTCCCGGGGACAACCGCTCCTTTTCCAGGACTGTCCTGCGTGGCCAAGGCTAGGCTTTTCCAAGGCAGACAGTTAAAACCCATTTTCTCCGGAAAGGAATACATGCAAGCAAGTTAATGTGTACTTACTTATGCAACAAGTTGCATTGTTTTTTGAAGGTTTCTGTGGAAATGGCAAGTTAGCCTAAGTGCTTTGAAGGGCATTGTGCCCCCTCTATGTGGTAGCCCGGCAGCTCCTCAGGAAGGTTTCATGCGGGCCATGGCCCTGTCCCCGGGCTCCTCCTCAGCCAGCCTTGGCCACCAGGCGACGGGTCCTGCTGGAACGGGGCGAACAGCAGCGGGTGAAGGCGCCGACACCACGCAGAGGTTGGAGGGTTTGTGCTGAGGGGGAGCTGCCCAAGGGAGCAGCGCTGGGAGAAGGTGATGGGCAGCCAGAGCGGAGGTCCCAGGGCAAAGCTTCTTTGGGAACAAACCATTGCATGTCCACTGAAGCCATGCTACCAGCTGCGAGCGGCAACGGGCGGAGGGTTTGCCTCAAAACCACGCTGCTCCGCAGCAAAATGATAATCTAAGTAAAGCAATAGCCTAAGGAGATCTCAGCTTGGATTCACGGAGGTATCAACACCCACATCTCTCCTGAAATCCACAGGAACTTAGGTCTGATCCTCAGGTGTTCCAACTAGGTGAGGAAAAACAGAATCTGGAGATGCAGATGGAGAGGATCAGTTGAAAAATATTAATGTTTAACAGTCTATTAAACCAAACCTGTAGAGGAATTACTTTGTTTCAAAATATTGATTCTGCATATCATTCATACGCCGGGCCCAGGAGGGGGAACCACCGTGGGGGCTACCCCGCGCAACCCAAACCGCCCCTGATACAAACTACTAACGGCTTTTATTTACCTTTATGGCTCAGTGTCTGCAGAATGCAGTTCAGTTATTAACGGAGTAACAAACCCAGTCAATTCCATACTGTCGCCAAAGCGGTGTTTAATGCTTCTGCTTTTGTAAGTAACAATTTACAAAATACAAAGTTAAAAATATTAGATTATATTGTTTTAACCTGAATTAAAAACAGACCATATGCCTATTTTACTATATACATGTAAATAAAGGATCACTCAGGTTATTTTGTGTACAAACCACAGTATTAGGAAATATAAAGAGCATATAATTTTTTATCAATAAACCAAAATTTTATAGTTATACAATGTGAAGAAAAGTCTTACAAAAATAATTTTGTGGTTCTCCCGCAGATTTGACACAAATCTGCTTAACAATATTCACCTGTCCCAACCTGTACGGCATTCGCCCATACCTATCACAAAGGCTTTACGATTGACAAATCCTGAAACAAATTACAAAAAAAGAACACCTATTTAAAATACCATGATTATACGTACATCTATCCAGAACACTTCATTTATCAGCAGTAGCATTCCCAGAAATGTAAGTAAAATCTGTTCAAGTTTTTGTTAGGACTTACAGCCTCCTGCAACAAGGAAGAATATAGAAGACTAAGAAAAAGGTACAGTGCCGTTACCCTTCTGCCTTGAACTGCAACTCCCAAAGGTTTCTTCCTCTTTTTTGTTTTTTTTTTTTGTTTTAAATATTATAAGCCAACTCAAGAAAAACAGAAAGGAGGGAGCTGCTATTTTTGACATACACTAGGGAGAGCATCCTTACACTGCGCAAATTAAGGGTGAGTATACACACGCACTTGAACTCGAGTTGAACTACTTCTTAAATGCTGAAGATACCAGTACTTAATAAAAAGAGAAAAGGCAAGTTTAACATCCTCCTGATGGCCAATACATTTCTTGTATCAATAAACAATAACGAAGAAAAAAATACTGTTGGAAACTATCGACGTTTTCATAATTTTGATGATATTTCATGTTCAAGGCTTAGCTATGAGGCAAGAAAGGATGCCTGCAACAAAACCTGATCTAAATAGCGGTTTTCTATTTGTAAAACGTCTTTCCCTTCAATACATGCCCTGATTCTTGGACTCTTCCCATGCATCTGCCTGCTGCTAGTCACTGGAGCGTACAGGATATCGGACTAGGCGTTCCCCATCGACCCAGTCTGGTGCTATTGCAGTTAAATAACTAGGGACAATTATCCCGGAAATTGAAATGTTAGGAATGCAAAAATTAAAACACTTGATCAACTCTGAAGGAACAGAAAGATACAGATGAGTTTTCATAGGAATCTTTGCTAAGGAAGAAAGGCATCACAGTTCTGTATCAAAACCTTGGCTTTTAATACTCACTCTTTCATTACCAATCGTGTTATGAAACTGCCGAGCGTTTTTCATTCCTTTTCTATACTAATGTATTTTATTGACAAGACTCAGTAGAATTACGCGATAGGGGTAACTGGGGTATGCTGACAAAGAGGAGAGTTAACTTTCCACCCGCTAATCTATTTCTACACCCCTTTTTGGAGTTCATTCTCAAAGCAGATTAAATTGGTAGGGGAACAGAGGGTTTTTTTATTTAAGTATTATTATAGAATTGATCTGACTTACATCCTATACTGTGTTCCTGGGGAATTCAAAAGGCTATAGTTAAAACCAAAAAACCCCCTACCATTTTGCTTAAGTTTACTTTCTATAGCATAGCATTTAGATGTTCCAAACGTACACGTAAATAACATAACTACTCATCAGTTAGACTTGATGTAAACTGCACCATCACATTTTTAACAGTGCAAAGGAAGTACAACAAGCCCGTGGTCACGCCGCAGGTTACTGAGTAAAAAATAGGCTAAAGTTCTCCCATTTTGTTCAGCTGTATAGACGCAGCAATCTCCAAGGACAGTCTTGAGAGGCAGGGTGGAGAGTGTAATAAAATACCTGCACAGTGTACAGTAACAATGGGAAGACTGATACAAAAAAAATTACATTAAAATCGAACACTAGTATGGCTTCATCAGCCTCTGTAATGCAGCCATGAACTATGACCAGTCCTGTGATTTATCTACGATAACATTTTACAAAAAAAAAGTAATGGCTACTCTAAGGGGAGAAGAATTAAAAAGAACATGGCACAAGACCTACAAGGACCATAAGGAAACCAGCTGGTTCTTGTTTCTACCATGTTCTATATGAGTTAAATTTAAAGCAAGCAGAAGAAATATAGCTGTGAATTCTCAACATGATAAAATTTGAGTTAGTTAAATGAAAAGCACCCTTTTGGTTTGATAAGCCATAGACATATCCCTCGTCTTTTAAACATGATGGCACACTTCTTTGCTTTAATATATTCTAGCAGAAAACTGTTCCATCATGGAGTCCAAGTCTACTTTTGATATTCTCCTCTTTGGATACCCTAAATTTTGACCATACACTGTTCTACTAATCGTTACTTGTCATACATTTTACTTGACAAAACGTAACAGGTTTTGAGTCATTTTGCAGTGATAGAACTTTCAGATACCTTTTAGCCTTTTACCTTCAAGCAGCTATTTCAACTTTTACAGCACAGAAACTGACCCTTAGCCATCTTTTTTTGGCTGCTATTATTACCAGGATTTTTAAAAAAACAAGGGTTGGAAAACGTAAAAATGAATTGCCCACAAAATATGCTCTAGTTATCTTGTTAACAAATATGTAATTTCAGTCTTTAGAAAACGTTTTGCATTATTATTTTGCACTAGTTGATAAACTCTGATATCAATATATGGGAATTTGCTCACCATACTATCGTTTCAAGTGAGAACATGTTCCTTCCTAGCACGGATAGATACTATTGCTTGCATCAACCTGTACTGGGAGTGGGACGATTCAAGATGAGTTTCAGATCTTCAAGGCAGCAGGGACAATGCAATTTCTAAAACCGCCGTGGTTCTTGGAGATTTGATCTGTTATGGATTGTACTGTTCTCGTGATTGAAGAAAATTTTGAATGTCTGAGAAATTCTGCACTTTGAAAACATTTATTTTCGATGTAACCAAAATTTATATTGGCTTGGAGGAAACTTATTCTTTCCTAACCAAAGAGTACGTATGCCAATTTAGCACAGGTCTTATTTCCTCATCTATTACTCATCAGTAATACGATCATTACTATTCCTCATCAGTATTTATATTATATTCATGTATTTAGAAAGAATATCTCCTTAATAACATTCAACTCGGTGCTAACAACTCCTCCACACACAATATGGGAAGCATTCTAGGACTCCGACAAACCTTTGTCTAAGGATTCTGCAGCCTTACATACGCCACTGGGAAGCTAACCTTTAAAAGCCTGTCACTACATTTTTGCAACTTTGGGGCTATCATTTTAATTTAAACTGGCTACTGGCTGCTCTCAGAACAGGAAAGGCCAAACGCTGTCACGCCTTCCAGATCTGTTTCGGACTGAATTCTCCCCAAAAGCTGAGTGGCAGCAGGGCACAGCTGTAGCTCAGCAGCTCTCCAGACAGCAGAGATCACTTTCCTCATGAACTTTGGCAGGTGACAGCAATTTCCCTCCAGTGCAGAGGGTTTACATACCGCCATTCAGTTCTGAGCTTTCAAGACCCTTCTGCCTAAACCAGAGCAGCCACTGAAGTGTCACACCCAAATAGCACAACTTGGCTATCTTGGAGTCTAAAAATCTGAATATGTTTAAAAATTATATAGTCCTATATACTGGCAAAATGTAGATGAAATTATTTGTGACAAGCCAATAAAATTACGTTGGATGACAAGTTCAAGACTTTTTTAAACAGGTTCGTTCTAATATCACAATAACTGGAAAGAGAGTCAGGGTAGCTTAACAACTTTTGAGGACTCCACAGAGCTGAATTACTATTAATCTTTGCTTTACAGAGGGTTGTTCAAATAATACTTCTTTTTCTATTAGCTATTTGCCTGCCACATTCACAAACTCTGAAACAAACTAGAAGTTTAGCGTATAAGATAGCCAAATTGGATGCATATTGTGGATTTAAACGTAAGTTTCAATAGGATTTTTCCTGGCCTTCACAGTTGAACAGCCATCTCAAAATGGAGACATTTCTGGCCCCTCGTTTCTGCCTGCATATATAGGGCCGATCTAAAACTGCAGCTCTGTACCCATGTAAATGCAAGGACCGCTCTCCAACAGCAGCAGAGAAAGTGCCCAAGAGAGACAGAAAAATATCTTTTATCAACATGACCTCTGTCCCAGTCCCAGGTGAACACTGGGCCAAAGGCCAGACCAATTTAACTACTCTAAAACGTTAAATCAACTTTCTTTTTTTAACACATACTGAGCTACCTTAAAAGCAGAAGCATTTTTTCAAGTCTAAACCCAATGATATCCCTAATTGTGCACTGACAGAGTAACACATACAGCAAACCGCTCTGTGCCGAGTACCACACACAGTCCGCACCGTGAGCGAAGGTACAGATATCCAGCTGTACAGGTTTCAGGTGCAGCTTTAGAATTTTAAAAGAAAAGCAGTGTTGCCGATCGGCCGTCTCTCAATTTCTAGAAGCCCAGGATATGACTGAAGTGTCCCTGAAATGACAAAAATCTTATGTCACTAAAAATTACCTCATCAAAAACTGAAGTCTCTTCCTCAGTATATGTTTTCAAACTTTATTTTAAAAGAAACTGACAGTTCCACTAACAGCTTCACAAGCATTCCCCTTTTTTCCCCTGAGGTACTCGTGGACAACTAAAAAGTCTGGACAGTAAACGCAATGTTCAGTGTAATCTGTATAAGCAGCATGACTGAGGTATGATACTTGTTTTGCACATGAAGTTAAAATACACCCATGCAGGAATATAGACAATTTTATCATTGTACTTGCATACCTTATTCTATTCTACCATTAGATGTTTAAAGATTCTGAGGATAGAACAGAAATTTACTTTCTGGTTGGCACCTTTTATTTTAAACTCAAGCGTGCATTTGTTTATATCATATTGTAATTGTTTAAATATATTCACAGTAATGCTTTTAGAACAAAAAAAGGTGTTACCTCCAGTTACTGTGTAACACAGAAAAACTCAAGAATGATGGTGTTTTCCCCCCAAAATCCTACCTAGCTTCCTGCTAGTTTACACCACTTCTTCCTCTTCTTCTAAGTCCCTGCCTAAATAGTTAATAACACATTAGTCCAAATAAAGCTTATAAAAATGCAACTAAAGTAGTACCCTTTTCTCAAACTGTGGTTTTATACACATCGATTATTCTTTCTGAAATGTGTGGTAGTCAATAAATATAGAAAAAAGACATCTAAAAGTTAAGAGAGGAAACCTAATAGTGATAATGCATTTAAATACATGCTGAAGTTCACAGCACTTTCAGTAGTGACACAGAGTTAAACGTGTTCAGGAGAGCTGATGTCAGCCAGGTTCCACAGGAGCAATTAGCTCAGCAAGTACTAGGATTTCTTGATGCAAAACCCAATCCTGATAAAGAGTACCCACAACAAGGAAAAACTGTCTCAGCCCAATATGCTTTGTGTTTGGCTTGTTCCAGTTTGGATGTTTTCATTTATTTGAATTTTCCTACCATCAGTAGAATAAAGCTTCTTTATTCTTATAGAATAAAGTCCTATAAGGACTTTAACGTTGTTATTATTATTACGAAAAAATTACAACATTCGTTATCCTGCTATTGTAGGCTCCTCCCTTCTGTTCATGGCAGCTGTCCTGAAGAACTTCATGATGCATGTTAATCACTGTGACAGTTTCTGATTTCTCTGAAGTGAAATTTTAACTGTGAAGAAAGTTGTCTGAGCTCTTACCAGCTTACTAGACATTGTACTCTTAGTATAAACTTTTTAGTATTTTAAGAATGAAGATAATTTACTAATACAATTCCTGCTCAATTTATTGAAATATAACTGTATTATCTGTTATGTTACTGGCCACAGATAACTGATTACCCAAAGAGAACACAATTAACAAATCTATACGATCAGTTCATCGTCTACAGGTAGGGGGGTTACAGATGGATCATGCTGTGAATGCAAGGGCACTCACACAAGCCAGTTTATATCAGGGTGATTAGGTCAGGTTAGCTCGACATGACGTGAATTCAGCTATACTGGAACACAATTCTGGCTGCTCTAGTCCTGTCTTTGCGTGGCATTATGTCCAAAGTAGCAAACTCTCCTAACAGGAACTGGGAGCAGAGTCCCTCCTCTCTGTGAGAGCAAGCTATGAGTTCAAAAGCAGACATATTTTTCTTTTATCCAGATTGTTCCAGCCCCATGACTCAAATAATGGAGAACAGAATATACATGCTAACTTCATTATTCCATTACCCAACACTGTATGTTACTCCTCAAACTCTAACTTATATTTTACATTTTGCAACACACCTGGGTAAACTTTTTCCCCCACTACAGAGTACATCATGGATATCAGAATCATACTTAAAATCAGTCGTATTTAAAATCACCCCGCTTTGAGCAAAGCTTTTTCCATTTCAACTCAACAACATGAGGCTAATATAGCAACAAGTCTAGCGAGTAGCTGTGCAAGGGCTCCAGATTTTTATAACCCTGCATATTTTTATACCTTGAGTTTCTATATGGAAAGCACAGAAGGACAATCAAGTAGAAAAATTCTTTAGTTTTGAGATTCCAGTTCTCACCAAGCAAAGTTAGCAAGTTGTTTTCCTTGTTTCTTACAGCCGTAGCTGAAAAGCATTGAAAAGTGAATAGAACAGCCCATCCATTATAACCAAACTTCAAGACATAAAAGTTTGTGATGAAGGAATGAAGAGGTGAATGTTACCTCCTCAAGTTACCTGGCAATTATCTCAAGTTCATTATTAGGCCATAGGAAAAAAACATGTCAAGCTAATCTGACTTAAAGTAGAAATGGTGTTATTTGGAATTATGGTATTTGTACTCAGTCATAATTTTCCAAAATTAAGTGGTCACTGATATAGAAGAATTTTACAAACTCTAATATCACTGTAATTTCGGAATACAACAAAACTGACTGTCTAATGTGCCAATTTGGGCTTTAATCCCAAGATGTTATTTTCTTTTTTTGGCTTTTAATCCCTGAGATGTTCTCCATGTCACCAAAGACAGTAACACATCTGGAAAGTTCAGGCTTGGTAATCCACATAGGTGGTCATACTGGTTTCTATATTCCTGAAGTTGGCCCTGGATCTGGTTTCTATTTTATTATTAAAGGTGAGCGGAAATAAGTTAACACAGTAAATGTCTTTTCAGTCACAGCTCCTGACTTATAACAGCAACCTCAGTCTCACAGCATTCAACGGAAACTTTGCCAATAATTCCATCAAATCAAAGTTTTTGCTATGAACATTTAGCCTTTCTGAAAAAAGGCATGGCATTCCCTTGCGCCTCTTCTATTTTCTGCTCTCTAAGGAATTCTGTGCAATGGTTCAAAAGGATGCAGAGCATCCAAACAAAAGTCAAAGGTAGCTCCCATACTTTTATGAAACTTCCTAAACTTTGGTTAGACAATTTGCATGAAAAAATGAAACTGCAGAAATACCATAACCTCTTTCACTATTACCAGCCATTCTCTCTTGAGGGATCTGGCTTTCTATCCAGGGGAAAAAAGAAGGTGGTTAAGATCACTGCCATCTGTTAGTGGGAGATTCTAGTGCTACTGCCGCAGTATTACGGCATATTACATGGTGCAAAATCACAGCTGTGCTACGGCCTACATAAATAAAAAAATACAGGTTTTAAAGAGCTGACTTTGGATGCCACGAGAAGCTGATACGAATCAGCTCAGCAGTCAGCACTATTCAGCTGTCCAAATACTTGCACTGTTTTTCAGAAAAGTCAAGTTGTGCTGAGCTCTGATTGCTACTGGCCCTTTCACTAGCTCGTTTGAGACCAGCTCTGGTATGTCTACAGCGTAGTATTTTTAGGCTATGTCTACTCTTTGGAAAGGAAGTATCCAATTAGAGGAAAAAATAGGAGATAGAATGGGATTCCTGAATATTTTATTATGATCCAGTAAATCACGGAAGATATAAAAATGGGATAGAGGAAGTTGTATGTTGCTCTTTGCTTCAGTTACTTCCTAAACTCTGCTTTTTAGAGTGAATTTGAAAAATGTGTTTGCAGTCTCCATATTTTCCAACTGCTGCTGGAAACATATTAGTTTGTGCTCTGCCGGCGTACCTCAGAAATGCTAAATCAATCTGCTTTCTTTTATTTACATGCTTTTTTCCTGAGAAATGTAATTGCGGTTTTTATTAACTTTATGTTTTATGGATCTAATACTTAAGAACAAGTCTATCTTTTATGTCACAGAAAGAAGGTTAATATACTTACAGATTCTCCAGCAATACATCTTGGGCAAGGCTGGGCAGTACCTCTGCTTACATGGTTTTCAAAAATCTAATGAACAAAAGCATATACAATGCTATCAAAAAGGGGAAAAAAAGGGCAATTATTTGCAATTTTATTATAAAATGTATTTTAAAAATGTTCTTCTGAAAAAATGGGTGCTGTTGACAGTGTAAACATACCATTGAATTTGGCTTTGTCTTTGTAGCCCAGGGACAACAGTCAGCGGAGATTTTCTGTTTAGAATCCAGCTCCATGGCACAATCAATGAGGTGAGCATCAGCCTCATTTGGAATGATTTCTGATGGCTTGCATGCTCGCTTCTGAAAGAATCAAAAGCAGTATTTATTTGTCTTCACAAGGTATAAGCCATTGAATACAAGATTTCAGGATTTTATTGTTTATGACTGATAGGGATTTCACGTTCATTTGGAAGAACAGTAAGTTAGTAACATATAGACCACCAGACACTAGGCCAGATTACCAAAATTTTGTATTTAACCCTGCATGTCATGATGGAAAAGCAGGGAAATTTGCAGATCTCGCTAAATGTCTCTGTGTCTCAGTTTCATAAACTGGATTTAAAATGCCACTGGGAAAAGAGCATACTTCACTCTCCATTAGTGTATAATTTAGGACGGCGTTTATCAAAGGAGCGGATCAGGGGAAGTTGTGTGAAATGACTAATTACACCAAGGAAACGGAAGGAAAACCCTGAAGCCAAGTCAGACAGCCATGAAGACACATTTTGTAATGATTTTTGTATCTTTCTCTCAATACTGTCACCTTTTTACAGCTTTCCATTGCTATATCACCAATTAACTTCCCGCTTTTGAAGCTCTAGCCTGAGCTGTTATCTAGTACTGAATGACACTTGGGTGTCCTGCGAATCAAAGGTGTCCAGCTCTGGAGAAAGGGCCGGCCTAAGCAGGGATGTCTTTCTCACAATGCTCAGCAACCCCACGCAAGATCAGTGGTCCCCAGAAATACTGCTTTACTGCTTTGTGAGAAGCAGGTTAGGAACTGGTATGGTGGAGATGCAAGCCTGTGGAAGACACTGATTGGAAACCTTAAGAATATCATCCTTGGCCTGGGACTGCTATCCCATGCAATGGGAGGACTACCTAAATCCCAGGGGCTCCCTGAAATCCTAACAGCAAATTAACAGAATAATGGGAAATTCAAAACTGACACAGACGTTTCAGGGTCTGATTGTGAATTCCAGAGATACGCATGCTTTTGAGATTTTTTTCTGATGCCTTTCTGAACAAACTTTGCTTAAGGAATAACAATATTCGATCTCTTTCACAAGCATATAATTTCACAGGCAGAAGATAAGTTGCCACAGAACTAACAGACTATTGAAGCATGGAAACTAAATTTAAAATTTGAACGTGTTATGCAAAAATAAAATGGATCAATACAACAGGAACCTCAGCGGAAAACAGTTGAAACAAGAACACTATCGCGGAATATAGGATATTTGGATGGGAAGTAAATCAAAAAGTGAAATATGTATTGTACTAAGAAAGTGAATAATATAATAACAAAAAGTCTGAGAAGGCCCTCTAAAGATAGACCGACTTCCACTGGGAAAACATTCTCTTCCCTTTGTTGCTGCAGAACTCGTCCTTTATTAAAAGGTACAGCATAGTGGTACAGCAGCGCAACTAGCAAAAGATGAAGGAGAAAAGGGAAAAAATGACTTACTGCGATACTTCAGAAGAAATTTGGCTTATTAAAAATAAATTCAAGGTATTGTTTTTTTGGAGGGTTAAGATGCTTAGCATCAGTGACAGGAACTCAGCATACAGAGTAGATGGCTGACAAACTTATCATACCACTGCCAAGACAATTTGTGGAAGTTTCTAGCAGAGGCTGGCTTCAGGGAAGACTTCACTCTCTGGAATTCTCTCCCTTAGGAAAGGAACAATCAATACATCAATCCTGCCTGTGCACAGAACACACATAGTGCAGGATTCAAAGCGCCTGTGATTAATAAGGATCAACGAGCTTGCTATTCAAAAGGCAAGAAAGGATTTCATCAAAATGACTACTTTTGTTAGGGAATGATCAGGCTACATACAGCTTGGAAACGTAGTTTAAGACAAGCAACAGCAAATCACATACTGTCCTACAACCAGCGGAAAACAGGTGTTCTCTGCAGAGAAGACATTCTTTCTTTCCCAGCTGGAAAGTCCTGGAAAAACACATGCATTTTCACTGATGCTGAAAGGATAAAGGCCTCACAGATGCTGCTTTTCATAATCAGTGAAACTAAATTGGTGCAAAAACTAGCTACATTGAAACAACTAACCTAAATGCAATGGAAAATATTTTGAAGAAAGGCTACCACTTGTTTTTTTTTTCCTTTTTTTTAGTTTAGCTGTAAGATTTGAAAAATCTCCTATAAATTTAATATGTTCATCACATGCAATTTCTGTTTTGTTTACCACCTTTTTAAAAGCCAAGCTAGCTTCTTTTTTGTGTTTCATAAACAGCTGTCCTATAGGAATAAAACAGGTCTCCATCCAGCCCAGCTTTACTTAGTTTGGTTCCAAGGGATGCCTTTATGGAAGGACAATGATGGCCGTGTGTAGGTGCTCCCCATTATTAGGGCCCAGCTCCCTACCAAAAGACGTGCCGATGGCTCAGTTTGGGAGAGCAGAAACTTCGGGAAACTGGGAAACTTTGCTTGCAGTCCACTCCAAACCAGAACAGGCCACGTGAATAGCTCTGGCCTGGAAAATCTGTTATCCTTTACTGGCCCCTAAATCCAAATGCCTTAAAACCAGTGCAACATCAATGAACTCCATCCTAAAGCAAGTTTCTGAAGTACATGCAAATAGCTACATCGAGGTACAAAAGGAAATAATATGTACATATATATATATATATAACATACAGTAAAAGCTGAGGGAGAGCAAGAAAAAAACTGTAGGGAACATGGGGAGTCTTCCCCAGTTACCACAGCCACTAGCACAGGACACTGCATGTGCAGCATCAAGGAAGAGGATGATTAAGACTTCAAAACAGTTGTCTCCTCAAACCCAGGGATGAGTCTTCATTTAGTAGGGCTGAGTTCGGAGCTCCCCTCCCCGAGCGGCTCATTCAGCGATAACATCTCTGCAAAGGCCAGATACAGCGTTTGTAATGACTTCAAGCCCCAGTACTGGCAATGGCTTATAACCCAAAAAGGACAGAATCCCAAGAAGAGTTCTGATATTAGACCTAAAATGTGCAGAACTCTGTGTAGCATCACAGCTGTATGAGTTACAAGGTAAAGCACCTTGTCTGCATTGCCACTTGGGCTCGTGCTGTTAGCCAAAATCGAAAATGCCAATTATTTAGCTAAGAAATCCCTGCACCACAGTGAGCAGGTACCAGAGGAAGGAGAGCACAATTTAGTTAGTATGCATCCCCTTCAGCAGTCAGAAAGGTTAAGCGCAGGTGTTTCACCTCGGGTCTGTGATCCAGCATGTGACAGCAGCAGCTCAACTGTTCACTTAAACGCATTAAGCCACGATGACTCAGTTGTAATCTGGACCATAACAACTGCTGTGGTAGAAAAAAATCCAGGCTCTAATGTCTTGCCTAGGCTACTCTACACAGAAAATGTTCTGACCTGTAATAAGAAATGTTCTCTTTTTAAAACTACCTTGCAGAGCTTGACTGATACATTCTGCTGTCCACAGAGGTGGCGACGGCAATTCTGAGTTGCTGTCATAAAAGTTTGAGAATTTTATCTGGTCTCCGGGCAGCTGGCTAATGAATGATTTTGTTAGTGGTCAAACCGCAATTCATGAAGCTGTTATTTGTCTCCCTAACCTCAAAAACAGGAGAAAAAGAAATTCCTTCTTTTTTATGTAACCTTGTCAGTCACAGTCAGAAAGTTCACTGAGCAGATGTTCCTCCTCTTCTCTGCAAATGGTGTTTCTCCGATAAATGAGGTCAGCCCCTAACTACCCAAGTTTTTTCTCAACTCACACGTGAACAGGATGATCGAGTAACGGTGGAGAGCGCGAACACCAGGATAAGAAAGACGTGGGCAAACGTTTTAACAGGGCCTGCTGCGATAGGACACGGGGGAATGGCTTTAAACTAAAGGAGGGAAGATTTAGACTAGATACAAGGAATGTTCCACTCAGAGGGTGGTGAGACACTGGGCCATGTTGCCCAGAGACGTGGGAGATGCCCCATCCCTGGAAACATTCCAGGTCTGGCTGGACGGGGCTCTGAGCAACCTGGTCTAGTGGGAGATGTCCCTGCTCATGGCCTTTAAGGCCTAGATGGCCTTTAAAGGTCCCTTCCAATGCAAACCATTCGTGATTTTATGGTAAGTTTTTGTTGGAACTCCTGTTAACTTTTGCAAAGTTAACAGCTCGGCACTTATAAGGATGAAAGATGCTTACAAGGTGGTGGATGAGACACCTCATCGAAATGAATCCTGTTGGGGAAATACACAGGCACATGCCTAGCTGAAATGGAAAACTATTCCAGAAGCCAAGAATGCTAAACACCCTGTTCTTGTGAGGCAGATCCTGAAGCCAGGACAGCAGAACAGATAGCATTGATAATGCCACCTGGTAAAAAGGGTATCAACCAAGAAAAAAAAAAAGTTAAGTGAAATTCCACTTAAAATTATGATTACGGCAGTGTGCATGCAGCCCCCCTGTCTGCAGGCAGAGCAGAACCACTGACACAGCACTAACCCCCAGCAGCGGTACCGATCCCCCCGCGGGCGGCCCGCTCGCAGCCCCGTTCACAGCGGGCGGAGGGGCACCGCCAGCCCGCGCCGCTCCGCTCCGCTCCGCCGGGGCCGCCCCGGCCCTGCCCTGCCGCCGCGCCGCCGCCAGGGGGCACCGCGCGCCGCGCCCGGGGCCGTGAGGCGGCCCTTGGCCCCGAGGAAATGACAAACGGCCGCCTCACGGTCCCCGCGCCAACGGCCCCTTCACGGCCCCGGGGTCAGCGGTTACCTCACGGCTCCCTCACGGCCCCAGGGCCAGCGGCCCCTTCATGGCCTCGGGGACCAACGGCCGCCTCACGGCCGCGGGGACAACGCCCCCTTCATGGCCCCGGAGCCAGCGGCCGCCTCGCGGTCCCCACACGACCCCGGAGCCAGCGGCCGCCTCACAGTCCCGGGGCCAACGCCCCCTTCACGGTCCCGGAGCCGGCGGCCGCCTCACGGCCGCGGGGCCAGCGGTTCCCTCATGGTCCCGCCACGGTCCCGCCGCACCCCCTCAGCGCCCGCGGCCTCCCCGCCAGGGGCAGGGCTGCCCGCGGGCTCCGCCGCGGCCGCTCCGTTCCAGAGAGGCCGCTCCTGCCGCCGCCGGCGGTAAGTGTGCGGGGCGCTGCCCCCCCCAGACCCCCCCTTCCCGCCGGCGGAACTCACGCGCTCCGGCTCCCCCGGCTCCGGTTGGTGCGCGCGCAGCGCCCCCCGCCGCCCCCGCGCGGCCATGGCGACGGGCAGCGCCCGGCCGGGACCCCGTCAGGCTCCGCCGCCTGACAGCTCCGCCGCTGCCGGCGCTGCCGCTCGCCGGGGCGGGGCCGGGCCCGGCCGGGGCGGGCAGCGGGCGAGGCGGAAGGCGGGACAGCGCGCCCGAGCGCGGGGTTTGGGACTGCGCGGGGGATTAGCGGGCAGCGCGGTGCCGCCGGGCGGGCCAGCGCCCCCGGTTGGCCCCGCCATCCCCCGCGGCTCCCAGGCGAGTTTAGCGCCCAGGGACCAGCCGGAGTCGGCGGAGGTGCGCGGTCAGCACCGGCACTTTTACGGTTTATTCGTGTTTATTAAACTGGTCACGAAAGAATTGGAAGCCGGGCAGCATTTTCAAGCGGTCGTCAAATACCCGGTAGCCTTACATACCCTAAATCCTCTCTAAATCCTGAATGAATGCAGGGCAGGCTTTATTTTTCGCTTCGAGTTTCTTTGGGTTTTGGTGGCACTAAAGACAACAAGAAAATACTACCCGGGAGCGTTGTGTGTGTGACTTCCTGTAATTTACAGTGTAATTTTTGTGCCCCCGGGCTGCAGGGATGCCGAGACACCGAAGAACAAAACCCATGTGAAAGTACGACTGAGGCTGCACCAGTGTGTGGGGCTGGAGATAGTTTCAAAGCTGGCACGGTAAATGGAGGAAAAAAAAAGATACTTTCTGGGGAAGAGTTAAAAGGCTTGCTCCGTCTCAGAAAAACCACCGTGTAACCCAGGTTTGACTTAACCGTTCCAGTTACCTTATGAACAGCACTAACTCTTCACCCTTTTAGGTAACAGCATGATCGAGGCTGTTGCCATCAGTGATTTCAGCTTATTTTGTAATTAGATCATTCCCAAAGAACTAAACCTCCTTTAGAGTCCCAGGGATGGTGAGAAGCTGCGTGGAGACGCGCCCAGCACCGCGGGCGTTACCAGAGCCAGGGAGCGAGGACTTCCCTTCTCAAACCCGCCCCATGGCGTGGGGAGCGAGGACTGGCACCGAACAGGCAAGAACACCCTGGATGGGCTCCTGCTTCTTCTGCAGAAATTGTCCTTCTCCAAAAGAAACATCTAGTGCCGTATGATGGTGCACCAAAGAGCTCTGTATGAGGGAGCAGCTGCAAATCTGAGCAGCACTGAGTGTAATGATTTTGGTATTTAGGTTGGGGGACCTCAAAGCAGGTTCCTCAGCCTACATGTAAGGGACTGAGCATCACAGGGGCTTGCTCTGCCCTGGCATCCTCCTGCCCTGGCTGCTGCGCGGTGTCCTACTAGTGCCTAGTGCGGGTCACCCTCCTGTCGGGATGACAGGCGATGAGCTTCCCATCAGTATTTCAGCTTGTCACAGGACACTACCTGGGTTTCAATCCGGTTTCCAGACAGGCTCATTCAGAAGCTTCCAAGGATCACCTGCAGACTCCCAGCCATGACAGCAGAAGTCACTGACACAGGCTTGGACCCTTTGTTTTGTTTTGTTTTGTTTTGTTTTGTTTGTGCTGCTTGCACAAACTGCACGGCAATCCAGAACGGGCAGGGACTCCTTTCAGATTCATTCAGAAAAGATCAACAGAAGATTCTTTTCTAGAGGACGACTCCCTGCTTTAATGAAGCTGAGGTGTCTTCTGCACCCTCCATCTCCTACCAAAAGGGGGAAAACAAAATGGAAGGGAGGAGGTGACTCCCTGGCGCTGTATATCCCAGATAAAATCGGAGTCCTTCAGTTTACTTTTGGTGGGTCTCGAGGCCAGCACGGGACAGTATCCTCAGTTGGGAGGGTGTAATATGCCGCTTGGCTTTTCTGCTCTGTGAAATCAAGCTGTTTTGCAGGAGAGAACACGTATTGCCAAGCTCTCCCTGGCATTCATTGCTCCTAGAGCTTATTCTTCACTAGGGATCCCGTTATGTTACAGTATATGCTCTGTCACATTCTTTAAGCCTGAGGGCATATAACAAAAAAATAATCCATGGATTTTTTTTTTTTAAATTTAGCATTTCACATGCCTGATAGAAAAATAACCCTAAATCTGGGTAATCCAGATTTGCAGCACATCTGAAGCATAAGTCATCTCTGACTCTGAACCAAACCCAAGTCCATTCACATCAAATCAGATTTATTTAATTATTTCAAAGCCACCTTCCAATTCCACTCCCAGAGCCTGTTTATGTGTCCTACCAGTATAGCTAGCACTGTGGACTGGCTTCCCATTTATATTCGCATGTTTAGAATGATGGGATGCACTATGAAAACCGTCCATTTTGTGACACATCCACCTAAATGTGCCAGCATACGGCAGGGGATCCTCTTCGCAGGTGCAAGGTTTGGAAACGGTGGTTCTGTTAGAAAAGTCTCATTTGACATACGGACTGCGGGGTTAAGTGGTACCTGCATGCACAGAATGAGTATCGGTTCTCTCCCTCCGTGGATATTTTTCTGAAGAAGAAAAAGCTTAGCTTTGTAAAGAGCATGAAAGCTCACACCAGGAAGTTGTGAAGAACAGCCATGCAAATCCAAAGCGTGATCTTGTGAAGTGATTAACTGCTTATGCTGTGAAGGCTGCACGGCCAAAGTAAAAACGCAAAAACATCACCAGGTTTTAAGAGTTCAGTGACAGAAGTAGAGGATATATAATTTACAAACCTTTTCAAGACCTCTTGGGAACGAAGAGGCCAGAAACAAAAGACACGCTGATGTTTACATGAAGACACCTCCAAATGCAGAGGCTCATGTTTTCCATGAGGAATGCACCTTGTCTTCTGCAGGTGAGACCTGACTGAAAACCCCACCCTCCGGCACAGGAATGGAGGTTTATTTTGGTCATCAGAGGTGGCTTGTTGCCACCTACAGCCTATCAACTATGTTTGCAGTTGCTAAATTCATAGACCTTTGCCTTTTGGGACTTTTCTGACTTTTATCTGAAGTAGTGAAGTAGCAGAAGTTTTTGAGAAAGGGAGGGCCCCCTCTACACATCATGCAAGGGACATTTTAGTGGGATGGCCCATAGACTAAGGGCCGAGGGGAGGCAGAGAAATCGGGAGTAAAGTTAAAGCTGGGATTTGGGTTGTGCGTTACGGGAATTAGTACAGCAGGAGCCCCTTGTTGGTAGTGGGGTAGGAGCAAGGGGAAGGGTTCACTGCAAGGTTAAACCCCATAACCTGGCCCAGAGGCACCAGGGGTGGTCCATAGACTAGCAGAATGGTATCTGTGCATTCTATCAAAGGATGGGAAGGGGGGTGGTGGTTAATAAGGATGTACCGGATAGTGCGGGACCCGAGCGAGATGTAAATGAGATGGAATAGGGGTGGAGAATGTCCTGGTTTCGTCTGGGATAGAGTTTATTTTTTTAGTGGTATAGTGCTGTGTTTTCGATTTCGGATGAGAATAATGTTGATAACACACTAATATTTCAGTTGTTGCTAAGCTCTCGGTGTATAAAGCTGGGGAACAAGGAGGAAGTGGGACATTCAGAGGGATGGCGTTTGTCTTCCCAAGTCACCGTTACGCATGATGGAGCCCGGCTTTCCTGGGGATGGCTGAAGCCCCATTCCGATGGGAAGCAGGGAATGAATTCCTTGTTCTGCTTTGCTTGCTTGCATGGGTTTTGCTTTTCTTATGCTTAAATCTTTATCTCAACTCACCAGTTTTTTTTCACTTTTACCCTTCCAATTCTCTCCCCCATCCCACTGGAGGGTGAGCGAGAGGCTGGGTGGTGCTTAGTTGCCGTCTGAAGTTAAACCACAACGAGTAATTTGCCCCCCCCTTTTTTTTTTTTTGCAGAGAAATTACTTTGTACCACCCCAAAATCCCATTGTGGTGTTCTTGTATCCTGAGAAACTGAGGACTCACAAGTGACTTCTCATTCATCTCTCCATTTGCTCATTTTTTTCCTTTTCCTCCATTGAGCTCGTTTGCCAACTGCCTCCCCAGGTTTTCTCTGCTGTTAACTGCATCATTTCGTGGAGTACCGGATAACTTAAAAGGAGGATAATTTCACAGAACCGTTTGGGTTGGAAGGGACGTCTTGAGATGACCTAGTCTGAGTCCCTGCTGAAGCAGGGTCCCTGGAGCAGGCTGCCAGCACTGTGCCCGGTGGAGTTTTGGGTACCTCCAGCTTCTCTGAGCAGCTCCAGAGCTTGGCCACCCTCAGTCAAAACCCAGTTTTACTGTGTTCGTGGCTACCCTTGGTAAATCGATTTAGCAGTCACAAACTTGTCACACCTCCCAACCTGTTTCTGTGCACACCTTGTTGAGTGCTGTTAAAAACAGACTCACAACTGTGGGAACTCTGCAATTACAGACATGTTCATCCTTTTTCACATCCTTGGTCCAAAGCTAACTGGTATCTTTAGGTTTCAACTGGGACTTTAATTTTACTGTTTTCCTAGATGAAAATGTCAGTATTTCCATGTTTGCTGTATTTGATTCCCTGTTAAATTCCCCCACATTTTGTTTTATTCTGTGTATACAACTCTTACTGACATTTAATCAAGAAAACTAGTGACCTGTCATAGCCTTTTCCCACTGCTATTACACTAAGACCTGGCATGTCTTAAAGTGAATTCCTCTCTTGTTTCGGAATATTTGCTCTTTGTTTTGCAGTTTTCATACCACACAATCTTTTCACCTCCCAAACCTATACATTCTTCCAGACCAAAGTGTTTTTCATTTATCTTGAGTCATGCATCCAAAAGTCAAAATATAATGCCGGACCACATTTGCTTATCATGAAGGGTTTTTCCGGAACTCTATTATGCATTTTTACCACTGTCAGTGCCCTCTTCCTGGCTCCTACCCCCTTATTTATTGTAAGTTTTCTGTGCTCATCTTCTGAATCTGTCATTTTCACCCTTTGTAATCATATCACGCATTCTTATCACATCCAAGCTCTTCTTTTCTCTTCATGTTCGAGGCTCTCTGAACCCCCTAGAATAAAAAGGGACAATAGAATCCTTCCGCACACCAACACGAACGGTGCGAACACGTGGCTGCACACAGGCAGTGAATCTCATCTTTGCTTCAGCGAAAGCAGGCTGTCACCCTTAGATATCCCTTGCTACATGGCAAACAATTCTGCCTCAATTTACAACGATTTTTTAAGGAGAGAGAGCACCTTATGTGTTAATCGTATCATCAGTAGTCACAGTCAAGGCCCCTAGGCAAAAAACAATACTCAAAAATAAAAGAATTATTAAATAAATCTGTTTTGATATACATTTCACTTTGACTTTGAATGCAACCCTTTCCTTTAACCAGAGTTTTTTTCTAGGATCAATCTGAATTTGTACAGTCTAGTACATCTCACCAGTTCAGACCCCCAGGAAGCTGTTTTTGCAAGAATCAACAAAATGTGCTATTCTTAATCACTTTGTACAAATAAGATGCTGAATTAGTGCATAATAAGAAGTCTTTTGTAGCAAAGGACAGACTAAATTCCCAAAAGTAGAGCTGATGATATGTCAGAATAAAGAAAGGATGTAACCAGGTAAAAGAAGAAAAGGTGTTGCTTAGGCATGTTCTAAAGGTGTTTTTATTTTACACTGCACGTGTACTAATAAATACTATTTCTGAATCAAAACATAGTGTATATATATCCTGAATACCAAGCAACTTCCAGCTACATTAATTTCTTAAAAATGGAATTACACAGTCTCTCTACTGTGATACGTCTTTGTCTAAGCACAGCTCAGGAAAATAGTACTAAGCACCCGTAACTTTTCCGCCACGCATAAAAGTCGTGGGTTCAGGGACTGGCTAGAACGAGAATTATGTTAAAACACATCAGTATTTTACAGGGAATTCCCAGCTTGAATATAACAGAATAAAACCCGTGTCTGTGAGGAATATCCGTGTCAGTACTTTGACAGGGCACTACAATGCAGTAATTAGCAAATGTAAAGCCAAGACACCATTCTTTCATAAACCGACTTGTTTGCTCAGGGCTGGAAAACAGGAGCAGCACCTGGGGGCGAGCTGCGTCTTCAGGTCTCCTTTCACCCTGGTTTGGGGCTCGCCTCTGCCATTAAGTCCTTGGGTGAGCAGCGGCTCTCCGGGCACTACGGGAGCCTTGCCAGAGTCGTTTGGCCCGCTGCCTGTTCTCCAATCTGGAGTCATTGAAGCCCCGGGTTTCCCTGGGACCATGCTGCCAACTACTCCATATGGGATGCCCAGAAATATAGCCTAATGTTAAGGAGATTTAGTTCCCCTGCGTCTCAATGGGCCTATACATTTTTAACAGCAATCCTTGTTTTTACCTTCCAAACGAACCTTGAAAAGGTCTTGTGAACCTTATTGAAGAATGAGGTTTTAAATTATGTGGCATAGCTGTAGAGTTGACATAGGCTACAGAGAAAGACATTTATTTCCCCAAGTTCCATCTGTCCTCCAGCTGAAGGAGGGTGAGTCATTCCCAAAGCGGGACCGTGTCCCCAAGCTCTGTTCCCGTCTTCTCCAGAACTCCTTCCCGGCGGAAAAGTAGCTCCATTCCCTGAAAACAGGACCAAAAATATGGGCAATAAACGATCAAACGGATTATAACAGCGTGTTTTCTTATTGCAAAAATTACAGTCTTTTCCAACAATATAACCCCATCTTTAATACAGCAGAAATGCTTAGCTCAGAACAGAATGAGAACGCACATTTTGTCTGGTAACGGGGAACTTAAAGGGCAAAAAAACCCAAATTACTGATAGGAAATGGATTTGTTTGTGGAATTACATATTTTAGTCTCATTAATGGCACAGCGCTGGGTCCTATGCCACTCTACACAGCCATGGAGGAGCTGCAGGAGGAGGTCACATGCGATTTGCTCGATGTTCTAGATTATTTAATACGGGACTTTTTTATTTTTATGATCTGAAATCTAAAATAATATTGGGAAATCTGTGGGACTTAAATTTATACAATACAAGAGTTTGCAATATAAGAAATTTTTTTTCTTTGAAACAAATAGTGTATAGGGAAAAAAATCCTGTTTCTTCCCTGTTTTGTGACTGAAAGGAGCAGTAATTTTTAAAAGCTTTGAAACTCAGCAAAATACAGTATGAAATTCCAAATATGCTTTCCCCAAACATTTTCTATTCTTACAAATTTCTGATTGCACCACTGATGTTCTGTCAGGTTAAAATGTCAGAGAAAATATATAGAATTAGACTGCCTTCCCTCCACTTATCCCAAATCACCTGAGAGATGCAGCATTCAGTAAACAGAGATGAAGTTCTCGTACTTCTTATCGTGCCCCTGGAATCTTTTTGAATGGCTGCTTTTATCATGACACCAGCTAAGACATATAACTGTTAAGATGAACAAATTGTGGTGATCTCGCTTCATGATCCATACTGTTTGTTTAGAGTGTTGTTAAGATACTTCCAATTTATTCCAAAAGTTTGTTTCTGAACTTTTTTTTTCCCCTTCTCTGGTGATGTAGTCGATTAATAAGCATTGAATAGAGAAACAGTGAAGATGACTTTATCAAAAGTTTCAGATACATCCTCCACTTGCTGCTTTTCCAAAATAATTAGAAAACAACCGTATTGTTGAACAATGAAGATTTAGGGTGGTCTGGGAACAATCTTGAAGTTGAGTCTATTTTTAGTTGGCCTGTGACTCCGCTCTGGAGTCACACGCTGACTGTAGGTCTCTCCCTGCAGTGGCTGTTTGTGCAGCGTGGCAGCAATGCACTTTATGTCAACTAGAATTTATTTAATAGAAAGCACATACTTTTACATCTTACTTTTTCTTTGTTTTCTTCAAAAGTATTTACGTATTTTTGTTTTCTTAGAAATATTCTTTGAGAACTGAGATTAGCGCAATGGAGTTAATAATATTTTATTTTGGATTAATTTCTGTTGTCCTTTTTGAGATTGCAGATATTGTTGATGATTAACGTGTATAAATGTTATATTAAATTTGTAAGAACAGAAAACATTCTTCAGGATCCTTTACGACCATCTTTTTAACAGCACAGAGGTAAGACAGTATTTTGCATGAAATTCTTTTTTCTCTTTCCGCATCAAAAGGACGTAAGTATTATTAGACAAAACAAAATAAAATATTCACTCTTCTTATCCTGTTCCATCCCTTCACAATGCGGTTCCCCATCACCAGTGGTAATCCTGGTTCCAGTGGCATGAATTGAAACAGCTGCATATTTATGGGCCGTGAGCTCGAGGAGTGAAAATCTAATTTCAGGCTGACATTGGATCTGATTCTTTTCAACAGACTACCTTGGCAAATACGAGGGGAAATGGTAATATGTCGGTCCCAAACAGCAACCTGACGTGAATGGTAAGAACTCAAACCAGGACACTTACATTGCACTGGAGTCTTTAAGCCTTTTCTTTGCTGGAAACAAAAGGTGCATCATTTTGGTAGCACAAGCGCTAAGTAATAATTTTTGAATGGTGAGGACAAACCCGAGGTCTGGTTTGAACTGGTAGATTCTAGAAAACTCAAAGAATTATTCAAGATACGGATTTTCTAGATGACATTAAAACCTTTTGTGGCTATTTTAATCCAGAATTAAAGTGGTCTTAGTTTGGTAATCGTTATCACGAACAGGATCCTTTTATGACTATTGGAGTAATCTTTAGGTAGAGCACTGGCTAAGCTTTTTGATTTTTGTTAAAAATATACCTCAGAAATGCCAAATACAGGATATAAGCGATAAAGCAGCCCTAACTTTTGCCGCTCTTACAAGCAGTAGTTTATGGCCATGCAGAGCCATTAACACCTGCATCAAGGTGTGGATAAGGAAACACCGGCCCCATTAACAGAACACCTTCATTACTGTACAAGCGTATTATCTTCGGATTTATGTTCATTAATTTCTGAGTGGCACCGCAGCCTGCGAAGGGGCGGGGAAGCGGCACCCATAAATCACAGTCTGCAGCACACCCTCCTTCCAGAAGGCTGAATATCGACTAAATGAAGGAAAACTGGACAGCGAGGCCCTCACCGCCACGGTGACCGCGGCCTGCCGGGCCCCGGGGCTGCAGACCCGGCCCAGCCCGGCCCGACCCGGCCCAAGATGGCCGCCGGCTCCCCCACCGTCCCGGCCCGCCATGACGCCTGCGCGGGCGGGCGGCGCACGCGCGGGGGCACGCGGCCGCTGCGGCGCATGCGCGGCACCGCCCCCACGTGACCCGGCGTCCCTTCCCCTTCCTCCGGCGGCGGCGGCGGGGCCATGGCGGCGGGGGAGGTGGCAGTGGCGGGTTCCGCCGAGCAGTTCCAGCAGCTGCTGCAGCAGAAGGATGGGTGAGCCGGGGCGCCGCTGGGAAAGTGAGGCGGGGGGCGGTCGGCCGGGCGCTGCGGGAGCGGGGCCCGCCGCCGTCGCGCGTTTAGGCTGAGCTCGGTGAAAGGCCGGTGTTTGCTGAGGGAAGCAGGCCCGGCGGTGCCTCAGAGCTGAATATAACCTTCCTGGGGAAATGAAAAAATACCAAACTTATAGATCTGAGGAGAGCTGCGGGTTTGGGTTTTGAGAGTTTATTTTTTTTAAGCACCCCTCTTGTGAGACTCTCGGGGGGCTGAGGCGCCCGGACGGGGAGGTCTGCGGCGACTGCGAAACCTGCCTCAATGGGCTGACTGGCAGGAAAATTATGCAAAACAGAACTTTCATGCCACCCTAGAATTTTCTTTTTCTCTTGAGCTCTAAAGTGTCACCAAACCAAACAATTACTGTACAACATTTTCAGTGAAGACCGCAGCATTAGGTTGTTTATTGAGAAACAACGCGATACTTAAGTTACTCACCTCTTGTGTGACAGGGCTGGTTTCTTATTAGTCTGGTTTTCTGCTCTAATGACGAGTAACAGGGCTCTCTTTCCATTGGTGTCTGAGCATGGACTGTTGATTCTCTGTAGCTACTGGGTAGTGGCTCTTGGTCTGATATTAGAGGTTTTGGGTACTGATCTATGGGGTAAAACTGTGCACATGCTTCACTTTGGTGGGCAAAAGTCGCAGTAACTACCACTGCAATTAAAGATGAACGGGTGCTCACTCACTGCAATGTGCCTTACTGAAGAAAGACAGGTTTGGTTATGAGCTTTGCTTGTTTGTCTTGTTGAATCAAAGGTGTGGTAACTATTATTATATGTCTTAATTCACTAGCTGAGTATGTATTTAACTAGGTCTTGTAAGGCACGTTAAAATTGCTTCATCAAAAACATTCCCACATAGTTTAACTGCTGTGTTAGCAAGTGGCCCTAAACAAATAAGGAGAGAAAACCAATTTAAATGAGAGGTTTAAAAAAGATGATGAAACTACCAGCATCACATTCTTAAAGACAGCATAAGGAGACACGGAAAAGTTTTTTGATTATGGGAAGAAAAAACTAGATTCTTTGGAACTTGCTGCTTGACTTTCAGTTTTCTTTTCTGGAATTATTTTTCAACTGAATTGTTGTGTGGGAACATTCCAAAGGAAAGTCACACTCTCACGCTCACTGAGACATACTGAAATGAAAATGGCTTTGGCAATAAATACAATATTTAGAAGTTATTTTCAACAAAACCCTCAGTAATTCTGTAATTTCCTTTGTCCACAGAACATCATTCAGTTTTCTCTTGAATGGACTCGATTATTTTATGCATATTTTTTTGGTCCTAAGATGAATTGATAGTACTGATAACTCTCTTCCTCTGCTTCATTTCAAAATATTTGGCTTTGTTTTTTGTTAACTGCTAAGAAACCAAACAAACCTGCACTAAGAGCATAACAAATCCCTGAAATAATGGATATATTTTTTGAATGATCTCCCAGTTTCTGGATGGTGGTAGAACTTTAGAAAGACACATTGGCTGACTTCGGGTACCGTCTACATTTAGATTATCAAATGAATTTGAAAAGTAATGCTGTAAAAAAAAAAAAAAGTAGTTTTTTTAAATTCACTTAATAATGTGGGAAAGGAGAAAGTTTCTTCAAGGAAGGATTTTTCTTGTGAAAGATAAAGCTTATGACAAAAGATGTGCTGAATTTTTAAGGCTAGGCCTAATGCTATTTTACTGCTAATTTTTTTTTTCAAATGGAATTCCTGATTTTTCCAAACTAATAGAGTTACCACTAATCTGCAACTGTCAGCGTTTCATATTAACACTTAATTTCATAGCAGTTCTCGTTTCAGAAAATTAATCTTTCTGACATCAAGTTATTAATAAGCTTTGTGTTATGGAATAAGCGTAAATTTCCAGGTTTAATTTTTTTCAAAACGCATCTGGATAATTTTGAAGACTTCTTGCTCTGTAATCTATTGTGTTACTTGGACTATGCTTTAGAAAAATCAGCTTGTAAAACCAAGTGAGTTTGGCTGCCTGTCAGAAAGGTTATAAATACTTGAAAAATACTTGTATTTTGGCGCAAAAGGAGGGTGGCCTATGGAGTAATTATTTTCTCGATGTCGCTATCAGAAAATGTCTTGCTATTTTGGCTGTGCAGTCAATAGACTCCTTGTTTTAAAAGTATACTTTGGAAGTCTGTCTCAACCTTTTTTTTTTTAAAATACATTATAGCAACAAGACTTTGGGCTTTTTGTTTCTCCACAGAAAATGCATGATACATCCATCTGATTTTTCTTTTGCTACTAAAGTTTACAAAAAGTTATATTAAGGAAATTAAATTTTAGTTCTGGGCCCACAGGTTTTCCTCCAAAATATGAAATATAAAATGATACAGGAAGAGAAACTTTGGGACTTGTCATAAGCTTTCTGTTACAATCCTCTTTTGTAGCTAATAGTAGAGTATTTAGAAATATCTTGGTTGAATGTAAGAAATACTTTATGTAGAATCACTTATGCATTTAATTTTGCTAACTCTCTATTTTCTTCCTCTCTTAATGTTTTAAATTACTCTGGCTATTTTTTAAGTTTTATTTTAAAGTGCGCAGGTACCAAGAGGGCAGCCTTAATTGCAAAATTAGATGTATTCTGTGAATGAATTTGTCACCTCTCCTCCTCCTCCCCCCCCCCCGGTGAAAATTAATTTAAAGTATGTTCTTCATGAAGATAAAAAGTAAGTGCATTGCAGTTATATGTTGGTAAGGAAAGGAAAGGCTCCAATGGAATGAGGATTAAATAACTATGAGATTATTCCTCCTCTACTTGTCATGAGCTAACATTCATGTGATCAGATGTGTCCCGCTATGCATCCTAAATTAAATTGAGCACTTGTGAAATACTTCGTGGTAGCAGGGAAGAGCATGCATTCCCGCCTTCAGTTAATGGAAGGAAAGTGCACCTTATTTATTACTGCTTTGGCCTGACGCGTAGCCACTACTACTTATGTTCTCTGTTCTCCTTCCTTCCGCTATTCTTTTTTTAGCCAGTGGAAGTATTCTCTTGTCCTACTTGTAGTCTAATAAATGTAAAAATTACATTTTTAGATGTACAGGCATTGTGCAGTTGCAGTGACAGCTTGACAGCTTCATTCTCTGTAATTGTAAAAGGTGTAGTATATCTAAGTAGATTAGACTGTTTTGTCATAAAACTTGATTTAAAAAGAAAGTATATTTATTTATCCTTGATCCGCTTTTAAGAACTTCTCTGAGCTCTAAACGGTGTAAACAGTGCATGTGTTAAAATGATATTGGAGGGAGATCTCAAAATTGGTATTTCAAATGAAGGGTGTGATGAACAAGTACAGGAAGACCAATCCTGGAGCAAAGCTCTTGATAATTCGCTTCATCAGAGCTTGGTCTGTCTTCTGAAATATTGAACTGCTGCTGCTTTTTCAATTTTAAAATTTTCTGTCTGTTGTGGCTGGATATTCTCATACATATAAATGACTCCCCCCGTCTTCTGACCTACCTAATTATTTTCGCCTTATTACTTTGTGGCAAAAAAAATGTTGGTCGCATCATGGGGACAGCGCTTCCAAGTGCTGGTCCCCATTGGCTCAAAGGTCTTAATTAAAACATGCCTGGATGAGCTGAGAGCTGTAGTAATGTTGGGAAGACCTGTCTGCTGTCAGGGTAGAGATAAAGCTCCTGCAGGAGCTGCCTGTGCTATAATCTGCCTCTGCATTTACTCTGTAGCTGGGCTCTGCAAAGAGTATTGCTATAAAAGTTTACATGCTGAAACACAGTTTTGCAGTTCAGGTTTTACTCTGAGCAGTGAGACGTGGTCTCAGCTTTCTCAAGAAGTCCATATCAAATCCCGTTTATAAGTAAAGAGTAAATCACTTAAGTGAGACTTTACTGGGGTTTAAATGTCAATTGTGAGCAGTGAAATCAGTTCAAAGAAGTGTACAGCTACTTCGTGATAATTAAAAAGAGATGGTTTGCCTTTGGGGTCATTGCTGCTGGTGACTCATATACAAGAGTGCTGGAAGAATCTATACAGATGACAGCCCTGGAGAAGATGTCCTGGGTTGTTCTGGGCTCAGGTCTAAATTTGCGAGGCTGGCACTTACAGAACAAGGCAGTTCTATTTTTCCACAATTTCAGTTTTTACTAGTCTGTAAACTCTGCCAGTCGTAATGAGCTTTCAGAGCAGAACCATGCTCTGCCTGATGGCATAATAAAAAAAAAAAGGAGGCTATCCTATTATATTTCTACTGAAATTTTCTAAAATTGCTTTGGGAAATTGAGTTTATGGATTTTAAAGTTCTGTGTCTGAATTGAGTTTAGCGCTGTATTCAGAGTGCGTGGTCAGATAACACAGCTTCTGTTCCAATATGAATGTCGTGCTGCCTGCATAGCTATTAAAATTTATACTGAAATTCCATTATTTCCATTATTTAGTAATAGAAGACACTAAAAGCTTCTACAGTACGGTTGTGTTAATTTGTATATCTCTTTCTAAGTAGATTAAAAGTAGTAGATTATATGGCTTTTATTCTTTATCACATATTTTGTAGTGGCTTTGGCTTCAGCAAACCTGGAAAACAAATCTGAAAATTAGATGCAAATATCTTATTGCTGTTGTCATCATGAGGACTACACTGTGGTACCTGGTTTGGTGGGATTTCTGTTCGTGCATGTGCCTTCTTTAAATGCTGTGTGTAATTACTACCAAACATTCAAGGAAACCTTGTTGAAGCTGGAAGAGGAATAAGAAGCTGAAGCCAATAAAAGCATAAAATAATATTTTGGCATAAGAATACTGTATCTTTAGAAAAATCCCAGTAGCTTTGAAAAGTTACTACCTTATTTCCTGGATAAGTAGTAAAGAGGCAATAATGGCCTCAGAGGAGAAGAGTAATGGTGCAGGCTCTAGGGTGAAGCTGCTGAAGACAGAAATCTTGCCCGGGCAGAGGTGCGGGATGCCCGAGAACTGGGCTCAGTGCTGCACCCACACGTGCTTAAAATCTGTGTCCTGCAGTGTATGACTTGGTCTGTAGTGCTTCTGCTGGTTCTTCTTCCTGGCTGTCATTCATATGAAGTGATCTCTTACTATCAAAATACAGGATGTTTTTCTTTGTATTGCGTTACCTTAACAGTGCTGGTTGGGTTTTGGAATGTTTCATCAAAAAGCGTTAAAGTCTTCCTCAGTGCAAGTAATAGAAAATGTTCCTGGTTTCACTCGTTTAATTTTCTTTTTTCTCAGGAAGATGGTGTGGGTGGTGGGTTTTTTTGTTTATTTGTTTTTGTTTGTGGGGTTTTTTGGCATGACATATATCAGACTTTTACATTGCATGGTTTTTTCTTAAAAATAAATGCTGTTACTCTTTTTTTTTTTTTTTTTATAGATCCCTTGTAGTTGTCCATTTTTGGGCACCATGGGCTCCTCAGTGTGCTCAAATGAACGAGGTTATGGCGGCACTAGCAAAGGAACACACGCAGGTTACATTTGTGAAGGTAAGTCAGGCAGTTAAGCTTGTTTTAAGTAGGAGAGCCATTATTACAAAGTATGAGGAAAGTAATTTAAAATATGGGTAAAGTTATTTTTGAAGTTCCTTTATGGCTTCACATTTAAAGATGCGAGTTGAACATATGAAAGAGATGCATCAAAAATCTGGGATGAAAGTTCTAGGTTCATCTTTCCGAACTTGGTATTGCAAACATAAATAACACCTTCATTTTATTGTGCTGTAAAAAGAAAAAAAAAAAGTCTACTGAGATATGATGATGGATTTTTTTTTCACTAGCTGCTCCATCTAACAAATAGGCTTTTAAATTTCTCTGTGCGTGCAATGTGTCAATCCTTCAGTTCTGTAGATAGCCACGTTTTTAAAGCATGATTTTTTTGTCCATGGACTTGAGATTAATTTGGTAAGACTGTTCTGTTCCTGTGTGCTGGAGATTTCATTTGTTCCTGGGATGTTAGTGCTTAGCTAAATAGATCTCAGAATTCATAGAGATTTCTGTCTGATAGTAAAGATGAACAGGAATCTTCATGAAGTTTAAAGGAAGATAAATATAAGTCTGTGCAATATTGTCACTCTGAGATGACAGCCGTGGGGTGCTGGGTGGTATAAACAGAAATGGGATGCTATATTTTTGTGAGATTGTCTGCACTAGTGAGAAAATCAGTGTGGAGGGGAAAATGAATGCACTTCATCAACATGCTGTTCATTTTAAAACAACTTTCTCTTGTTAATGAGACACTTCTGTGATTATGAGGGCAGGGAGTAATGGAGCAGCCAGCTGTGTGTGAGTGTTTTAATTTGATTTCTTACAGCCTTTAGGTTTTGTGACTTTTTTTTAATGATTCCTGTCAGTCGGTATTTCTCTCTGTGAAACAGAAAGACAGAGCTATTTTAATGGTAGTATTTTATTACTTAGAGCTTCAAAAGACTAATTTTCAACATTTTGAAAATTCAAGATGCTTAAATTTACATGGAGTTGCTATAGCTTTTGGTAAGCCCAAGAAAACTTGAAAACTCTGTTTCCTCTTTATTATTCATATTAATGTATTATTTATTTATAAACCTTATTATCCAGCTGTAATTTATTTTTTAATAACATGGTTCTGAAGTGATCAAGTTTTGCAAAAGTAAGATAGTGGCACCTTCCTCTCCTTCCCCCCCTCAGCGTTACTCGCTTAGAGAAAATAAGCTACTAAAAGACTTGGGTGCATTTTCTTTATGTTTTTGGAGGGGAGGAAGGGCTCCTTATGGGGAATGTATTTGATTTTGGAAGTTCTTTGTGGGATTTTGGTCTGTATTCCAGAATAGCCGGAGTCTGCCTTTTAATTGGCAAGAACCTGTTAACTCATCAGATGGTTACAGATGACTGACCAAGAGTAGCGTACTGCCTTGCAAATCATAAACAGTTACATTCTAGAATACTCCTAAGGAATAATGAAATGAACTTCAGAATTGTCAATAAATCTTGAAGTCTTTCTAAATGCAGCTTCTCATTTTAGTTGCTGCATAGCCTACCTTTAAGATCCTTGGCTTGGTTAAAATGAAAGTGTTGTCTATATCTAGAAACAGTTAGAAACACTTTTTTGGAAAGTTGTAACAATAAAAGCAAGTTATTGACATATGAAATTAAATCTGTTCTCTGTGTGTGAACCTCACCAGAGTGGAACATAAATATCTAAGTAGGAAATTTCACTGGAAAAGAAAATTAATATTATAGGTAGAAGTCATTTAATCATTTGCCACTTGAAAGAGAATAGATAATTGGAATCTATTTACCGTTTTCAATGTATAGCTTTGGTTTCTCTGTTGATCCTGTTGGAGCATTGCCTTACAGGAATAGGGGTGAAGGTTGGACTCTCACTTCGACTTGTTCTGCAGGTATCCTTCTGGATTTAGTGGGTTCATTAAGAGCCTATATAGTTGGAGCAAATCAAAACATGGTGTAATACTAAAATATTCAGAGGTTCATTACATTTCAGTTGATCGTGAGAACAGTCACAGTATTTTCTAAAATGCGTAAGGATGCATTTTCTAAAAAAATGGGGTGCAGGCAGGAGCAAACGTAAGTAGTTCTGTCGATGCTTGTTCATGAAGTGTCACTGTATGGTTTGTCAAATAAAAATTTGAAAGGCTTTTTCTTTTGTATGCTGAATTGTAGCTTTCTGTTTGAAACATTTAGATTTATTACTGCTTTTTTAACCATTAACTCTGCAGCTGTTACCGAGCTAGTGTCCTCATACAAGGTCTTCTACCACTCAAGTAAGCTTTTAGCCTATGCACAGAAAACCACAAGTTTGAGTTAATTAGAAGGTATATTTTCCTGGCAAATTACTGCATTATGTAATTTCAAGGTATGCATTTGAATGCTGAATAAGTTTAGAACCGGTAATCTCCACAAGCTGGCCACTCAGTACCCAGCAGCCTTGCAGGAGTTAAAAATAAAATTTAGTAGACATCAATAGCTTATTGAAGAAACACTCCTTTTTTCTTCATAATTTGCAGAAGGCTGCAAATGTCAGTCATGATGTACTGCCCCTTGAAATTAGTCAATAGAGCAAACAGCAAGAATTGCTGTGGGCAGAAAATAAGCACTGTAATCATGACATAACTGGGGTCAATGATTTATGGATTTCAATATAGTAGTAGCTGCATATGATTGAAAATTTACTAGGTCACTAGTGCACCAAAAATTTTATTCGTAGCCTCCGGGCATCTTTTGAAATGTGCAACAAAATAAAAACCTCTGAACCTGTTTTGACACTGTGTAGGCTCAGTGGATGACATGCCAACCCAGTGAGTCTCATTTAAATGCAAATGTGTCACAAACTTCTGCATCAAATCCTTTTTAAATGTATAAAATGCCTAGAAGAACATTCCAGACAGGATTGACATCCGCAGTCAAACTTTAAAGAAGATTATGAAAATAATCTTTTTGTTTTGTTTTTTCGTTGTTTTTTTAGCTGGAAGCTGAAGCTGTGCCTGAAGTATCTGAAAAATATGGAATTAGTTCTGTTCCAACGTTCTTATTCTTTAAGGTAAGAGGAAATGGATTTAAGAGAAAATGGATTCCATGTGGACTCTTAATACGTATACTTTTTTAATACAACTACCAGAAGAGCAGAAAGTTAAGAATCAGTGAAGAAACAGTTATGTATCTGATTAAAGTCTGTCCAGTGGAACCTAAAAAAGTAGATAGAAATGGTTCTTGCACTTTATATGTAGTATTTCAGAGCTTTGTTAATTGTATTGGATTCTTATATAGTTCTTACTTTAGTTGTCGTACCTTGTGCTGGGTCAAAACATTTTCAGTAGTGTTTCCTTGTCTAGCTATTGTTCTGCAACATGGCAGAAACCCAAGTAAATAATCTTTCGGTAGAAATGACAAGTCTGTTTGGGTCATGCTTGCCTGCGATAATAAAATTCAAAGATATTTTCTTTAATAAATTCTGCTGATGGCAAATTCGCTGGCATTAACAGTAGCTAGCCAACAGAATGGTATGAGTCTTGGAACTAGCGTCTGGCTAAAAGATCAATACACTAATCCACCCTGCATCTGAAAATCTATACTTTATATGGTGGTTTTACTATTTTTTTTATTATGGTACAAATTCTGAATTTAATCCTTCAACATGAGCCTGTGTTTTGATTTCCTTAGAATTCTCAGAAAGTTGACAGATTAGATGGTGCACATGCCCCAGAGCTGACCAAAAAAGTGCAGCGTTATGTGTCCAGCAGTTCCGTTTCTGCTGGTTCTAATGACAGCGCAAAAGAAGATCTTAATGTGCGTCTGAAGAAGCTCATCAACGCTGCTCCTTGCATGCTGTTTATGAAAGGGTCTCCAAAAGAACCTCGCTGCGGTAAGGATTTTTGGAAGTTCATATTCAATGTGACAGCATTTGCTTTGGGCTAGTTGTCAGATTTATCCAGTTTTGGGGAGATACATCCCAACAGTGTCCTGTACGCCTAGAAACATTAATGAAAGTATTTTCGTGTTGCTTATATGCAGTTAGAGGATTGCTGTTTCCTTAGTTAAATTTTGGAAATGGAATCACAGAGATTAGGGGCTTTCTAAAGAATATGAGATGCGCAATGCTATCCTTGAACTCGGGCACTTTTCCTGAGGCAGCTCAATGTTTATTTATGATATGTTTTGTGTGTGAAGTTACAGGTTGAAAATGTAAAATAGTCTGAAGAGAACATTTCAATTCAAGGAATAACAATAATTGACTAACATCGGGGATTACTGTTGCCATTTGGAAAAAGAAAATAAAACTACCCTAGCTGGTAGAATTGAAAGACCAGTAGTATGTTTCTGCTGCAGTAGAAATGCCTTTTCTTAAGCCTAGTGCTCTTAGCCCTTGCTCTCTGTGCAGAGTGCCTGGGTCCTAGCTAACTTGAAGTGTTGATCTATACGAAAAGCACGTGAACAAATGTTAAAACCCCAGATTTTTCAGTACTGTGAAGCTGCCGTCCTTCTGCTCACGCAGTCTTGTGAAGTTGCAATGCAGCACTGTTTTTGCAGGGTCTTCTGTGGTGAGCTGCAGGTAAGCAGAAAAGTGACACGGGTGTAGGATGGGGATGGCTTGACCAAACAGCACTTCTGGCAGCTCTTGTTGGGTTATGGCTCCTCCTGTTCCAGTGTAGTTCTGGCGGCATCATTTTGGCAATTAACAACACAACGCTTTCCACGTTGTTTCCTTTCAGTGTAATCCTTGCCTACCTTTGTTTAAATTTATCTTCAATTATCAGTCTGCTTCTAACCCACCAGTCTTTTTCTACCGATGTCTTAACAGAAGTGAATATTAGCTGCTGGTTTTGTACTGTTTTTTTTCGTATACGCTTGTTCCCCAAGGCCTGTATTCCATCTTGAAAAAACAAGGACCAAAAAGCAGCGTGGAAGAACAACAATTCCTCATCTCCAGAGTTCACTTGAAATGAGAAGACTGAAAATGTCTTATTCTGGGGGCGGTGGCAATAAGACATAATTATAAAATTCTGAAACTGAGGGAAGGAAAAGGCAATGGGAAAAGAAGTTGCATTGAGTTCTTTTACCTCCTTTCTCTCCCCAAATTGGTCTAGAGATGAAATGTTGCAACTTCTATGGTCACTGCTCTGCAGGAGATGACCAAGACTGGATTACTTTGCTCAGATACATGTGTCCCGTGGGGCAGATCATGTCAACTACGTTGCTGGACTACAGAGATGAAGGGATTGTGAAACGTTAACGGGAGAATAAGAAAAGGGTTAGCAGTAGCTAGCTCCTCACAGCCAAGCTCCTGACAGAAAGGCCTGTGGCATATATTTACAGAACCAATAAAGCGATAACTACTCAAAAAGCTAAATTGTCATGCAAAACCGCAGTTATTTGTGTCTAAAAGCAAATAATGAAAATACTTTTTTGTCCATCTGTGCATGTATTACAGTAGCATGCACAGGCTTGAAAGATTCCTCATAAATGATGCTCTGTCGTGGCAGAGATGCGTGTGAACTAAGTAAAGGCTCAGCAGGTGCAGCTTGGAGACAGCAATGCTTCTCGTGTCTGGTCAGCAGTCCATGAGTGCTTGGTTCCAATTGGTGGCACGCTGTGGTGGTTTATTAATACTCACATAATCGCCCAATATCCTTGTGGTGTGTATGCACTGCTGATGTCCAGCCGTGGAAGATCTCACCACGGTTTTGAGTATTAAATTCAGTTAACAGTTTCAAGTGCAGACATCCCCCTGTAGCTGCTTCTTGTGCTTTCTGGTGGAATGTGTCCAGGAGGGTTCCAAAAGAAACTGGGTAGAAGGAAAACAGATGAAATAGTGTTAAAGGACCTAGAGAAACTGAGCTTACATGTTCTGTCCCTTTATTTTAATGCTGAAGGATTCAAATTACAGTATTGCCATGTACTGTTAAATGGGGGGGAAGTCCTCCAGTGCAGTCCAGGCTACTTCAGGTTGATGAAGCACTTGCTTACGGCTTCTGTGCAGCTCTTCTTATTGCCTCTGCCCTCTGTACCAAAGTGTGCTGTCAGCTACTTTAAAAATGTTTGCGTGCCGTTTTACAATCTGGTTTTTCAGATGTTGCTGTAAAAGGGTTAGAGAAATATGAGTGGAGGTGGAAGATCCTGTAGGTACTGAGGCTTCCCATACTGTGTTGGGCTTCTACTGTATTGGTATCTGCACACAGGTTTTTTTTTTTTTCCGCCTTTTTCCCTTTGTAATTGAAGGCTGCTGTTTCATTTCAATGCATTAGTAGGTTGCAGAATCACTTCAGTAGAAGCAGTTTCAGAAATAACTGCAGATCTCAGAACTTTTAGCTTGGGATTTAGCAAATGCATAGGCATTTGCTCCTCTGAAGAGCTAATGAAGTTCCATCTATTTAAGTAAAGATAATTCTGTATTTGTTTATTATGGAACAATACAGTTATAAGTGCGTGAAGGTTACATACCGACGTAGGGATTTATGTATAATTTGGTAAGAATGGAAATTTTGGCTTGTTCCGAAGTAGACTTGTGAAGTGCATCCATTGATATATCCTGTCACACCTGTATGTACTACAGCACTGCTCTGATGAGCTCCTAATATTTATGAGCACACTTGGGGTCTCTACAGTTGAGGTTATTCCAATATACGTGCGTTAAATGAGACCGTATGGGATGCTAATATGACACTACTGTTAGTGAACCTGCCGTGGTTGCGCTGTGAGCTGTTTGGCAGGTTCCTGGCAAGCTGGAGGAGCAGAGCATGGTTCTGGCTGTGTCCCTGGTGATCACAGGCAAAAACCACAAACCAAAAAAGACATTGAGGCATCAAGGTTAACAATAGTTAGGTACTTCATCATAAACTCAATATGGAAAGTGGCTTAAGAGTATAACACAGGTTCATTTGCATGTCTTAATATGATAAATTAGATATTTCTTCAATCTTTCTGTTCTTACGTTTGATCCCTGGTACCCCATGAAAAGTGTGCAGGAGGTACTTACCTAAATAGGTGTATGTGTTAAAATTGGAGTATTAAAATGTAGTGCAACACACAAAATCACCTGAACTTACCGCTCTTAATTTTGCGGTTAAATACCGTGCCTGCTTTAGTCTGCTGGGGTAGTTTCTAGCAGTAGTTGAGAAATGTTAGTAAGTTGAGTCCATTAAACTTCTAGAACAGACAAAATTCTCCCCTTCTACTCCACTCTGGTGAGACCCTACCTGGAGTACTGCGTCCAGTTCTGCAGCCCCTACTGCAAGAGAGATATGGACGTGCTAGAACGTGTCCAGAGAAGGGCCATGAGGATGATCAGAGGGCTGGAGCACCTCTCCTACGAGGACAGACTGAGAGAGTTGGGGTTGTTCAGTCTGGAGGACAGAAGGCTCCGAGGAGACCTTATGGTGGCCTACCAGTATCTTAAGGGGGGCTACAAGAAAGCTGGGAGGGACTTTTTAGGTTGTCGGGTAATGGTAGGGCTAGAGGGAATGGATTAAAACTAGAGATGGGTCGATTCAGACTGGACGTTAGGAAGAAGTTCTTCCCCATGAGGGTGGTGAGACACTGGAACAGGTTGCCCAGAGAGGTGGGGGAAGCCCCATCCCTGGAAGTTTTTAAGGCCGGGTTGGATGGGACTCTGAGCAGCCTCATTTAGTGGGAGATGTCCCTGCCCAGGGCAGGGGGGCTGGAACTGGATGATCTTTAAGGTCCCTTCTAACCCTGACAACTCTATGATTCTATGATGAAAATCTTTTTCAAGGTGAAGGTAGTTCAACGTTTTGTCAAAGACGATATGGATCTGTTATAACAGTAGTCGGAGTAATAAAAATAGAATTAAACAAAAGGAGTCATGCCTGTTTAAAGGTGAAGATATTTTTGAATTGTATCTATTTTGATACAAATAGTAGACTTGCACTGCAGTCTCTTGTGCAGTTGGCAAGTAGGGGGAACCCTATCCAGCAGCGGATTCTGGCATCTTCTTGTAGTTCGTAATTCCTTCATTGGAAGAGCCACCTAAGCATAGCATAAAGTCAGGTTTGTCCCCTTGGCTGTGGGTTTGCTGGCAATTGTATGTGCTTGCTACGTACGTTGTATTATTTCAGCGGATTCGTTTGGACGGTGGTAGTGTTTGTTTATTTGCTTCATCAATACTGTAATTTATTTAGGGTGCTTTTATTGTGTAGAATCTGGAGTGGCGTTTGTGATGGTCTCGATAAATGCTTAAAACGTTTTGTTAGCAGTTTAATTATTCCTTGTAATGCCTGTGTGGCATTTCTTCAGAAATTCAACCTAAATCTTTTGTTATGAAAGTAAAGCTGTTCTGGCACTTTATCCCTAAGCATAATGCTTCTAGACTGCTACCATAACCCTTCAAAACGAAACACAACCAATCAATCTTTCTAGTTTGCATCTAATTGCCTACAGCTAAAATAAAGCTTTTTTTTTTTCCCAGTTCCTTACAGTAGAAATGAGTTAATATATTGGCGATGGAATAACCATCAGCAATCAGCCTTTAGCTGTTTACTAATGAACTCCCAGATGTATGAAAAATTTCAGAATCTGTGTTTTACTTCAGGCTGTACATGAACTTAACACTTCAGTTGTAAAAAGAAAAGCAACTTAGATGCCATACATATAAATACTGCTACTTCATATCTCAATAAATTGCAGATCATGAAAACTGCAGAAAGCTGTAGTAAAAATCCATATTTCAAAAACTAATAGGTGGTCTTGCAAGCTGAAATCAAAGGTTATTTTTCTATGGCACTTTGATTCTTTTCCCATTTAAAGCTTCTTTATTTTTTGTATTCCTTTATTAAAGCCTTTAAGCATTGCCTTTCCTTTTTTTTTTTTTTTTAATATTTGTATAGAGGTTTTCATTTGTCTGCACAGCATTTGTTGGAATTCTTTGAGGGAATTGGTAGGATTGCAAGGGCATTTGAATCCAAAACAGAATGAGTTGGCAAAGATACAAATCACATGTTATTATCGCATTGAATTGTGGAGAAATTCTCATGGATCCTTTTTGCAAACCATATGATAGTGTTGTCTGGGAGGCGTCTACTTCCTTAGAGGGGATGTGCGTTAAAGCAACAGTGGCAGGTGTTGAAATAGTTTAGGATAAAGACCACATGTTAGAAATGAAGCAAAATTCTAAAACCTTTCAGTGTGTTGCAGTGTGCTTAGCATTTTTTCCTTGATTAGCGTGATTTTCATAGCAGAGCGAGTAGGTTGTGGAGGAACAGTGGAGTTGCGAATCAAGATTTGATCATTGGTCCTAAAGATGAAGTTTATTGGCTTCCTTGTGTTTTGAAGCCCAGCAGACCTCTTCTCATCCGTTTTCTTGCGGGGTAAATACCTGCAGAACACTGTCCGACATCCCGTAGGTCCAGGTTACTCCTAGACTTGTTGACGTGGAGGGCACAGCCTGGGTGTGGGTGGTGTGTATGTGCGTGTTTTGTTTTTCAAAGTGATTTTGAAGACTTTCTGTAGAGACTAATGCTTTAGAGAACGATTTGTCATCTTTTAAAAAAAAATCAATTTAATGTTTCACTTCAATGAAAATGGTGGTTTTAAAACAGAGTAGAAGAAGAATTGTTTGAAAGGGAAATTTTGTGGGGGTTTCCCCCTAGTATAAGAACATCTGGGTGATTATAGACTGTAAATTCTATAATAGTAAAATATTTATACATATAACTTTTTACAAATAACATGGGTTTTTTAGGAAAAAGATGCTTGCTTAGAGAAAGGAGAAACTTTTTTTCTAAGGTTGGCCACTTAATAAATTTAGAAAATCTGGATGTTTACATGGTAATATTCAGTGCTTAATGTCCTGCTGAGATAGTGTTGTCAGAGTAGGACATGATGAAGATCTGTCATAAAGGTAAACAACACATGGTGTGAAAGTGTCACAAGGGTAGTAAAATAGTACTAAGCGCTCATGTGAAAGTAAAGAGTTTAAAAAAATAAAAAGGAATCTGCCTTTTAGTGTGAAGTAGGAAAGGGCGTTCTCTTAAAGCAGAAGTAGTAGTAAACGTTATAAAAGCCAAGTTTCTAAGTCAAACTAGTGACAAAGGGGTTAAATTCCGGTTCCCGCTTTGTGTGTCCAGGTTTGGTGTGGGAGAAGCTTGGTAGCAGCTGGAGGAAGAAATGATGGGGGCAGAGGAAGAGATGTGCAATTAGAGGAATGAAAAGGTGGCTACTGAAGGTGCTGTTGTGGCCATGGAGAAGCTTTTCTTCTTTATGAATGCTAAATGAAGAAGAGCTGGAAAAGACAAAAGGACAAAAAGCTGGAATGCATTTATCTTTGCTTTAATACAATGTTGGAACAACAGAGATATGTGTATGAAGGTTACTTACTGTGTTGCTCTCTAAACAGAGTAGCACCAGACTTGCCAAGCTGTCCATGTACTTTGGTTTTCTAATCCCTGTAATAAATATAGGTTTTGCCCCTTTATAATATTTGACGATATTGATAGAGCAAAGAATAATGCGCTGTTTTGAAATTACTATCTAGAAGAATTTCATTTTTTAAATTAATAAGGTTTAGTACAGACATGGAAACGCTTCGTTTAAAATGATATGTAATTCCTCTTTTTGTGTTTGCAGGTTTCAGCAAACAAATGGTGGAGATATTGAACAAACATGGTATTTCATTTAGCAGTTTTGATATTTTTTCTGATGAAGAAGTTCGTCAGGGGCTGAAAACATATTCTAATTGGCCAACGTATCCACAGTTGTATGTAGCCGGAGAGCTTATAGGTGGACTTGATATTATCAAGGTTAGAAACTGAGAAATTCTTAATCTTGTTAGTTGTCAGGAGCATGTTTTTCATACTTTTTACATCTGATTTTTCTTCTCCCCAATCTCTCTAGGAACTTGAGGCGTCTGGAGAACTGGACACAGTCTGTCCAAAGGCACAGAAGTTGGAGGACAGGTGTGATGTATTATGTCATTATTTTAAGGGTGCCTGGTTTTGAGGTTTCCTGTATGTTCATTTACGTAGGGGGAACCCCTATATAAATTCTGTTCTTTGACTTTATCAGAAGTATGTCAAAACTTGCTTTAATTACAGAACTCCTGCAGTTGTTTAATATGTTCTGTCTTCTGTACAGTAAGCATCACTTAATATAAAGCTACCCTGTTATATCTGTATTAAGCTATACTGTTCCAATAGGCTTTACTTATTGTATTTGTAGTTTGTTAACTTTTAATTATAGCAGGAATATATAGATTCATTCTTGTCTCTCTTTTAAGAATTTATTCTTTAAAGATAACTCAGAAGGTCATCTTTTAAACATTAGTAGCTTTTGTTAGCTTTATTTGGCATGGACTTCATAACTACAGCGCCACTGGAGAAGATACCTAGGCTTGTCTCCTCATTTTTCTTGATTACTCATGTCCTTCAGTTCCTGTTTTCTTTCACCTTGGCACCCTGAATATATGCTGCATCAGTAGGAAGCGTCTTGTTTCCCGAGTCGGATGTAATATCTAGAAACCAATTTGTCCTCCTCTAACCTTCCCATTTGAAGATTCGCTTGTGTTTGAAATTCTGCTGTGCCCCAGGCAGTCAAGCTCCAGATATCCAGCAAGTCATTCAGCTTGAGAAGTTGCTCATAGATGTGGCTTTTTTTCCCTAGTTTTTGTGTGAATTTCATGTGCCATTAAGACATGGAAAGGGGGGCTGGTTTACCAAGAAGGTGGCCTGTACCTTGAAGGCAAATGTCTTAGCAGAGATCCCCTCTCGCTGTCTGAGGATGGTGGGAGAAGTTTTGCAGAGCTCTAGGTGGGTCTGGTTCTGGTTCTTTTGCCTTCTCAGCACAGTGGAGAAATAATTTAATGCAACCCGTTTTGGTACAGTGATAAAGTATACTTACTTTCACCCTTGTCTATTTATTAATTCCCTTTTTAATTTGTTCTATGGCTGAGGTTTCCCTTTTGTTACCCTAGCAGTGTAACTTGTAAATTGTATCACCGAGACCACAAAAAACAATCACTACAGTTTGCCATTTCAGATTAAATTATAGGCAAAGAGATTGCCTCAGTATGGCCTTTTAAAAATTTATTTTAGAAAGCTTCCGTTAGTCTATTCCTTCCTTTTTTCTAACTTGCATAAGCTACAACTTTATTGAATTCATACACAGGGCTTTTTTTTTTTTGCTTTGCTTAGTCTTTTTGGGGCAAAGAAGGTAACGTGAAATGTCCTCTGCTTACGTAATGTGTTTTAATGGATGAAAATTGTTGGTATAGCTCGAGGCCTCCCTAAAGGAGCGACAGCAGCATCTTTTGAAGAGGTGTGTGAAGTTTTTGTCAATTGTATCAAATCTGAATGTAGAAGTGGCCTGAAGGCAAACTGGCTAAAAATCCACTGGGCCAAGTCAGAAGTAGCTGCTTCTTGCCTAGCTTGTTCTTCACCTTTTAGTAGGAGCTTGTTTCTTTATTAGCTGAGGTTTGTTTTCTGGTGACAATTGGAAAGTTCTTCCCATGGCACAGGTTAGTTTTTCTTTGAAGCTAACCTCATACTTAACTGCTGAGCAGCTGACATCTCTTTCAAACCGCATTCACTCCATCAGCGACTCACAAGAAAAATCCTGTGAGGTAGTTCTTCAAACATGTTAAGACTTAGTAAAATGAAGGAATATCAGTAGTAGACTCTTATTTAATGTTAAATTATGTTCCTTTACTCAATGCTTGATCTCTTCCCATCAATTAACTGCCTGTTCTTCACTTGAAAACACCCTTGAAAATGGACCCTGGAAATGAGCGTGGTTTCACAAAATGGACCTGGCAGCTGGGGCACCAGCTCAGGTTACTGCCCTCACCCATGCTGTCGCTGTTAGTGTTGCTGTTGCTTTTTAGCCTAGAGACATCTCGGTTGAAAAAACTGTTTTGAGGTTTACATGTGCAAAGACTGTAAGTCACCAACCAAACTTTGTTTAGTTCAATTTTTCAAAGACCCTGGCTTCTCCAGTCTAGAATCTTTTTGCGTTGTGCGAGTCATGCAAAGCAACCTTTTACAGAAAATGTTCGCTTGTTACACATTTTACAGAGGGTAGTTTGCCCGTAGCAGGAAACTGTTGGACAGGAGCCTTTGCTAACTTTTTCCATCAATTGGCACTGAAAGGCCTTCCTCAAAGGAGGGCAGTGTCCGGGGGTTGTGTGGGTGGACCAGAAGTGGACAGGGTACAATGGGGCAAATTCCTGAATTTCAGTAGTGGTAAGTCCTTAATCCATAAACCCACAGATTTTATGACTGATGGACAATAGGTATGGCTCTTACTCTGCAAGAGACATTCTCTCATGGAGAGTGAGAAATGCTAAGTATTATCGTCAGTATGTGAAAAAGCTATACATCAGTAAATATAGACACGGTATTTAAAATATCCTAAAATGATATTTTTCCTTACACTTATTGCTGCTTGGTACTTAGAGGTCAATCTAGAAAAGTAAATTGTTGCTATGAAAGTAAGAGGATTGTTCCAATTCTTTCACTAGAGTTACTGTAAGCAATCTAAATGAATAGAGTTACTTATAATAATGCTTTAAATGCGTTGGTAAAGTTGTAAGTTTCTGTCTTTCCACTTTTTGTTTTCCTGTCAAAACAAAGCTTGGGGTAATAACTGAGCTGTTTTATGTCTTTCTGTTTCTTGCCTTCTGTAGGCTTAAAATCTTGATAAACAAAGCTCCTGTGATGCTTTTTATGAAGGGAAGCAAACAGGTAAGATTAACTTAATTAAATAAAACTTATATTACATTATATTTCAACAGTTTTTTAAACAGTGACAGATACTTTCTTTTGCTTGCTTTCCTTGCTTAATGAAATTTAGTGGTGCTGGGAAGTTAGTTATTTGTCTTTTTATTTGGTGCTTCTATAATCCCTATCCTACCTGATGGAAGTGTATTGCTAAAACGCTGTGTAAGATCAGGGAATTTGCTGCCCTGCAGTGACGTCTGTCAATTGAGCTGCAATTCAGGAATGAATGGAAGAATTGGGCATGTCTCTTCAGTTTAGTTATTGATTGTCTTTGCAGATAATGGATTTTCTTCTGATGTTGGGAGTGCTTGCCCCCGATGGCTATCCGACTTCAGGCATACACTTCGATTATTGCCCAGAACTTTATCTCTGGACACATGTTTCTTGAAACTTCCCTCTGATCTAATTGGGTTGGGTGTCCTGTCCGTTTTAATTGCTCTGACTTTATTATGCTTTCACAACTGCATTTGAAAAAAGCTGCTAGATATTTTTTTAAGGCTGAAGTGTAATGCCACATGCCATAAATGATCCTCTCTTTTTCTCACATGCATGGAATGGTCTATGCCTGGTGTCTTTCAGCTGCGCTTAATTATGTTGCTCACTGAAATAAACCTAGTGACTGCAGACAGACAACTGCTAACAGTGAGGATTAAAATAATAACAAATGACTGTAAGGCAAAAGGTCAGTCTGTTGCTTTGTGCTGTCTACTCAAACAAAGTAACCGGGGGATAAATTGTTCCCTTCTGTAGTTAGTGATCGCGTGTTGTGAGAGGCGTTCATAGGGTACTTTTTAAAGGGATGCAGAGGTGGGGGACTGAGCTCGTGCATGTGACTTCTCTTTCAGTTGCTCATTTGTTCCCCGAGCCTTCTCTGGGTGTTAGCGACACATACTTTGAGGAGTGTAATCGGCTGCTTCACTAAGCCATTTCATAGCCACTGGAACCCCGTGGGTTGTGCTGTCTCACTGAAACAGCAGTGATGAGCTGGTTGGGCTCAGGTCTTCTAAACATGCGCACTTCTGCCTCCTTCAAAACCTGCATCTTGCCTAAAGAAAGGAAGGGTTCGGGCAAATTACTTAACGGGTTTTGTTTTTGCTTGAGCTACTGATGGAGTGAAATCACCAATAAGAAGGGATAGTCCGGATTAAAAATTCAGTGTCTAAAAAAATGATGGGTGTTCTATGTCCTTATGCTGCTGGTATGAAGAGTTTGCAGTAGATAGTTTCAATTTTTAATTTCAGTTGGGAGTTGCTGTACATGCAACCTATTTATCCCTTGACCGTAAGTTGCTGCTCTCACCAGAATGGAAAGTAAAGGGTGTCATATGTCTCAAAATAAAACCTCTATTTTACAAATGTATATAAGGCATTTATACCCATCCTACCTATAGCTTTGGCTTTCTGAATGTTTAGAAAATAATCGAGCCTAACTAGTTTTCAACGTAGTATTGCCAGACCTGGGAAACAGATTCATGTTGTACATTTCATACTGCAGCTGAGGAAAGCGTGTAATATCCTCAATGTTTTCATTTATTTCAGTAGAGTATATAAAGAAAGAGATGTTCCATACTGTTTAAAGCTTAAAGAATATAAAAAATAATGAAAAAGGGATTAGCAGTATTGCTTATCCAGTAAGGTCATCACTAGCAATAAATTGGTAATAGCTTTAGTGTAGCTTGAGGACCTGGAATTTTGTGGATTAAATATAGGAAATATATGTTCTAACACGTGTGCGTTTTGTATTGTAGATGGCAAAATGTGGATTCAGCAAGCAAATTATAGAAATCATAAATAGTACTGGGTAAGTAAGTGGTTATCTGTCTGTCTATCTATCTTTCTATCTTTTTTTAATTTGGGATGTCAGTTCTGTTTTACAAGCTACACTTTATAAATAAAGTGTTTGGAAAATATTAGTGAAAGACTTCCCCAAATATAATTTTCTTTAAGAGTGTTTTAAAGTATCTTTATGTAAAAGCCTGTAGTGTAAATCACTACTTGTGCTCATTTGATACCAAATCAAATGTGGTGTGTCAGGTATTACTCTGCTTTAGCACTGCTACGTAGTGATTGTCTTGCTTGGATTAAGGAGTTTATTGCAGTGAACTTTTTCTTTTTTTGCTGTGCTTGTTGACATGAAAGCAGTCCTTCCACTCTGATAAGCAACTCTTCTTAGAGAGGTCCCTCTTGATCTCTTTCCTTAATCTCGAAGCCTCTCATGTTACCTACCCTCAGTTTTCCTCTTCAAAGCAGTTCTTTCTGTAGCAAGAGAGATCAGTATCCTCTTCCTTTGAATAAACACCTGTTTCGTTTCTACTGCTATGTAGAGGTTAAGCAGTTTTCTTGATTACTACGTGTTAGAACGGGCTTTTTGAGGTAATAGATCGCTGTATATCAATATACAACTCGGAAATAAGTAGCAGTTACAAGCGTTCCTTGTCACTGGCCCATGCCCACTTGCAGGAATCTACATACTTGCTGGTTATTGAAGAGTGCTGGGTCTTAAAATACTAGGAATTGCATATCAAAACTCATACGTGGACCGACCAGAAATCAAATGTACACAGGTGTTTGATTTTTGTGGTTTTACACAAGTGGTATATGAAGATGGTGAAATAACTGCAGCTGGTTGATTCCTTAATAAAACCCTCTGAAGTACATGTGTGTGTCCTTTTGTTTGTTTTCTTGTTTTTGTTTCTTTTAAAAAAAAAACAAAACAAAACCAACAAACTAATAGAGAATGGAATTACTTTGAACACATTTTGGCCATTCAGAGCCTAAGCTACACAGCTTAATTTTTTACTGTATTATGCTGTCATCTGTGCATTATAAGAAGCTTCCCATGAAACTAGACATTTTTTACATTAGCTCTTGGTGCATAAGGCATTGCCTTTTAACCTCCTCTTCACTGTTAATTCTGAGTGATTTGGAAGCAATCTTGAAAACATTTTTGAAGGTCTTGCATTGAAAAGCTCCACAGTAGATGACTTTGTTGTTGTTTTTTATAGTGTTGACTACGAGACATTTGACATACTGGAAGATGAAGAGGTAATGAAGTTTTTCTGTCATTGAAGGCTTCGTTGTTGTTTTTACTGAAGTTGAAGTTTACATTTAAGATTATTTTTCTAGGTGCGGCAAGGATTAAAAACCTATTCAAACTGGCCAACGTATCCTCAATTATATGTGAAGGGTGAACTTGTTGGAGGGCTGGATATTGTTAAGGTAGGAATGGGAGAATCTTGTTTGAGATGTAAATGGACAGTGTGTTTAAAACTGTAGAAATGTTTTCTGCCCATAATACAGAAATTCCTGTGTAGTGGCCCTAGATCCTGAAACCGAATGACTTGGTTACTTCTACTGTGACTTCTATTAGCTCAACATACAGTTGAGAGGAGCTCTAAATCTCTGCCATTCTCATATGCCAAGATTTAGCAGTGAAATGTATTTTCTTGACAGCGGTCAGTTACTGTTACTGTAAAGACCATTTTTACCCCATGGGTGCATTTTTACAGGTTTCTCTTTCTAGTTTTACTTCTGACATTGCTTTTCTCAAATAAGGTGGGCGAGACATTTTTTTCCTGGCAAACAGTCTCATTCCTGGAAGAAAGTAAGGTTTTATTGTAGTTGTTTGAACAGACCCTGAAGCAACAAAAATAGATCTGCATCTGTTACTGTGGTTTTTGATTTTTGTAACAGAGCAGGCACAGTGTTCTAAACCCCAAATACTCCTGAGCCCATTCTTGTCTGAATGTTTTATAGCCAATTCCTCAGACATTGTAACTCCTGGGAAGATGCAATCAATAAATCTCATTTAGTTCTAAAAATACTGGTATTACTTAAATTATATAGATTACTTTAATTTTATTTATTTAACAAGCGTGTGGGTTATTTCAGTCATCAGTAAGTATAGTCTTGGGCATTGCAGAGATGCTGCAAGATACTTCTCTCGATGGTATTTAAATATGTCTGTTTGCGTTGTAGGGCTGTATTCAGTTCACACCGACTAACTTGTATGGGTAGATGAATGTTGTCGGTGTGTTAAAATGCATTCCGTAATATAGCATAATATGGAATAAAATTTAGACAGTTGTTTCTCTTGAGATGTGGGAAAAGAATATATACTCTACAACATGTTGTTTGAAAACCATTCTCTGGTCTCTTTAGTAAGTTAACAGCCTTGTAATTTGAATTTAAATCAAGATAATACGAGCAAGCACCCCTTATTTAGAATTTTTACAAATCTTTTACCATGTTGTTTGTTTTAATGTGCGTTACTAATAAAATCTACCTATGAATGGTCATTTTTTCATTTTATGGGAGGCATTTTGGATGCCTTATATTTTAGGCACACACAAAATTGTACCCTGAATTACATGTATACCGGGGGATTTACCTGGTGAAGTTGATGATAACCAATTCTTTTGAAGATTCTTTTCACTGAATAAGTTTCCTCACTTACTGAATAGACAGAAAATAGAATTTAAATACAACATTTTGAACTTCAGTGTCTTGGTCAAGAGGGACCTCTAGTGGGTCGCCTCCTGCATTCCTGATAGCTCAGGAATTGATTCCGTAAGCTGCGCCGTTTGAAATCCTGTTAGCATCATCACAACACGTACATAGAGAGTAATTGCTGTGTGTATTTCTTTACAGGAACTAAGGGAAAGTGGTGAATTGTTGCCTATTCTGAAGGGAGAAAATTAATGGAAAAGGACATCGATGGGAACAGAAATACTTTGAACAATTATTCATTTATAGATTATATTGGAGCAATATACAATTTAGCCCTGTGGAACCCATCAGGATTAAATAAAGACCGTTTATGTACTCTGTGTATTTCAGAAGACCATGCTACGTATGAAAATGTGTTTCCAGTGAAGATACAAAAATGTCAAGATCTTCAAATTCAATTAAAATATAATGCTAAAGAACTTGGGGTTTGTTGTTACACTCTTTCTGTGTATTCATTGCATCTAGATGTTTAAGATTTGAATAACGACACCACTATCCATTGCAGTACTATATAGGACTAAATTGCATCTTTTTTTTTGGGGCTCAGCCCTCGTTAGGAGAATATTAATGGGTATACCTCTGTGGTATGGAGCATAATAATTTTCTGTCCCTGTTAATAATTGTTTTCATGTCTAGTGAGCAAGAAAAATACTATTGAAACCTTAATCCAGTGCACCATTAGGAAGTCGTTATTAATGAGTTTCAGCTGTACACTATGCATCTTCATTATCCAAGTAGGTGCAGTAATTGTTAATTTCAAATGTTCAACCTATTTTAACATAGCTTTTTGGACATATTTAAATTACGGTGGAAATGAGCCAATAAACACAGTGATTAGGCCAGTCTTTTGCTGTATCGTCAGTGGTCCTTCAGTTAGAAAGGTTCACTTTCTCGGCTATGACTTTGGCAATTTAAATCATGAGTCCTTCACTTCTGTATTCAGAAGATTTAATTTGTTTTTAATCCTTCTTTTAATAACTGTAATGCTCTGAAATATAATGGGCTGTAGTAATGGGCTGACCATCAGGCCAGCTGCAGCACAGGTGTGCTCCCAAGTTTGTGCAGGAGGGTATTGCTCTTCAAGAGAAACACTTTTTGCTTTTGGGTCATTTGGGCTCGTAGCATCTGTGTAGAGACTAATCAGGATTTTAGTTTGGAAGGTGCTTTTGTGTCTGTGAAATACTGCAATATTTCTAGTTCATTACGTATAGACTGCTGTGTGTGACAGCAGTATCAGCTACTGACGTCTAGCTGTGAAATACTAGTTTTAAACTGTTTGGGGTGCGTTGACTGTACACAGGAGAGAGGACAAGGACACCGTGTTCCTAGAGCGGTCTGGAGCCTGAAGAGGAGCCAGCTCCCTCTGAAACCCAACAGACGAAGCATTGCCGAGCCTGAACCTCACCAGTAAGACATTTAGAGCAGAGAGGTACTGCCAAAAGCCTTTTCCTCGCTCATTTTTGTGTTGGTTGTGCTTGCAGGGAATCGCCTGTGTCCGATCAAGATTCAGGGCCAGAAACCCTTCCGAGGAGTCGCTTCCTTGTCGGGAGGGCTCAGGACTGACCGCGGGCTCTTCATATGTGCCTGATGAGTTAGGTGGTGTGAAATTTTAGGCAGCAGCTGAGGAGTAAGGTTTTGGAAGCACGTTTATGGCTTTGTTGCTTAAATTCTAAATATAATCTAAATATACTGGAACCTGAAGCAAGACTGTTACTGGACTTAATCCCAAACTAGCAAAGGTTGACTGCAGAGAAAAAGGTACTTATACATATTACAGAATTCTTAGTGATAGATATTTAATTCCATCCAAGTATTAATTTTCTAAGAATAATTTTAGTAATTACTATAAGATAGTATATGTTATAACTTCAAAACCAATTTTAATCACTATAAAAAAATCTTGTCCGTCTTATGAAAACAAGCTGTAATTAATCTCTCAAAGTGAATTGCAAATGCATCCAGGCAGTTGTCAGTAGTAATTGTAACCTACTTCATTTAAAAAAAAAAAAAAATTATACCAAAAAGTAACATCCCTGTGGTCAAATTAGGAGTTAGAAGCTTTAATTAAAACAAGACTAATTACAAAATGTTATTTCTTCTGCAATAGTTTTCCTTCCAAATTCACTGTAGTGAAATTTAACTGCTCAAGGTTTATAGCGTCTTGCTAATATATTTATAGAAGTGCAGCAGACCACCAGTGAATAACAGTTGTTTCTCTGACAATTTATATTTTCATATTCCATGTACTCCAGCGCTACACTTCTTACACCAGTACAGAATTTACTCTTGAAGGCCCTGTGCTGCTGTTGTGTTTGGTGCCTGTTCTCCAAACTTTTCCTGGTGCTCAACTGAGGGTCTCCAGCTGTGGTAATTAGCACCATTTGCTATATTTAGTACTCCTCCTTTTGTCAGAATTCCTTGTAAACCCACTCTCTGTAAGTTTCTTTGGACAAAACCAGACATTCTGGAAATGAACTCTTTTAAAAGCGGTTTTCCAGCCAGTTCTGCCTCTGGCTGTGGTGCTTGGGGATGCCCGTGCATCGCCGGGGAGCGTGGCCCGGGGAGCCTGCGGAGGGGGGTGTCCAACGTGGCAGCCGAACATCAGCCTCCAGCAGATTAATGGTGTGAATGGGGCATCGCTCCTGAATTTCACGCTGCTGCTGGTAAAGTGCTGTTCGAAGTGGCACGTTTCTGCCCAGGGCTTGCGCTGCTGCGCGGCGTAGGGACACCCCTGCAGCTGGGTGATTTAAGAATTAGTACCGAGGCTGTATATGGGCTTTACTGTCCCGGAGCTGTAATTTTGGTTAGGTTTGTTTGTGTCTAAGGAGCTGCAGAACTGTTAGCTGGGCGCTGCGGTGGCGCAGGGAGGGATGTGTGGGTGGAGGCTGCCTCTCCGTGGCCAGAGGGTGAACACGGCTCCGACAGGGCTGCTGGAGTCGGGAAATCTGCAGCTACATAAAACACGCTTGGAAACAATTTCAGCCATATGGCCGGGACCTTAATTCAAGGGACTGCTGGGGAGTGTGGCTTGTCTGCTGCTGCTGCCTTGCAGGGATAACTCTTGCTCTTCTGCAGGAATAATCTCTGATCCCTCTGCCTCTGGAACAGACTGCTGCTGCGGGGGAAAGAAAAGTTTGGCTGTACGTGGAATGGAAGAGGCAGTGGGCGTGTGGTTTATCAGCACTTGTAATGAGATAAAGGTGAGGTAGATGAATTCCTTGAGGCATAAGAGGTGCTGGTGGAAGTTACATGGTTGATGCCTGTACCCAGTTCAGTACTACGTAAAGGGCCACAGCTTGAGACATCCTCACTGGGTAAAGGGGAGCGGGGCTGGTTCTTCTTTCAGCTTTCCACATATTCACACACACACCTTGCCTGCCACAAATGAGTTTCTTGGTACTCTTCCCAAAATCACTCCTCTTACCTACCAGTAAAGTGCAGACTGAGTTCCTGAGCTGTTTTTCTGGAAATTAGAATGGTTTGGGCAATACAGTGAGATGGTGTTCCCAGACCTCTGAACGTGGATGCGGGGAGGCCTGGGGTGCTCTGCTGGGAGGCATCCAAGGAAAAATTTGTGTTTTGCACAGAAGGGGTGAAAAAAAGGCAGTGAAGTGTCAGAGCTGCAGTCCTCCAGGTGAAGAGGTAAGTGAGGGCTTGAGCTTTTATGGCTGCTAAAGATGGCGTGTTACTTCTTACTGGTGGAGACGTATTTGATGTCAGCGTTTGAGTGCAATTAATGTAATTTATATTCTACTTATTTGCATTTTTCTCTTTCTTTTGCTTTCTTTTCCATGCTTGTCCCCAGATTTCAGTTAGATTCACTTTTTCCTGTACTTTAATATTAGGGTGTAAGGAAAAAAAAAAACCATTAACCATGAGGATGGTCAAAAAGGGGAACAGGTTGCCTCAAGAGGTTGGGGCTCTCTGTCCTCACAGTTGCTCAGGACTCAGATTAATGTCAGAGAAACCTGATCTGAGCCACTTTTAGCAACAGGTTGGACTAGATGACACGCAGAGGTCTGTCCCAGCCTGAATTAGTCTCTGCTTTTTAATGTCACAGCAGCAAAGCGTTAGTGGATAATGACAGTGTGAGTGAAGAGAGCGCAGAACAGCACCTACGGCTCCCTTTGAGTGGGCAGAGTCCTGCTGCAGTGATTAACCGCTGTAAGGTATTAACTATATTTAATACCTTTGCCCAACAGATAACTGCCACCCCCCGCTCTGTGCCTGAATAAGAAATAACTTTCAAAACACTATGAAGTATTCCATTTTTTAAAGGCAAGTGTCATATAGGTGAGGTACGTAATGCAATATCGTTTTTAAATTAAAAATTAATCTGGCAATATGTGAACATTGGTTAAAGGCTGCTGACAGTCCAAGGAGAAATTTGATGCAGTTAACGATTTTAATTAGGGAGGTATTTCATGAGAAGTAATCAGAAAGATACACTATCTCATTTCACAGTACTGAGGCAGAAGTGGAGGAAAGCTGTGAGGTTTTTTTGGGTTGTTTTTTTTTTTTTTTTTCTCAAGTTGTAGTTCCAGGCAGCCGATTGGGATGAGACTCTTGAGCTATTCAAAGCCCGGCCGAGGAAGGTGGGTTTGAAGAGCCTGGTCACGGTCCTCCTTTTCCCTGATAGATATGGTCAGGGGGAGCAGGTCCCTTTCCAAGGTAGGGAAACGCTTGGAAGTGAGTTAATAAAACTAAGGGGAGAGGAGCCGGAGATGTTGGTAGAGCCCTTACCTCCTCCTTCATAGGAAAACTTGCATCCCGCTGTTAATTTCAGGGACTGTGAGTCCTTTGGCCATGTGGTGGTTATTCTGTCACAGGGCAGTAGTGACCTGTGTGTGTGTGAAGTATCTCCCCCTCTGCAAGAGCTATTTGTGCCCAGCCGTACCTGCAGCCGCACTAGTATTTCTGCCGACTTTATTGCTTGTATACAGGAATGATTAAAAACTTGAATAAAGGGATTCCTGGTGTGTACTGGAGAAAGAAAAGACCTCTCCTTTCTGCACGTGCTGAGGACCTTGGGTGTACCAGGACTGCTGCTTTGGTGGGACTCTGAGCTCCAGCCGAGCTTCTAGTTTCCTAAAAGTCTAAATAGGGAGGGATGACATCCAGCATGTGAAATTCTGCCCTGGGCTTATGGAAAGAAATGCTGGCAGTGCCCCCTCACGTTGGGTCCCACCAGCCACTGTCCCTGTAAGGGCTCTTACCAGTGCCTCGGTGTGCCTGATGGGCAGCCCGGGTTCAGGTGGGCTCCTGGGCATTGGCAGACGTGGCCGAGATGCAGAAGAAGCTTTGGCTGGTTGCTGCGGGCACAGCGTGAGGTGTGAGGGAGAGGTGGTGGCACTGCTAGCACTCTTGATCCGAGATGAGCAGGGGCTGGGAGGACGTGGTTCATGGGTCATCAGAGCAGATAAGCAGGTTGCTGTGCTTCGTAGCCTTTTACTCTCAAAGCGCTTCTACTGCTGACCCATTTCCCATCTTATTTCCTGTCTTAAATTGAGATCTGTTTAACTGATCACTTCTAACTGGTGAGGTTCTCCTACATGGAAGAAAAACATGTTTCCAAGGGAGTGTTCCTCCATGTCCTGCATGAACACTGACCGTAAGCAGCGGGTCTGGCTGTGTGGGCAGCTTCCCACAGTCCCTGCGCTGGGCTATGCCAGAGTCCCCGGGTCTGGCTCACGGCGGCCCAAATGCCGAAGCTGACCCCAGCCTGCAGGGCTGGTTCCCCATTGCCTTTGCGCTGGTCCCTGCCCCTGTGCTGCCGCATCCATGGTGGATGCGATCACTTCCACGGGCACTAGAGGGTTTGTTGAGATGAATTTTCAAACAAGCCACAAACTTCTGCCTCTTCCAAGTTATTTCACTGCCTAGAGTCTATGGTACTACAGTGCCCTTCCTTACCAGTGCTGGACCTAGTTTAGGATTAGTTCATAGTGTTATTTTTAGCAATAGTTGAAATTTGCCCCAAAGACAAAATCTTTAGAAGCAACTGCCGCACACTGCTGGTTTTGTGACCTGATGGAGGGTGCACCTTCGGTCAGCACATTCTTCTGCAGCATAATCGTCTGCAGATGAATAGTTAAAACCGGTAAAACAGTGAGTAGTTAAATGTAATTGGGATGTAGATGTGCTTCCTCAGCGCTCCGGAAGGGACACCGCCGTGTCTGTGTCCAGCAAGACCACTGTGCAAAGGCGCCTCTTTAGCTGTGAGTGGAAACGCTGAACAGCCTGATGGGTGTATTGAAGTACATTCTGAAGTATATTGAAAAAGCATGGACTTCAGGGTCAAACCAAATGTGGCAGTGCCTGTGGGGAGGTGTGGAGGCGTGCTGGGGGGGTCTACTCCAGGAGCCGGGGGTTGTGTCAGCGGGCTCCCGGAGTGGCAGGGGGCAGCTTGAAGGCACTTGTTGCACAGGGGCTGGGGGCTGCTGACGCTTGGGGGTTCATGAGGTGGGCTTTTGTGAACGTCATGAAGTCCAACAAGGCCAAGTGCAGGGTCCTGCACCTGGGTCGGGGCAATCCCAAGCACAAACCCGGTCTGGGCGGAGAATGGATGGAGAGCAGCCCTGAGGAGAGGGACTTGGGGGTGTTGGTGGATGGCAACGTGCCATGCGCTGGCAGCCGAAAAAACCCCTGCAGCCTGGGCTGCCTCCCCAGCAGCGTGGGCAGCAGGGCGAGGGGGGGATCCTGCCCCTCTGCTCCGCTCTGGGAGACCCCCCTGCAGGGCTGCCTCCAGCGCTGGGGCACCAACAGCAGAAGGACACGGAGCTGTTGGAGCGGGGCCAGAGGAGGCCCCGGAGATGCTGGGAGGGCTGGAGCCCCTCTGCTGGGAGGACAGGCTGAGAGAGCTGGGGGGGTTCAGCCTGGAGAAGGGAAGGCTCCGGGGAGACCTTCCAGTCCCTAAAGGGGCTCCAGGAAAGCTGGTGAGGGACTCTGGAGCAGGGAGGGGAGCCATGGGACGAGGGGGAACCGTTACAAACTGAAAGAGGGGAGATGTAGATGAGATATTGGGAAGAAATTCTTGGCTGTGAGGGCGGTGAGCCCCTGGCCCAGGTTGCCCAGAGAAGCTGTGGCTGCCCCATCCCTGGAGGGGTTCAAGGCCAGGTTGGACGGGGCTTGGAGCACCCTGGGCTGGTGGGAGGTGTCCCTGCCCAGGGCAGGGGGTGCCACCGGGTGGCCTTTAAGGTCCCTTCCCACCCAAACCATTCTATGGTAAAAGCTGCCCACGGTTACTGGTAGATCCCCCAAATGGCTGTTCTCGGTACGTGCTGTGCAGTGCCCAGTTGTCCTGGTCTCGGCTGAGATAGAGTTAATTTTCTTTCTAGCAGTTGCTGTGTTTTCAGTTTTGGTGTGAAAGGAATGTCAATAATGCATATTGTTTTAGTTGTTGCCAAGTGATGTTTTTACTAGCCAAGGACTTTTTCCAGCTTCCCGTGGAAGCTGGGATGGAGCACAGACAGAACAACAGAATGGCCAATGGAATATGCCGTACCATAGACATCACGGTCGGTATATAAATGGGGGTTGGCCAGGGTGGTGGGGGAATCTGCAGTCTCTGCTGGGATTGGGCTGGGCAACTCATTCACTGGGTGGTGAGAGGGACTTGTGACTTGTTTATCCTTTACCGTTATTATTATTGTTATTTTCCTTTTCTGTTAAACTCTTTCTATCTCAGCCCCACGGGCTGGTTTCTTTTGTCCTTCCCCCTCATTTTCTCCCTCTTCTCCCTGCCCAACTTGGGGGGGAAGTGAGCAAGTGGATGTGTAATCCTAGTTGCTGGCTGGGGTTAAACCAGTTATTTGGAAATAAAGATGTAAATGATTAATGAGAGAGGCCTAGCTGAGGGGTGGTGGCAGATGAAGCAGCAAAGTGCAGCGGGGTATGGAGGGGTGCAGGGGGGAGAAGTTGAGGACAAGGGGGACAGAGAGGGCATCTGTGGGGGAGAAGGGGGTCAGGGAGCAGAGGCAATGGAAATCAAGTATGGAGTGAACCTGGGGGTCTCCAAGGAGGGTTGAGGGGTGGCGGGGTGAGTGGTGACTGCAGCCCCCGTGGAAGTGGTGTCACAGCTGGTGGAGTGGCTCTGAGAGCCCGGCAGGGTGACGGGTGCCTCTGAAGGAAGGACAGGCCAACAAGGTCTTCTTGCAACTTAAAATATTTGGGTGAAATTAAAAATCTAAACATTAGGCTGACTGAAGCTGTTGTGACTGAAACAAATAAACCAAGGGATGTCCGTGCTCCGGCAGAATCAGCCTGGCATTTCTGCCCGCTCAGCGCTCGGGATAATCCATCAGCTGAACTGGCTTAACCCCGGGATGCCAGTCCGCCGGCCCAGCACTCTGCTCCCAGAATTTGGTTTTGTACAGAAACCCATTGTAGTCAAACCCACTGCTGGTTACAGTGCAACTTTCAGTGTAATTAGGTGATGGCAGCAGAATTAATGGCATTACGGGCGAGGCAGGATGGAAGCTCTGGTCCTCAGCTGGTTTGGTTTGGGCTGGAAATGCTGTGTTGCCTTTTATCCACGATGCGACTTCTAGGTTCAAGGCATAATATCCACTGGCTGTCTCTGGATGGAGACCTGTGGTCCTTAACCCCCCCTGCAGCCGCTGGGCGAAGGGCGAAACTCCTCGTATGTGATGGGAGAGAGCGGCTGCAGCGTGGCCGTGCTGCCAGCGGTGGGTCACCACCCAGTCCTGGGCCCATTCCCACTTGGTGTAAGTTCCAGCTCTTTTCCTGTTAGTGTATTATTAAATGTGATTGTTTGTATGTGTGTGAGGGATTTAGGCATTTATTTTTGCTTGGTTTCGTTGCGTTTCAGTCTGGACTCCAAGCCTCCAGGGGGACAGCAAAGCACGCATGGGAAGGCACGGGCGGGAAAGTCCGGTTATTTTGCTAAAACAACTTAAAAAATGTATAGCATTTATTATCAACTGTCTTTTTTCCCCTCTCCTCCTTTTCCCTGGGATTATGTGTGTGTAACGCTAGATGGAGCCTTCTGTGCGCTGGAGGAGCAGCGGAGTTTGAGGAGTTCAGAGCAGCATTCTCCACTTCCAGCGGCAGCTGGTAGAAGGTGTTAACGCCGGTATTGCTGGCAAAAAGGCTTTGTAACGGGGAAAACATGGTGGGAAGTTCTTTCTTACACCTACAGAGGGCAAAAAAATGATGTGGCGTTTCCCTTTGCATGAAAAATACATCAGAACTACGAATCGGAATGATTATGGCATTAAAGATTACGTACGCGTCATTTTTAAAGTAGTTTTTGAAGCATACGTGGAGGAAAGGTTGTGTTTGTGGCTTTGAGAGCACGTGCCTGCAGCCGGATACGCACAGGATTGTTTCTGCCCGTCAGCGTCTGGCTTTCCACAACCATCTGCAGCTATCGTTCTTAGGAAAATTATTCAAAATATGATCGGTTTTGACACTTTCTGAATAAGCTGATTATTATTTTATATTGTGGCTTTGGTGGTAGGGCTCCAGTGCACCGGCGACTGATGTCTCTGAATGACGCAACGTGGCGGTGGTTGCTCTGGGGAGCTCTTCCCAATGTTATTCCTACAGAAGCCGAGCGGCGTCAGCATTCTGTGCACATCAGCAGCCTCTGAAAGCAACCGGGAAAGCAGAATACTAGTTTCCAAGAAGACGAAATTGCAACATCATTATGAAACGAACCGTGTCATCTTAATTATTCGTTGCAAATTTTAGACTGCATATAAACAACTAGTACATCTTGCTGACACCCAGAATGATTATAGGATACTGAGAAAATGCAAATATAAAACAAATTTTGGGCAAATTACAGATGTTTGTACTGAGAGTGATAACTGAAAGAGAAGCTGTTGTAGGGAACTGAGCTGTGGGCACGGAGCCGTGCAAAGGATGGATCCTCGGAAGCAAAAGATTGCCAACAATTTTCAAACCTTGCAGAAAGGGATCATTGATGGGTTAATGACCTCGTTCTGCAAATATTTACGCATACTTCTATAATTTTGTGCTCAGCTGAATAGTTCCCAATGTATTTAGTAGAATCACTTCATTATAGCCTCTTTAGTGGAAAAACAGAAAGATAATTAAACCTTTCGTACTCCTACATGTAAGGACATGCTTTTAAAATTCTTACGTGTAAGCAAAGAATTAAGCATGTGCTTCTTAATTGTTTAGAAAAGGAAAAATATTGACATGTTTAGAATTAAAGTTCTTTCCTACCTTCTGCGCGCTGCATAGGACACTTGTTTAATTGGATTATTGCAGTAAGGGATGGAACAGGAGAGGCTGCCGTTGGCTTTCAGTCAGCCTGTGAAATGGGCCGTTGGTCTCTTCTCGGGGAGAAATAATCCCTGCCTGTGATCCCCTGCTCACCAACCCGCCGAGAAAGACTTCAGAAGGTTTTCGTTGCTGGATTCAATCTAGTAAAGTAGCACGAATGAGTTGAAAACAACAACAAATTCATCCACATTATTATTTTTTTTTTTCCTTCTAAATTAAATGCGGTACCAACAGAATGTTAAAGTTGCAGCAAATTTCTGTAAGTAATTCAGAACAACGATATTTCTCCCAACCCCCCTGAATTAACCTGTGCCTTCTGAAGTTTGTGTTGCACGGTAGAAGCCGTCAGATATGCAGCCCCTTGTACCGGGTAGCTTTGCCTTCATTTTCGGGTGAGCGTGGCTGTTACATGGTGCTGGGAGTTTGTCAGCGGCCTCTTAAAAGATTACTGCAGCCAATTGAGAAAGTAATCTGTCAAAGCTGACATTCATCCTCTCTCCCCTAAATTGCTATCGCGTTCTACTTCAGCCACGTCTTGGTGCGCTGCGTGGCAAAGTAAAGAGGTGCTAGTAGGCCAGCTCATAAATGTACTTTATCTTTGTATTAAAAACACAGTTTCCTGTGATTGTGGTAATGATACGGAGCGTGTTGTTAATAATGGGAATGTTGCCGTCTCCACCGTGATGCTGGCGGTGCGCCTTTGCGCAGGGAGAGAAGAGGATCATCGGGGAGCTGGTATTCGGCTGTTCTCTGGGGCTGCGGGTTTGTTCCGTCTACAAGCTGCAGACGGGGAGTTCCTGAGGTATCTGAATTTGTCATTTTGGGGATCTTTGCTTGAAATCCCTCTTTGTTGGGCTGCTGGGTGTTGGTGTCCACGCTGGGAGGCAGCGGTCGCTTACTGTCCCTGCAGGGCCTGGGGACGCACAGTGGGATGTGGGCAATCCCGGCTGGAGCGCTGTGAGATGGAGCGGCATTGCTGGAAGGACAAAGCACAGATCTGGCTACTCGACCCCCAGAGCCCCCACCCTGGCTTATTCACAGCCGGCTTGGGCACAGCCGTAAAGCACTGAACTGCCTGGGCTCCATGGCTTTCAGCTCCCGCATGGATCTGGGCAGCCGATTCCTTTCTTTAGGCGCCTTCTTCCTAAGAAAATCTGCATCTCTCTTATCTGCGATGATCAAGTTCTGTTCCTCTCCTATGTGTACTGAGGTTCTCTGATAATATTTTGAAGGTGTTTTGAAGAGATCGGTCACCCCATGGGTATTGATAACCATAGCTCATTGCTCTGGCCACGTGCATGCGTGCTTTCTTGCAGTGTTTCTTTCTTAGGGATGAAGATTTCTTGAGGATGAACTGACCTCCTCTGCCCCCAGCACCTAAGAGGCTCTTGCTGCAAGTTCCCTCCCTGGATGTATACCCTTTCCTGCACTAATTCCCACTAGTTTCTTGGGATATTTTTGATACCACTGTTTGTTTCCACCTGGGAGGCGGCCTCTTCCCTTCCTCTAAGGCTTGTTGAGCAGATCAAACTATTGTATTTTGTCATCAAATGGTCCTTGCACTTTCTATGCCTATGAATAACATTTTGCCTTTATTTCGTCAGAGTGCTGCCGCTAATGCACATAACGGAGAAAATGCCGTGAGCTCTAAATGCCTGGAAACACGGGTGATTTCCAAGGACAACTTCTGGATACGCTGTAAGACACTGGTGGGAACCAGAGAGCACCGTGAGAGCCACAAGGTCAGAGAGATGTGGAAGGGATGATGGATTCTAAGGATTTTGTGGTATTTCAATATAGTTTTGTTTCTGCTACCTTTATTTTGTCATCTTATTAAAAAAGTCTTAATGGTAACAGGTTGGGGAGACGTTTGGTATAATTGTCTAGAATTTTTTCTTTACGCTGTCTGTTTTGATGATTCCTGGACCTTAGCAGATACGTGGTGTTGTGTCAGGTACAGCATTAGGTGAGTTCCTAGATGACTGTTGGCTACTCTTCTTCCGTGTTTACAACGATCTGGCAGCACCCGATGTCTCCATGCCGCTTCCCCGCGGCGGCACTGGGGGAGCAGCGCCTGGGTCGCTGAGCGTGTGTTTCTGCGCTGGTGGTTGCTCCCTCCCAGCCTCCCCTCCTTGCCACTGACCTAAAACAATTCTGTCGAGCGCTCTTGCCGCCTTGCTATTCACCACCTCTTGCAGGCTGTTAATGAATATATTGAAAAACACCAGCCCGAAGACTGATCCCTAGGGCACTACACTATTAACCTTTCTCCATGCTGAGAATTGGCCATTTATTTCTATTCTCTTTCCTATCTCTTAACTTGTTTTAATCCATGACAAGACTTTATCGTTAACCCGGTGGTAACCGTGTTTCCGTTACAGCCTCCAGCCAGGCAGGAGCTCTGTCAGGTGCATTTGGAGTACATGAGCAGGTCATACCTCCCCGCCCTCCCTTAGATCACCTCTCTCTCGCCCTGTGAAAGGCTCCCAACAAGAAAAGAAGGTGCCAGATCCCCTTCATTGCTGGTTTTGGGCTGTCGGCGTTGCTTTTGAAGCATTGCTGGGAAATTTGTGGGTATGAAGAGACTGCGTGATCCCAAAAGTCAGCTTCTCCCTCGTTCCCATTCTGAATGTCCATATTTAAAAGTATCTCATGGATTCTGACCATCTTGATTTTGATTTGAGTGGAGGAAACGGGGTGATGCTGTGGGAATGATGAGCTGTCACTGAGTTTGATGGCTGTGGTCGTGGACAGGGAGTCAGCCGCGGCAGGCACAGGACGAGGAGACCTCGCAGCTGGTGTCTGAGCCTTCCACGCGTCTGTCAAAGCAAGAAACAAAACTTGAGATAATTAACGCTTTATGTTCTACCTGTAAATTGATGTGCTATCACAGTGACCAAGACCATGGTCTTTCCTGCCTTTTAGGCAGTAAGAAATCCGAGGTTTATCCTCTGGCGTGTGCTTGGGCTGTGAGGATAAAAGGGATTACAAGCCGGCGCTGATCTTGTGTCTGAAACCTCGTCTGTGGTGTCAGCGGCATTCAGGGGATGAGATACTGGGTATGGCTTACTTCTGTCCAGGGGGCTGCGTTATTCTGCTGTCTTGGCTGGCTTAAGTTACGCATGTGGAATTTGAGCGAGTGTTCTGCCTTTTTTTCGTTTTTTTTTTCCTTTAATTTCCAGCTCTTCACAAGCTGTACCAGCTTGTGTTATTTCTCCAGGGTTTTTGCTTGGTTCTGGTATCATAAAACCCTGCTAATTTATTAAGGATGCAGAGGAACTGAAGAAATCATGTCCATTAATCTGTCCATATCTCTTGATTAAAAATACATGGGTTTTCCCAGAACTGTGAGTTTTCTACTGGGGCAACAGTAGATGTGGAGACTCCTTACAAGAAAACTTAGGAAGGGGAAGGTGACTTAGAATAAAATGGGGAAACAAGGGCTGCTGTTCTCTGTTAAAATGCTTTGCAAATGGAAGCATCGAAAGCCTTTTTGTGACATGATGGATGCAGGGAGAGGAAAAGACGAGCAGGTACGGGAGTGTGTGTGTGCGAAGGCTGTGTACAGGGTGGTGATGGAAGTCCCGATTCACCTTCGTCATAAGGAGTGTGACAAAGTGATTTCCTGCTGAAATCACTGCAGATTACAAACTGGTAGGTCATCGTTTGCTTTCAAATAGCCAACATATTTGATAATAAAGTTCCTTTATTTTATAAAATGCTACATTTGGATGTAATTGTTTCAAGAATTTGAAGTACAACAAAAGAGCAGTTGGCTTGTGGACAGGAAAGGATTACTGTAGTGTCTCTTAGTTCAACAGGTGAACTGCTCCTCCATATGAAACGAGTCATCGGTTTAGAGCGTGACAAAAGCTCCTTCGCTGCTTAGCAAGGAATCTGGGATCAGGAGGGCAGTGCTTTAGAAAGTCCCATTGCAAACATGGAAGATGGCTGAAAGAACAGAGTAGAAATTTTGGCAATATTCCTGGCTTTGAGCTGTGCCGGAATCATCTAAAATGAATACGTAGCTTTAGATGGTGTGTGGTGCTGTGCTCTGTCCGCCTGGGGGTGGAAGGGTGAATACGCAATGCCTTTTTTTGGTCTGTCTTTGGAGGGTTTCTAAGAGAGAACAAAGCAGTAGCGTTGTGTGCAGGGGTGTCCGTTTCTCTTTGAGGGAGAACGGCTATTTTAGGCTTGCAATAGTTGACCTGTCCTTAGGGCAAATGCCCAGTGTGACCAGCGTCTGTCATCTCTCTTGGCCTCGTCTTGCTACGCTGCGGTAGGTGTTCGGTGACGATGGTGCAAGGACAGCACTCGGTGAAGGAGCTGGTGGCTTGTTCAGGACAGCCAGGTAACGGAGCAGACCTCATTAGTTTCGGATCAAATGCAACACAATTTCATCCCCGGAAATGGTAATTTTCAAAAAATGTTTTGCCTTAAAAGGTGTCTTTTTTTCCTCGCTTAGCTTTCATTTCCAGTCACTTTGAGAACAAGCACTAACGTTTCCATCTTTCAGGAAACGTTTTTGAATTCTTTAGCTAAAAACTATTTGACAACCTAATTTGAATTTTTAAACAGGCTGGCCTGCCCCAAATGGCTGGTGCCAAATCAAGGTTCTTCACCTGAAAAGTTTTTCCCAGCTCCGGGGCAGAGCTGGATCTGCGTGTTGGGGCATCTGACGGGGGCTGTGCTGTACGCTGGGAGCCCGCGTCGGGAGCGCTGGGACGTGGCTTTCCGAAGCAGAACAGCAAAATAGAAAACCAAGACCGCGGGAGGGGAAAAATGTGGTTTCGCATTAGGGAAACCTTCACCTTACTTTTTAAAACATAAACAAAACGCAACAGGCATTTTGGAGAAGCAAAATATGAAATAGGAACCTGAGGTTTAACCACAGAGAATCGCTGTCGTGCGCTAGCAGGATGGTTATTTCATCTGTTCTTCGTAAATCTCAGATTAAATCATGTTTTTCTCTTTGTACGTAGTGTACGTAATGAGCCACTTAGCTACTATAGACCCTAATGGGCAAAGGGGATTTCTGTTTTACCTTAGGTTTTTCAGTGCTTTTAGTTGGAAAGCTGGTATTTTAGTCCCTTGATATATCAAGTCAAAAAGATGTTGCTTTGTATCGTTTGGTTTTCCTCTAAGTAAGAGAGACCTGGATTTCACCAACCCACCACTTGCCTGAAACTTGATTGTGTCAACTGCACTTGCCGATCCAAACGGCACCGCAGCCATCCCTGGGACTTTCAGATGAAGCACAGGAATTAATTCAGATTTTAGATTATTTGCAATACTTGAAAAAAAAAGGTAATATTTGGTCCACATGCAACCAAATAATTGTTATAATTGGAGCCTGAGCCGCTGCCTGTCAGTTTGTGCCTTGTGCAGGGAGAAGGTCGGAGGCGTTGGGACGGAGGGTCTCTGTGTTCGGGTGGTAGATGCCAGTGCTTTGGCCGGCCACAAAAACAAAAGAGCAGAAGACAACAAAAATCCCCTTGTGCACTGTGTTCAGAAAGTTCAGGAAATTACTGGCTTAAGGAAACATGATTTCAGTCTTCAGAGCTCTCTTCTGGCAATGTGTATTTCCTGCAAATAGAAAGCTATTTCTGCTAGGGGCAGAATTTTTCTGGTTTTGATGCTGAAAGCTCATTAAAATCCGATGTTAAACAATTAATGTTCCTAGGGACAAATTGTTTCATGTACTAGGACTTTCTCTAGCCAGAGGAAAACGCAATATCCCAGAGAATTACAGGGCCTGTAATAAACTTCACGCTTGAAAAATGCTCGGTGACACTCATTTCAAGTCCACTATTTTTAGGGAACGTGTCAGAATCCGTATGCGGATCTACCATCTGCCTGCCGATGGCCGAGCCTGGAAAACCGCATCTGCTCACACTGTACTCTGAGCTTTGATGGATGAAGGATTAGGAGTACGCATGTCTGTCCGCAGAACTGGCATTACAATTTGATATTCGGTAATCTTAATGTTTATAACGGAAATAGTCTCCTTTTAAAATTTGTGGAGCTGTTGCTCCGCTCTTCACCCAGGGTGGTGACCATCACCTTCCTGCTGTGATTTACAGCAGCGTGTCATATCTGCCAGCTGCTGACGGACCCCAAAGGTCGTCTTCTGGGGGTCGCCACAGCCCTTCAACCTTATACATTTAATATGCTAGGGAAAAAAAAGAAAAAAGATTGTTTTCCTCAGTGTTTAGCAGGAAACCCATTACAGGGACTCAGAGATTAGACTGTGCGCGTTGCCTGGGCTTGATGGGGCCCTACAAACTCGGTTTAACGTAGCAGCACTGTGGGTGGTGGGGTTTCTTAGAGGTATTCCAGGCAATGGGGTTTTTTATGGGTAGTCCATTAGAGAATGGATTTGAGAGAAGAATGTGGCCAGTTTACTCCTCTCCTCCAGACCTGGGAACTGGCTTCACCCTCTTGTGCTGGTCGTTGTGTCAAAACAGGGAAGGCAAAGGAAGCTTTGTTTGCGTTTTTGAAACCCGGCGCTGCTATTGTTCATTAAGCAAAGTCTCATTTCCGTGCTCCAAACAAGCGTAGCAGGAAGAATGTGTGAAAAGCTGAATTTAAATATATTAAAAGCCTGGAAAGCATCCCACCCAGTGCAGTCCAGCTCATGGGTGATGTGCTGCCTGCATCTCCCGTGAGGATGGAATCCTCCCTCTGGCTGCGGTTTCCCTCTTTTCCTGAATTTCACGCCCAGACAGAACGTAATTGTGTGGTGACAGCTTTTATCTTTTCATCTGAAAGCAAAAGCTAGAGGTTTCTGTGGAATTTGTGAAATGGTATTTAATGGCTTTAAACAGGACAAAAAACTCTACTTCCTGGCTATTTGCTGAATTTAGCCCTAAATATTAAAAAGAATTGAACCAGAGAATGTAATGAAAATCCTGGTTCAGATTGAACTGTATTTTCCCCAGTACATCTTAATAAAAACAGTAAGAATAATAAGAAGATTACTGAGGCAAAACCCCACTTCCTAGTTCTTGCATTTGTCATCATTGTTGCCTTCCATTTGTGGGTAAGGACATTTTTCATGCAAAATCCCAAGCTTTTTACAACCTAACCTTTTTATCCTAATGACTGCTCCCTATCTGAAGTCAGTTTACTGCCTTTTTTTTTGTTTTTTGTTTTTCTTTTTTTTTTTTTTTTTTGGCACAAACTGTTGCTATGAAACTTGCAGTGCTGCGAGGAGACTGAAACTCCCGTTTCACTAAATATTCTGTATTCTAGCAAATAGCCCAGGTGACGGGAGCCGACACAGGCTCTTGCTAGAGCAGTTCTCCCTTTTAATTCAATCTCTGTATTTTATAGAATCGTAGAATGGTTCAGGCTAGAGGGACCTTCAAGGCCACCCAGTGGCACCCCCTGCCCTGGGCAGGGACACCCCCCACCAGCCCAGGTTGCTCCAAGCCCCGTCCAACCTGGCCTTGAACCCCTCCAGGGATGGGGCAGCCACAGCTTCTCTGGGCAACCTGGGCCAGGGGCTCACCCCCCTCACAGCAAAGAATTTCTTCCCAACATCTCATCCCAATCTTCCCTCTTCCATTTTGAAGCCATTTATCTATCATGTGTTTCTTGAGAGACATTGATATTTTTTCCCCCAAGATCAGCTTGCATCAAAATGAAAACGTATCATATCTGTTTTCCCTAACTCAGATAATTTTCTTGCTTTACGAGGCATGAGCTTCTCAATAGTAAAAAGTAACCCGGCGTTAAATGCTGGCTTTGGGGGTGCCACATGTCCCACGCCTGCGGTGGCACCACCGGTGCTTGGCCCCTGGCAGGGACCCCTGGTGGGACACTGTGGGGTGGGTTTGCTTGGGGAAAGCTTCTGGCTAAAGAGGTTGAAGTGGCTGGGAACAGGGAACAGCATCGAGCGCCGCTGCTGGAAACGTGGTCAGATTTCTCATCTCTGAAGTGCGCTATCCCTTGCCTTCTACAAGTACTATGTAAATACCTGTTTTTTCAATAAATGAATATTTTTATTTTTTTTTTTCTCCGAAGTATTATCTTACCGAGATGTAGAAGTACTAAACCAGGATGGTGAGGATCTGTGTTCCGCCCTGCTGGACCAGACTCCTGGGCCCTTTGTCCTTCCCCAGCAGCAGCTGTTGCCAGATGTGGAGGAAAGTGTGAGTAACTTTTGGACTCGTCCTTTCCCACTTTTCTAAAGTTGATTGTGCGTTCCAAGCACGTGTTTGTTACATTCAGCTTCTTATTTACTTACTTTCCTCAAAAGGGTAAACTGTAATTAGGATCTATCCTTACATCACAAAAAGGTTCATTTTCCCCTCTTATGAACACTATTTTAAGTTACAGCATCTACCAGCCTTTTTCTGCCCAAGAGCTTTGCAAAATCCTGGTCATTATCTCTGTAATAAGATTTCTGTCCCTTTAGTCATCCAGAATGGGATGTGACAAAATCAAGTTGTCAGTCTAGACTGATCTTAGCGGTGAGAAGAAAATATCATTTTTAGACCTGAGGGTTTCTTTGTGTCTCTTGTGGTCTACAAAGATAAAGACACCTTAGTACAAGATTTTTACAGGGCCACATGAATAAATTGTCACAGTAACTCCCTCTGTCCTTCTGTGCAGTATTCTACCTCGTTCCTCCTTTTCTTTGGAAAATGCTTGATGGGAATGGGTTAAATGCGAGAGTGTCTCTTCATCCTCAGCAGGCCAATGTCACCTTCTCTCCCATATCTTTTGAGGTTCCTCAGTCCAAGCAGTATCTTATGCTACGTAACACTAAAGGCAATGCTTTCAAACAGTCCTCGTCTTCTACACTTCTGCGGGTTTTTAATTGACAAGTTCATTCTGGATTATGGAACGCTACTGGTCTGTTCACAGCAGAGTCATCTACTGGTGGGTTTTTTATGTGCATCTCCTTCAGGGAATCAGTTTGAAACAGCCTGAGAACAAATCCCAATGGCCGTCTCACTAATGCTTTTCTATGGAGATGTTTCATCTTCTGCTCGAGCTCCTTGTGTTGGCTCACTCAGGGTTTGTGCCTGTGTTGGGCAGAGTGTCCTCATCAGGTGTTGGCACTTACTGGATCTGACTTGTTTCTGCTCTGTGCTCCTGAGAAATAGCATGTGATAGTTCTCTCACTTCTCTGGATTTCATTTTACGCTTGTTAGTTCTTACAACATGCTTGAAGCTGACGTTTTTGGAAGCCTTAGACCTTCTCAATTGAGATCCGTGTTGCATTTCAGCTGCAACTGGATGAGCTGTACTCTGCCAGCATCACCGCCTTGTTGGTGCCCAGCAGACCCAGCCAGGTTTCTGTGCGGGTGTGCTCGGCTTCCTTAGGATTAAGTGAGCATTTCTTGCTGAAGGAAGACGCCATTGTTCCTTCTGTTGTCTTTCTGATTCATGTTTGCGTTTTAAAATCTTTTTTTCGCCCCTCTGGCTGGCTGGGATGACTTGGGCAGCCTGTGGGCGGTCTGGCCTTGGTGTGCGTCGGCAAGGGGAAAGGTCCACTTGGAGCATTTAGTGCCTGTTGTCATGTCTCTCTCTTTCTGTTTTGTTTGACTTGTATTAAAGGAGCTCCTGACAAGTGATGAGACCTAAAGGAAACTCTAAATCTGAGTGAGGAACCTGTGTTAAAATTGCATTACCCCTGTGAGGGATGGGCACCAGTCACTTTTTTCATTGACACAGCCTGGCTTCCCCTCTCTCTCTAATGAACAGTGAATTATTTTCTCTATTCCTAAGCCAAAAAAAGGAAAGAAAAGCAGATATGTAGTAGAGCAGATTGCTTAGAATAAATAAACACCGCAGGTGGAGAGGCTTGCGTCTCTGGCGCATCAGGCTGGGAGAGCGCTCTCTTCTAATTCTTGACTTGGACTTTTAGACTTGGATTTTTACATGAATATCTACACCAAGCATATGGGGGGGTGTGTGTATACACGTATACAGTATATAGCGCACTGTACAGCCCATGGTGTATACGCACAGTGGATATAATGACAAAATCAATTGCCATTGGATATAATCAACTTGAGCACATTATATTAATTGTATGTAATTCCAAATTTGGTACTAAAACTCTGAGGCTTATTTTTCCTGCTTGCTTTGACAGTAAATGCTGTTAAACTAAAGCAGTTTGACTTAACACCTCCTTCCCCCGCTGCAAAAGGAACAGTAAATAGTGAGTAATCACGATCATTTGTGAATCAAATCTCTGTCTCTTCTACTGCTCTGTAAGTTTGCTGAGGAGCTCGTACTCCTGGCTCGCCTACAGACCGGCCTTATACTGTTATTGCTATTTCTAAGTCCAGGGAGAAAAAAAGTGACTGCTCTCCTTTTCATAGCAGCCCGCAGGACAAAACAGCGGAGTGTAAAGGGTGGGAACCCCCCCTCTACCTGTGCTACATCTTGCTTATTTATGGCAGCTCAGGGGGTCTTCATCCTGCAGCAGTCCTGGTGGAGCAGAAGTTCCACAGTGAGCCACGCAGTGAAATATCTCACCGTGGTCAGCGATTCAGGGATTTATGTGTTGAAGCGGGTCATTTCTGAGGCGTTGGGAGTACTGCGAATGGGTAACTAAGGCATGATGCTCATTAATAATTTAAAGCCGGGATGAACGACTAGACTGTCTGTTAAAATGGGATCCTACTAAATTCTGGCATAAAATCAATCGCCACCGTAAATAAACAGCAGCCTGGGAAACGGAGGCTTTCACGCCGCTGTTGTTGGGATTGCAGGTGAGCACAGACCTGCTCCCCATGTCCTGCTGTCCCGGCGTCTGGGCGACCTCCCACCAGCCATACTGGCCACCCGCTGCCCCTCATCTGGCCTTGCTGGTGGTCCCGGGGGCTGGGTGTCACCTTGGGTCCCATCACCGAACCTCACGTTGAGGGGACGCAGCCAACGAGAGCGCGTCTTTCCTCCATGCCTAATGTGGAGCCGAGCAGCTTCAGATGATTGAGAAATACGTAATTGGAGTAATTAGCTCATTATTTGCAAAATTGTTGTAAACATATTAGTAATTAGGCAGTATCTACACTGTATAGTGTGCTTGTGGTTACTAATTAATGCTTTAAAATACATTAACAATTCCGAGAAAGTTCATGTGGATACTGCAAATCATTTTTCCAAGTGTAGCGTATTTTTTGTGTATTCAAAGTGACTGCGTGTTTTGCAAAAAAACATACAGGGATTTTTCTGTAAACTACATTTTTAATTTGTCACTGCGCACTTTCTTAAAATCATTTTGTGGGACTAAAGATGTCTGGTAGCTAAATTATTTGTTATCAGAGTCTACACTGTGAAAAGTCTGATTAGACCTGCAGGTAACAAAATGAAAAATAAAATATTTAAAGCACACACTAACAAAATAGTCTGCTTCTGTAAATGATCTTTGTGGGATGTCTACAGTAAAAAAAAAAAAAAATTGGGATGACAGTTTAAATATATTTTCTCTTTACTCTGTGGTATAAGGAATAAAATTCAAAAATACATCACTATGTTATGACTGTCTGTATATGCCAAAATCCTGCAAACAGCTGTGCATATTTGAAGCTATGCTCTTGTAAACAAGTGAACATACTACAAATTTAATTCAGGCTTTTTACAAGTATGTCTGAATACCATGGAGAGATGAGTAGGAAGAGGTTTATTTGGCTCAAATAATTTATTATTAAAGACTGTGACCCTAGAAGCTCATATTCCGATGTGTAACGTTGTGCTGAGGAATAAACATCCAAATCAATGGAGGCGTTTACTTGGCTGAAGTTCCCCATGTGCTTCAAAATTTACGTAATTAGATCAAAATTCAGATGGAAGGAAGGAATAACGCAGGTATGCGCTGATCTCGGCTGCAGTTAGGCAACCACGCGTCTTCAAGTATTTGAGCGATCCCCTGAGTTAAACAGGACGATTTGTGTTTATGGGTGGTTTATGGCCAGACTTCAGTGGTGGGAAGATGATGCTTTAATCTGTGGCTGAACCATTTTTTTCATTCCTTTAGGTTTTAGTTGCAGTTTCTATTATTTTTCTTCTTGTGTGTATTAATTTCCAGTGCATGCCGCTCCCTGGAGGGCATTGCTGGCTGGCGAACAACGTGGCTTATCTTCCCAGTTTGCTGTGGGTTTGTTTTAGCACTGGTTATTGACGTTTCAATTTGCCTGAGTGCAAACACCGTTGTTAACGGAGACAGCCCAGCTCTTAACATCTCTCATTAAGTGGTTTGCCCTGGAAGAGAGAAACCTGATTTTCTACTACCTGAGCAAAAAAAACCCCGTATTTGTTTCCTTTGCCACCAAAAGGGTAGGGGCAGTAGCAGCCACAGCAACATAATAGGGCTGCGGTGGTAGTCGAGGAGGTGGCCTCAGGGTCTTGCCTCGTTGAGCCATGGACATCTTCAAGCATGGGGATTTCCCAGGGTGTTGCAAGGGGAAATCTGGCCCAGTGCTTACCCGACTTCACTGCAATTTTTTCCTCCCCTTCTGTCTCAGCGGAGCTTGCCTCACGGTGCCCTGGCACTGCTACCGCCTGCTGAGTGCCTTTGGGTGAGTTTTCTCCATGACCCTCTTATAGGCAGGTGTTAGATCCTTCCTTCACCTCCATTTCTCCAGACTGTTTTGAAAGTGCTGATGGAATCAAAGTGAGTGACATCTTTGCTTTTCTCTTGCCCATGGATCCAGTCATCTCCTCCCAGCAGTTGATGAGCATCAGGCACCGTTTGTACATGGGAAGGTGATCCAAGGCCACGTTGGACAGGGCTTTGAGTACCACGGTCTAGTGGGAGGTGTCCCTGGCCATGGTAGGGGGCTGGAACTAAATGGTCTTTAAGGTCCCTTCCAACCTAAACCATTTTACGATTCCAGTTTCCTTCTTGCCTTTCCAGGCACATGAAGCTTTGAAGAGCCATAGTCTTCCCAGAGGCTGAGCTGGGGTTTGCCCTGTTCGGGGTTGAGGCAACGTCTGCCTTTCTCCAGCCATGGGTCTCTCCCCTGGTCCCCGTGTGTTTGGAGAGACTCCTGAGAGCAGCCTCACGATGGTGTCTCCTGGCTCCTTCAGCATCCTCGGAGTCCTCCTGTCTTCTGGTCCCACAGCGGTGACAAGTCCCCTCTGGACAACAGTAAATGCATCTCTTGATAAACGAATATACATTTATTCTACTTTGAAAAGATGATCTTCTGTTGCGTTCTCTCCCTTCCCAGTTCACAGCCCGCTGGTTTGCACAGCTTTGCTCTGGGCTCTTGCCGGTGACGTTCTCTCCTGGGGATTTGCCTCTGTCTCCAAAGCCCTTTGTGTTTTCCTGTGAGCAGCGCGGAGGTGCTGGCACATGGTCCCTTTTGTTTCAGGGGTAGATTGAGGAGATGAACATGACTTTTTGCCTTTGTCTTTGACCATGGGCAGTGGTGGTTGGGCTGCTGTTGAGGTGAGTAACCCCAAACGTGTGTTTTCAACAGAATCAAAGTGGACCTTTGCCTGTTCTGGCCTGGGTATAGAAGTGACGGAGGGAGTGGTGTTTTTCTGCTCTCTGGGAATTTGCTATGTGAGGTTTTTTCGCAATACAGAGTGGCCTTGTTGGTTAGGACCTGATCCTGACCCATAAACCAGCCTTGCCGTCCCTTGGCTTGCTGGAATTTTGTAAGGCTTAAACCATAAAACCCCAATCGCTTAATAAGAGGATTATTATGAAGTACACAAGTAGTATAATTAAATGTATGTCGTAATACCTGATTAGACTATGGATTTAGAGATGGAGCAGCATTATGCAAAGATACAATGTAACTGGGTTAATAACAATCAACTGATTAATGTAGTACATCTCATTCAAGCCTAAAGGAGAACAGACTGAGATAATTAGCGCAGTTGCAAATATGCAGAAGTGCACAAAGCAGAATGTATGCGACATGACTGAATAAATGAAGGGGAGTTTTATCAGCGTACCAAAACATAAAGATGTTTAAAGGAGAAACAATCTTGTTAAGCAAGTCACTGAAACTAGCCGGGAAGATGCACTGATTCTCAGCGTATCCGTGTTACTGGGGATTTATAGTTGCAGTGGGCTAATATTCATAATGCAAGTAAACAGAAGATACTGTTCTGAAGTAATATCGGGCATTGAGGTGGTTTTTTATCTGCAGAAGGAAACTGAACTGAGTGCATGCCCTGTTCTTAACGCTTGCCTAGGTAAAAATCCCGCTGAAAAGGAAAATCCAGCAGAAGCCTTGAAAGGCTGCGAGCACTTGGCTTCACTGGTCGTGGGCAAGGTGAGCAGGGAGGAGCTGTGGGCCCCTGCGAAGGCCAACACTCACCCTCTCCATCTGTAGGGTTTTAAGTTTCAAGTTTTTGGTATGTTTTTAATAAGTTCTAGATGTTCTGTTGAAATCGATGAAGAAGTAATCCTTCACTGACAGGAATAGGATCAATAGAAAGCTTTTCTTTTTGCAGCTGGCAAGAACCATCTCCAAGGCTTGACTTCCTTATCTTGCGAAACTGTTTGGTTTCCAAGAAACAAAGCCAGTCGCCTACGTTTAAATAACCAAGAGACAAAAGGAGAGACTGGAGAGACAAGGCCCCCCATGCAAGCTTGCTGCCTGTTTTGTGTTTAGTGGAAATACATGATTCCCTTCTCCTTTGGGCGCTGAACGCCGAGGGTCGTGGCAAGCTTAGCTGCGGGGTTCTGTATCTGGTAATTGTTGAGATCAGGCCACAAGGAACTGAACACCAGCACTTTGGGGGAAAAAAAAAAGAGCTAAATATAAGCAGTTGCCCGCCAAAACATAGAGCTGAAGTCAGAGGTAACATTTGGGACTATGGAGAGCATTTCTGAGCTTGTTTGGCTTTTTTGGATGACTGCTGTCAAACCTTTAGATGGGGTAGTTCCCGTGTACATCACCAAAAAGCCATTTTATCTGTGGCTGGTGCAGTCGGTGAGAGTTAACTGTCATTGTGCAGGGACTGAAGGCAGACTACCAAAGAGGATTTGTGGTGTTCTCGAACACAGAATTCTCTTCCGCGGTTCAATGATTTGTTGTACTGGCACGAAAATTGACATATTGCAAGGCAGCGCTCTAGAGATAAGCGATGCATAAACAGCCGGAGCTCTCCCTGCTCTTTCTAGTGATAAAACACTGCATTAATGCAGGATAGGGATTATGGCATCCGCTGTAATCCACTTACCTCCGGGACTGCCCAGCACACCTGCGTGGCGTGAAGGAGGATCTGCTGTCTCGTGTGATGCCGTTCTGCAGACAGAGCTGGAGTTGCTGTGGGAGTTATCCCAAATTCTGCTCTTTAATCTCAGAAGGCTGCCGGGCTACTGTCCATTTGTGATTAAAGATGTTTGAGGAAACTCTCCCAAATGCAGCTTTCTCAAACATGGAGGTGGGGAAGTCATTAGATACAATGGCATAATCAAAACTTTACATCTTCTATTCAGCTATTTAACATATGAGAAGGCTTAACCTGCAATAATGAATGAACAACAAAGGACAGTCAATGAAAGGAAGGAGACAGTTAAAAGAAGTGTATAGGTTTTAAACTGTAAGTGGAATTTAAGACGTTAAATTGCCATAGCAAATGTAACTCCAGTTGCCTATGGGGAACATGTAGAGTCAGCCTGTGTCTGGATTGGGGGTAGAAGGAGGGAAATAATCGGTTTGCAGTTACAGTCCAAAACTGGAAGTGTTATTATGAGGGAAAGAGAAAATAGATGTTCACCTGAGTTGCAGAAGAAAATATTACTGTGATGCTGGGATTTGGACCAGGTGATTTCCACAGGTCCCTTCCAACCTCATCCGCTCTGTGGTTTGAGCGCGGGCAGCCTGATTTCTCATTTCCGCTGTCCCTTCCTATCTTTAAAGGCATTAGAAAGAAATTTGAGCAAACTATTTTTAGTCAGGCTTGAAAGCCACCTATTTTTTTTTTTTCTCCATTCCATCCTATATATACAGCCCGTTCAGGCCAGGTTCTTAAGGGGCAGCTCAGATTCTCTTTCCTGTTATTTTTGCTCTTAATTGCTGCTCTCTTGAAATGCAGCCGTACTTTGACCGCTAACGTCCTGCTCGCTCCTTCCCCTCTCCAGAGGGACCGTTGCCTCAGCACGACCCCCCTGCTATTTGCAGTTTCATGCACAGCGGGGATTCAAATCTGTGTTTTACCTTGCAGGAATGAACATTGGCAGTAGTTTGTTTTCACCTGCAAGCAAAACAAAGAACAAAGGACGAGCTATGGCAAAAACCAAAATATAAAAATCTAGAAATACCCTAATCTCGTGGTCTCTGAACATAGTACAAACATAGGGCGATGGAGTCTAGGTTGGGATAGTTATTAAAATAAGGAGTTTTACCATGGGCTTTTGAAGGGCCGTGAGTTCACCTTTCTTCGTATTCATGCTGTAGAGATGAGTGAATAAAGGCATCCAGAGGCCTGAGTGCCGGCCTGGCTCTGTGCTTCTAACTGGTACCACTGGTTGAGCTGGGTGTTCCCTGTGGGGCAGGTGATCTCTTGTCACTGGGTGCTGGACCCCAGTGTGTTTGGATTCCAGCTCTCCCTCCCATCCTTTTTTTCTTACATAGAGAGCCATGTCATCCATATCAAAGCCTCTTTAGGTATTCCCAATCATCAGAAGACAGGAAAATTAAATTAAATTTATCTTAACTAGATGTGTCTTCATTTCATGGCTTAACTTTCTTCTTTTGCCTTACACTCATATCACTTTATAAATCATGAAGTCTCTCTGTAATTCTTTTCAACTTTGTGAACTTACTGCGTGCGTTCTTTGGTTACATATAGCTCTGTTCATTTCACATCTCCCGGGGCTTTTGTAATAGGATACAAGACACCATTATGAGTAATCTGTCTTCTTTCTCCAGTACAGGGAGAAGTAGATCTGATTTTAGAGGTAGACTGATGAACAGTTTCTTATTTAGAAGAAAGATGTATTGTGGGAACAAAACAGATTATCTGTGGTGGCTCTGATTCATAAAGCTGACAAATGTATAATTTCTCATTTGGGTTGAAACCCTGCGATTAGACGTCATGGTAGGGCACAGAAGTCCTAGGAGTATCGCAAGCTAGACCTAACCAGGCTAACCAACCCCTCTCCATTGCTTCAGGTTCCTGCTGAGCAGCGGGGCCGTGGCATCGGGCATGCGAGGTGTGCTGCTGTGTTTGACAGTCCTCGATGAAAGGCTGGAGAAGCTGACAGCAGAGAAAGAAATTTCATTTGTCCAGTAGCCTGAGAGGTTTAATTCCAGTTGTATTTATTCTTCATTTCTGCTCAGAGAGACTAAGCCCTCTGACTTCAAGAAAACACACAAATACCTCACACTCTGCTCTCCCTTAATTGATTTTAATTTCTGGTGAAGAATTACACAGCTTCTGTGTTGAGGAACAGTGGCACAGGGAGCTACTTCAGTTCCATGCAAACGCGCTTAATTCCCGGTGTAAGAGTTGGAATAGATAAGCGAAGGAACTGAGCGTCAGGTACGAACGATGAGAAAATCACGTAGCGGTGAGTTCAGAGCTTTTCGGTATTCAAGCCCTGCTCATTTATTATTGCTCTGTGTGTGAGACACAGCGAGACTTCTGAAGATCCCTTAGGGACAAGGCATTGTACTTACCTGGATGGAGAAGGGCAGAGTAGCAAGAGCCATAGTTGTCCTCGCCTGTACGTACATCCTCACCCTTCTCCCCAGGGGAGCCCAGCAGGGGCTGCGGGGGGAGAACGTGACTCTAACCAGTCCGCAGGGGCGGCTGGGGACTGGTTTAGACTCTTGTGCCTCCATTCTGCTCGGGAACACCCAGCACAGGGCAGGGGGAAACGTGTCTGCAGGGGAAATACCCGCTGGGCTGTAAGGACGTGGATGAGAGCTGAGCAGCTCTGGGCCAGAGGGAGGTTACCGTGGCGTGTCAGACCCTCCGCTATTCAAAGCCCTGGGATGGCAACGGCACGACGGAGGCAATATTCCTCCTTCAGCTTGGGACTGGGGGCTCTTCAGTGGCCGGCGATGTGCTGCACGGCGGCGGGAAAGACTCGGCAAAGAAAATGGAAATGGGAGAGAAGCGGAAACGGGAGGAGGGTCCTGTGAAACCGTAATGAAAAAGCTGCGTCCGATCAAGTTAATTGGCAAGATGCGTGTTAGGATGCAAACAAGATGGGACTTCAATGCGTGGTCGCTAATTATCATTCAAGAAGGTAACATTTGGTGATGCGGGTGCCCTTTTTTCCCCCACAATTAGATTTTATGAACTTCATAGGAGTTAAATTATTACTCTTGAAGCAGGAAAACAGGAAAGAGAGCGGGGCTGATTTATGTGTGTTTCAAAGGGCCGCAGGGAGCCACTGTGGCTGGAGCGTAAATCATGCCACATGCGCCCATTTCTAGAAAAAGTGCTGCGTGCGCGGAGGAGATTCAGTGCTGGTGGGTTGTGATGGGTGGAGAGAGAGCTGGCTTTGGAGCAGCGCGTGTAATTAGGTTTCCTACAGAGCACAGAGTGAATTGCTAATGGCGTGATTTTTTCTGTAGTCTCTCTGAAGGGCAGCTTGATCAGAAGTGCAGATAGTCTGGTTGATGCTTTAGACAACACTATTTTTTATTTTTTTCTTCCTAAAACTACCACAAAGGAAATCTGATCAATCGCTTCCTTCTGTTTCTCTCTCACGTGGCCTTCACTCACCTCTTCTTTTACCTTTCTAACTTATTTTTATTTGTTTTTTCTGTTGGTGGGGGTTTGGTGGTTAGTTTTTTGTTATTTTGTGCTTTCTGTGTTTTTTTTCTTTTTTTTTTTTTCTTTCAAATATTTACTACCTACTAACCAGAGATTAGACCATCAAAGGAGAAAGGCAGTGGGAAAGCGGGAGAAGAAAATCTTACCGTCTTCAGATTTTTTGCAATTATCTGCTGTTTTTTTAGTGTTTTCCAGAACCTCAATATTGCCCCAGTCCAGAAGACCGGCTTTTGCTGTATGTTGTACCTTGGTACTCGTGCCGTGTCCTTGTTGACAGTAGACTTGCCATCATCAAAGAGTTTTGCCGGTAATTTCCTGATTTGGCATGCGTACCTAACATTCAATTTCCTGCTTTGTTAAGACATAGCAATGTGTACACAGTAATTCTGGAAAATACCATAATAATAACGAAGCTGGCTTTGACCATGTTGCTAAGCACCCATCAAAATATCCAGTGTGCGATACAGTTTTTGCCGTAGTGATGATTAGTGAATTGCCTGAACAAAACTTGCCTCCTTTAGCACTCTGGTGTCCTAGGAATACTCTGATGTACATTAAAAAAGGATTAAAAAAAGCTGCGAAGATGAAAAATGAGCCGTTTCCTATCAATTATTTACCTCTCTACGGCCTGGAATACATTGCATCATGCAGATGTTGAAGTGCTTGTACAATAATGGAGTCTCCAATGAGATCGCTTTATACTGGTAGTTAATATAGTGGAATAATTCCTGAGCACATAATAAATCTAACTTTTCCTACGTCAGATTCTGTAGCGTGGGAGGCCGTGAAGTAATAAACTGAAAAGCACCTGCTTCATTTTAGAATAAAAGCTAATTATACTTGATTCATAGGCCTACGGATAGTGTCAAGTTGTGTGCAACAACAAGCTGTGGTAAGTACTACTGCTATGAAGGGCAGATGAGATTTGGGGGCTGTGTGACTTTATACATGGGGTTTAAATATTTCTTTAAAACATTTCAAAGGGTTATTTATAAAAAAGAAGCGCCCACAGAAAAGCTCAAAGAGGGGAGTACGGTACTTGCCAGCTGGCGCCTGACTGAGGTTGGTGTCCTCAAAGCGCAAGGGGCCCATGTGAGGCGGCTGGGGTGGGGGTCAGGCACTGCTCCGTGTGCTGCCTTTCCAAGGCATCGATAATATTAACATGAACCACACGTGCTGGTCTTGCTGCCTCTGAGCCTGGTTGCAGAAAAAGGTGTTAGTGTTGCGTGAAAAGGGGCAAAGTGGTTTTGGCAGAAGATAAACCCCCTTGCGTTCTAACACTCCTCACCGAGGCGGGAGGCCGGGTGCGGCTGGGTTTAAATTCTGAGTGATGCCCAATTCAGCACTATCTGTCCAATCGCATTTAATATGTATTAAACTATTACGGTTTGGATACACTAATAGTGGACTGCACCTTCAGTCTAGTCGTGCTCCTGAACTAGCACGGCCACTCTCGAGTCTCTGGTCGCGTTCAGTGAGAAACCGAAACGACCAGCTACTTAAACAGTGCAGTTTATTTAAACAACAGATATACAGGTTCTTAGGATTGTCAGTGATAAATACACTGTCTGCAAAGCACGTGCAAATGAAAGTATTGTTACACATACAAAATGTGCGACAAAGTTATAAATGATACAGCCTAGCTATAAATGTAGAAAAGAGAGTCTCTAGAGAAATTTCTAAGTTTCCCGAGAAAGCGCTTGGTATAATCGAAGTCTTACCCAAAGGTGTCCCTATGGGGGGGAAGAGAGGCTCAGCCCGTCGACTGATCCCAGAAGTCGGTGATGATGTAGTTCTTTGCGATGGTGTCTTCCCTGGGTATCCCCCCTCTCTCGGGCTATTTTTATACTATTTGATCTCTTCAAGGTGGAGTTTGAGTGACTTTAGTCATGCATACCTTTATCATGACTGGTGTAAGTTTTCCTCGCTTTGCAATTAAAGGTAGAGTTCACGAGAAATTCAGGGCGCAGGCTCAAGGAGGAGTGGCCGCACCTTGGAGGCGGGTAGCCTTCGGGATGGAGGTGTGTTTTGGTATTATAATGACATTATAATGAGCAAAGTTCGCACAAAGGACAGCATTTCATCAAAATTTGACAAAATGTTGGCTCCGAGTAGCATGTAGGCTGCTTATCTGTTCCATAGTATCATCTTGTTCCCATACCTGCTATACATCACAAGGGAAGGCCATGGAACAAGCGCATTCCGTTCCATCCCTCCTGTAGTTTCACCTTGTACAGGGGATCACAGACGTTGCATTCTTCGTATGCCAGCTGCGGCTGTATTCTACCTCAGAAGCCTCTTGATTTTATGACTTTCCTTAATGTGTGAACAATGCTGTACTTTTGTATTCTTTGGCCAATTTAGTAATTATTCCACAGTTAGCACTGCACAGAGGATGCCCAATCTCTCCATCTCTCACTGTTTCACCCCAACTCTTCTTTTGTACATTACCAAATTCCATATGACCAGAGCGTCTTGGTTCGGTTAATGATTATCTGTACAGGGAAGTGTAAGACATGAGCATCCTCAGCACACGTTGTGCCCAAGTATGTCAAATCACCTTTTGTTTGCTTTAGACTTGGTAGGTTCTGGAGTAGCACCAGGGACTATTGAGTCATCTTGGAATGCTTTTCTTTCCTATTAAACTGGGAAAAACTGTAGAAATGCAGGTGAAGTACTACAGAGTACGTGTCTGCTGACATCTGATCATTTTTATTGTTCCTACCATAAAGACGGTTGGGAAAGGTGCATCACTCAGCTGGACAGATTTATTCACGAAGGAGGGTTTCAATCGAGAATTTGGTTTGAACTGACAGTGCTTCTGACCAGCAGCTTCACTTGAATCTCTGGGGAAAAAAAAAGTATCTGTCAAGAATGCAGCAATTAAATGAATTTGCTAAAAAGTAGAGGGTGGTGAGCCCCTGGCCCAGGTTGCCCAGAGAAGCTGTGGCTGCCCCATCCCTGGAGGGGTTCAAGGCCAGGTTGGACGGGGCTTGGAGCAACCTGGGCTGGTGGGAGGTGTCCCTGCCCAGGGCGAGAGGGTTCGACTGGTTGATCTTTAAGGTCCCTTCCAACCCAAACCATTCTATGGCTGTGACTGAAGGACTCTTCTCCCAGTAGATGTGAGCAAGGGACTGAGATTGTGTTGCTAGTGCTGTACTGCTGGGGGACACCTTCAGCCATAAAACTGCTGCCACGGTGGCAAATGCTTAACGTTGACGTTGGTAGGGCTGCTCAGGCACTTTGAGGTGTCTGTGGTTCATGATCAGGTTACCTAGCGTCTCTTTGTAATGACTCGATGTTACCTTAGAGAACTGAAAGGCTATTTACGTGCAGAATATATCTTGTTGCTCAGTGCACATGAGGTCAACAGGACGTGTATAATTGTCAGGAGCAATTGTCAGTAACACGAGTAAGTCACGGAGAGAATTAAGGATTTTAATGAGGAGTTTGTGCAAAAAAGGGATATGCATGATCCCCTCTGTGAGAAGCTTATGCTGTGAAGAGGAGGAACATGTCAGGCTGTGGGCAGTAATTGCCTGTCTTGATATCCCAGAACAGTCACTTGTTGACTGAACAACAGAAGTTTGGAAATTGGTCCTCTCCTACTTCATTCTTTAACTTAGACTTTTTTAAAACCAAGATGTGCACTACAGGGAGTTGTGACACCACCGGTGGTATGGTAAAAAGAAAGAAAAAAATGTACAAAAGGCAAGTAGGAAGATAAAAACGCCCCGCTGAATGAATAAACCTAGAAGATGCTTTGGATCATCGTGCCTTCCGTTATTGCAGCAGTAATTAAATGTGTTTCCTCCCTGTCCAGTCCATTCCACATGTTGCTCTTTCTTTCTTAAATGTTTTATAGCTAGTCTTTGTAAACATTTTTCTGCATACTGTTTCAAAAACGTAGTATAATTTCATTAAGGTGTTTAAACGACACTGTTTCTTGTGTCTTGGCCTTCTGTTTTCTGTGGCATCTCAGCTGCTTCTGCGATGTCTGTTTGTCTTGTTCCCTGCAAAACCAGGGTTTGGAATATGCTGTTGATTTTTCACAGATCTCACTGATGACCTTCTGACGTTTTGCTTTTCCTCATGTTGGCCTTCCCCATCGAGCTCTATGGAAGCGCGTTGCACCACGAGCATTGTAAGGCTGGGAAAGTGCTGGATGGAAAGACCTACTTCAGCCAGAGACTGGTGGATCACGTGTTGAGCACACTGTGTCCTGATAGGAACTCACACTCCTACTGTAGCAGGAGTAAGAGGGAAAGTAAGTTTTCATGTAGCGTATAGATAGCGTCGTTGAAGCTATTTCGTTAGTGCTCAGTAACAGAATTCTGCTCTGCCCCAGAACCAAGTACTTCAAGGTGATAATACATAACAGGTGTGAGGGACGGATCTTCGGGCATTGCAGGCGGCCAGTGATATGGGTACGAATCCAAAACAAACCCACAGAATAAGCGACTGACTCGGGGCCAGCCAAAGTATTACCAGAAGGTTCGCTCTGCCCATCCTCCTTTAACTCACCGCAGCTTCCTTCACCGCCGCTAACGGTGCCCAGCCAACTTCTGTTTCCTTTGTGCTGCTACAACTTCGACTTTCAGGCTTGCGATAGTTTTAAGTTATTAAAGACACTATTAATAGTGTCTCGCTTTGCCCTTAAGCATCCCCCAAGCATCTCTGCCTAGTTTTAACAAGTCTTTGGAAAGTGGATACGACAACACTAGTATTAAGAAACTTGCTTTCAGTCCTAGTGCTTCTGGAGAAGAGCATTTACTTCAGCGAAGGAAAGCTGGAAGATAATGGACAATGCTGTGGGAGTAAGGCAGCAACGGCCTTGCCACTCATGCCTTGAAATGCAAGTATTGGAATTTGTCACTTCTCTCTCTTGGGCACTGCTGAGATGTTTCAGCACATGATGTAGTCTTAGTTGTTCCATGATGTTGATCTGGCCTTTTCCACTGCTGTGCCTTTTTGTGGAATCAAACACCATGGCATAATTGTTCCCAGTGAGTAACTTCCCCTCGGAGGCCTGGTTTTATTAACATTTACAAGAAAATCAGCTCCACCTTTCATGCTGTTTCTCCAAGTGTTTGGTTTTCTCTGAAGTCAGGGGTGATTACTTTGGTTACAGGAATTCATTTCAGACTGCTGCGGGATAAGTCTCTGTATCAGCTGGCATTTGTGCTATTTAATTATGGAAGTACCTTCTTCTTTCTTTATATTCTGCGAGGTTTGGAAACTTTCTGTCACAAAGGAATTCGTTCTTCCCAGCCTAGCCCATGAAAAGTAACATCGTCTTTATGTTCCTCTTCGCCTCTTTGGAGAATTGGCTTCATGCAATGCTCTCTGAGCCTCTTTGAAAAATAACGATGTGTTGGCTATTGAGGGAAAGCTCTGGCTGTTCTCTGGTGGAACACGCTAACTGGAGCCTGGGTTCAAAAGTTGAAGGCAAATTTAGATCACGTTGTGCTGCTGGCGTTTATCTCGAGCAGCTCTATTAACAGCAAGGTGAAAGCCGACACGGGGGAGGCAATGGAGTAGAGCGGGGAGGTGACCGTGACGGTGCACCTCTAACGCAGCCCCAGGGACAGCAGGGGAACGGGCCGTGGTTCCCATGAAGAAGGTGCTTCTTTGCCTTAAGAGACAGAGCTCAAAAAGGTGGAAGGCAATTGGTAATTTCCCTGTGTCGCAATGAAATAGATTAAGTGTAGTCAAGAAAGAGGAGTGCAGGGCTGCTATTGCCCTTCTGAATTTAAAACAAAAATATTTATATACTCTTTTAACTAGTTTAAAAAAAAAAAAAAGGCAGATGTGAAGCGCAACATCTTAATATGTCTGGTTCTGAAAAGTGGTAACACGAGGTCATGTCAAATTAAAGAATGACAAAAAAAAAGAGGCAGCTTCTAGTCTAGTATATTGTTTACCTTTAAAACCGGTGTTGAGTAGCTGGGGGCTTAGCAAAGCTGGTCAAAGGGTGGGCGCAGCTCTGGATTCTTACTGTCCATTTGAAATTCTGTCTCTTCTTTCTCCTCGAAGCCAGCGTATAAAAATACCGAATGAAGCACTCTGAGCATCTCGTGGAGCATTCTGAGCATTCACTCAACCGTGGCTTTTTCTCTCGGTTGCAAACTTAAATTGCCGTTATTGATTTTTGTGTTTCTGGTTAACATATTAAAGTACGATTCATTTTTAACCATATATATATTTTATCACAATGTGCCCTTTGAGACACTTTTCTACATAATATTGAAATGCTTTCCTTCTGGTCAAGTAGTGTGTTTTATATTGATGCCTCTGTTATTTTCCCCGACTGAGATGCTGGGGTTGCTAGAGAATGAAAACATTAATTTCAAGAGTAGCAGGGGTTTTCTCCTTGTTGATGCTGGAGCAGTGTCGGAGTGCTAAAAATCCAATTTCCTTCTTTCTGTTTTGGAAGGTTTTGATGTAGATTAAGAAAATGAATTGCTACTGATATTTCTTCCTCTGATGGTAGCAATAACGGAGAGATTAGCTCCGGAGAGGCTGCAGCACGGGGTAACGTAACCCCTGTTCCATGGCAGGGAACGGGGCTGTAGCATCTGGGGAGCAGCAGAGCGATACAGGCCAAAACCCCTCCAGTGACTCTCTGCCTGGAGTTATCGTGTAGATTATTTGACCAATTGATTGGAAAAAGTACGTAAGTAATAACTATAAATTGGCATAAAGCAACTTGGGGAAAGCCAAAACAAATTTGAGAAATGCATCAATATTCTAAACTATAGTTTCTTTTCATTTAAAAACAAATTACCAGAGTGTAGGGAATCTCTAGCATCGGTAAGAACAAGTATTGTTTTCTTGCTTTGTGGCTTTAATTATCAGCTGCAAGGGCAGGTTTCCTTCTACCCAAAACAACAAAATCACAGAAAATGGGGATAATAAGCACAAGATATGCTTTTTAAAGTTATCATGGCTTCCGCAGCAACTCTTACTAAAACTTGAAGCAGTCTCAGCCAGAATTCACTTACTGAAAGATTTGACTGTACCTTAGAAATCTTGGAGAAATCTGAGATGGAAGAATCCCAAGGGTGGCCTCTTGGGATGGAGGAGTCAGGGCAACGTGGCACAGGGGAGACCAGACTTTTTTTGCTTTCTTCCCTCTCCCTTGATCTCTTTCTCTATTATTGCTTAGAGAAGTCTGCTTACATATGGGACAAACTAGCTGAAGAAATTAATTTGAACCAAAATTAGATTTAATGGGTTCAGCCATTAAATTTTTGTGTTTTAAACTATGCACTAGTAACAACGTATGGAAAAGTGGCCTCAACAAAACGCGTTCCTTAGAGGTGTGCTGCAGGAGAGGTGGGTCCCACCAGGCAGGAACCCAAACCTGGGGGGTCCTTATCAGCTGCCCTGGATAACGCGGCAGATGACGTGCTCTCCAGATGAGGTCCAGTTCGCCACTCTGCAGATGACGTGGCCTCCGCATGGGGTCCAGTTCACCGCTCCGCAGATGACGGTGTCTCCAGATGAGGTCCAGTTCACAACTGTGCAGGCGGCGTGGCCTCCAAATGAGGTCCAGTTCATCACTCTGCAGGTGACGTGGCCTCCAGATGAGGTCCAGTTCCCTTGTGTCCCAAAGATTCCTGGTATACCCTAAGTGCGGATAATGAGACACAAAGCTAAATGGTTATTTTATGTTACTTGATGTTTCCTCTGGCCTGTGCTGTTCTAATGGCTCACTTGTGAACAAGTATTTTTACATTAACGGAGCCCTTCCTAGCAGTTTCGCTTTCCACAGCATACTAATTTTTATGTGCTAAATGTTGCTGTTGTGATGCTGTCTTGGTCCTTTTAATTCATTACATTTACTGTGTCCAATTAAATGCTGAGACTGATCTGCAATTTCAGTCCCACCGGTTTGGTTCCATCCAGCATGTAAATACCTCTCGTGCCATGTAATTGCAGCCTGCAAAAATGTTGACACAAATTGCAATTTGCATACTAACCATCCTGATGATAGAATAGAAAATGGAGAAAATGCTTTGCCATTGGGCGCAAATTTTGATTATTTTTTTCCCCTGTACTGAAGGCCAGCGGGTTACAACACGACCACACTGCCTACTGGGCCTAGAAAAGCAACTGGGGTGGGGATAGGTGGGGTGGTGCCCAGCGCCCTGCTGGTGTAGCAGTTGGCCATAATCACAGTAACGTTAAAGAGTATCAAATCCGCATTTAAAGTGCATGAAAGGTGTTATTCCCTGCAGGAAGTATTTTTGAGGAGATTTCTTCTGTACAACTGAGGAACTGGGTTGGACCAATTGACCTCTGGTGATCCCTTCCAAGCTGTGACTCTGGGAAAAGCGATGACCCTTCATTGCTGGCGTTGGCCGCCGTGTCCCTGGGCGATTACGTGGCCAGTTGGGTGACACTTTCTCTCTCGTCCCCATGAGACTTGGGGAGGGAGGAGAGAAACCAACTCCGCTGGGGTCGGCTGGCGGACCTGGGGCTTTAAAAAGCTGAAAGCTGGTGGCAAGCAATTCCCTCTGCCCAGATTATGTGAAAATCCAAAATCAAGAAGTCAGAATGCTTTTCAGCAACAGGGTTTTTCAAGAGGTTTGCCTGTTCCGCCTCAGGTTGCAACTGGAAGGATGTTAAACGGGACTTCTGACCTAGCCTTTGGTTCCATAGGGACCGGGGATAAAAAAATGGAATTATTGCAAAATCTTGAAGAGAAAACAGGATTGAGGTGTGAACTGGAGAGGGACTTGCCTGGGGCCATTTTCTCTTCAGGATAGTGAATGAAATGTTTATCTTTTGTTGTTGCTGGGGTTTTTTTTGATCCTTTGGACAAACTCTTCCATGCCTCGTAGCAGTTTGGCCATGGAGCTGCCCATCCATCACCCCAGCCCATGAGTTTGCGTGGGTCCGACAGAGCATCCGCTCAAGCATCTGAGATGTTTCTGAACTTCGCTTTTTGTGGAGGGAGCTGAGAGTTTGCCTCCTTCCTGAAGTCTGGGCGCTGGGAAGGAGGGAGAAATATGGGCTGAACTTGCTGTCAACTCTCTCAAAAGCTTTTTATTGTCACTAAAATGTGTGATAATGGTACCCAGAACTATCATTACGGTTAATTAAAGGTCTGTTTCTTTTTATAATGTGAAGGTTTTATTTTCTGGAGTTGATAACATGGCAATAAAACCTTGCTTGAGGCAAAATCTTGGTATTCAAGGTCACAATTTAGAAGTAATTTTAAAATTGAAGGGAAAACCCCAAGCCAGTGTACGGTTCCTGTTATTTCTGAGTTGTGGAAGTACAGAGGGCATGGTAAAGATTTAAAAGAAAAAGGAATAAAAAGGAACACCGGCCCCTGTGCACTGATGGCATGTTCAGTCTCAGTCACTGGGAAGAGGCGGAGGCCGGACAGGTTGGGGTAGGCAGTGCCCGAACCGCGGGAGCTGAGCATTTGTCAAATCTTTATTTAGTTTGGGTTGAAAATGTGGAGCCTGGTGCCAGGGACAGGAAAAAGTCTGGATGCAGGCACAGAAACGCCAGGATTTTACCACTGTTTCCAAAAATGGAGGTTTTTCAATCTATTAGGAGTGGAGTTTAATGTGCCGCCGCTGTGGGAGCGGGATATCGTGGGGCACTAATCCCACTGTTTGCTGCTAGTTCTCGGAATCACCTGTGATGTCTCTGAGGGTCTTCAGCTCTCGAAACTGGGATGGGTTTTGAGAGGTTGTGGGGTCTCCATCCTTGGAGATGCTCGAATCCTCCTGGGCAGGTCCCTGAGCCGTAGGGACAGAGACCGCCCCCGGCTCCTGCCAGCCCCGGCCCCCCGGGGTCTGTGCTTTGTTCCAATGTTTTGCTAAAACTCACGGGGATTCATGTCTTCATGCTTACAGGAGAAGATATGGAAAAGAATAAAATATCACCTAGATACTACAGTCAGCACAGCGTTACCAACTGTCACCATTTGGTCATTTTTTTGAAAATTGAGATTGCTTGCTGTTTTTATAATTCTGATATAAGTATTTTTCCAGAATTACTAAATTTGAACAATACAATCTCTCAGTAGATAAACAACATAGATTATAGTTTATTATTTTTGCATTTAAAGGCTATTTTTTCACTTTCATTACAGGGCCATCTGAGAAGACAGCAGGTGCTATGTTGGTCAAAAAAAGACATTGTCCTAGGTAAGAAATGTAAAACAAGTGCCAGTGCTAAGATATTGAATTGCTGCAAATCTGTTGAGTAAAAGCTGAGCTTTCCGTTATCAAAAACACTCTTTGTTGAGATGGCGTGGGGTGCTGTTGGCGCGAAAGTATAAATTAATAATGGAAGGATACTGGGATCGCAATGTCTTTGGGTGCTGCCGTGCCATCTGCTTTCCAGCATGGAAAGTGTGTGTGATGGGTACCCGCGTCCCCCGGCAAAAATGCTGCGTGGGATTTGGGTCGGGGGGTTAATTAGCCAAATATCCTTGTACCCCTCCGTGTGTCAGGGCCCAGAGCTCGTAGACATGAAGGAGGGCACGGCCGAGCGGAGGGGACACCTCTCCTGGGCAGTGTCTCCTCCGCCGGGTGGCGTCCCCTCCCCGAGGGCCGCGTGGTGGGAGGTGGCTGTGTCCAGGCTGCTGATCAGCAGGTCTCCGGTTTAGATGCTTTCGCAGATTTTTAGCAAATTTGGAGGTGAATATGTTAATCAGCCGTTTGAAATGTTCTGTTACTCACGTTTTCTGCTGCTGGTACGGAGTGGTAACGCACCTCCTCCCCAGCCTACAAGCACTTATGGAGAACGGGTATCACAGCGAGTTTATCTTCTATTGAAGTTCATTTGCTTAAAAAGCTGCATGAGATGAGAATTTCCGTTTAGCTGACAGGGGTCTGAAAGGCAGGTGTAGATTTGGGGGTGGAGAAGGGAAGAGCAAGAGATGGGAAGGGTTTGCTCTGCCGTGGTGGCCCCGGTGGTGGAAGGGACAAGAGCCATGGGCTGGGGCTGCACTGGGGCAAGAGACACCCACAGCACACCCCGAAACGTGTGATCTTAAACTTCCCCCGTAAATGCCATGAGAAACTCATCCTGGAAAACACCAATGAAAAGGGAAGAGAAAAAAAAAAAAAAAAAGTAGAAATGTGTGTCATCTGGTGATAGAAAAGAACCGTAATAGCAGTAAATAGTGAATTGCATTAAAACATCAAACATCTTTTTGAATTTCTAAAGCAAGAGTAGATCAAAATAGATCAAAAAAAATAAGGATCCCAAGCCAGCTGGTGTAGGGCAGAGTCTTGGAAGTATGAGGAAAAGTCCTCCTCCCTGTACGAATGCCAGTTCTTAGCTATGTATTCCTGATTACTATCAGCTGCAAAAGTGAGGAAAACCTTTTCAGAGAAATCTTTTTCAGAGAAACTGAGTGAAACAAGGATCGCAGTGGCTAAAAGAATAATCCTTTTGTTACTTGTGTACGGTCCTTTATATTTAAATCTGAGATACGGGTCAAAAAATGTAAGGACCCCCAAGTCAGAGGGACCACTCTCCCACTGCCTCCTCTGGCCACCGTGGCACTTGGGGACACTCAGAGCTTGCTCCTGTCGGGCTTTGGGGGGTGGGACGTAGTTTCAGAGAAGAAAAAAAAAACCAACAAACCCAGACACCGCCCCCAGAAATTAGAAATTCGAGCTCCAGACTCTCTCCTGTAATCTTCAGCAAAACTGGATGTTAGAGGCAGTCGAACTGCAGCAGATCTGCACAGGGCCATTTTTTTTTCCCTTCTTCTGAAAGCATAAATTAATTTGTCTCTAGCGTGCTGTTTCCATGCCTAGAGCGCTGCTCCTGCCCGGCTGGCCGGTGTGTTTCTGCACGGCTTTTTTTTCCTCTTTATTGTGATGATAAGGGTAGAGTTCACACCTCTCAAAGGATCCATGCAGAAACTCTTACTATGTTGGGAAAATTAGATATTGGAGAAATAAAAGAATAAGCTGCACATCTTTGGTTACAAAAGGATGCTCCTGTACTTCTAAGGAAACCTTGTTGCTCTCCCGTTCTTTAGGGTGATTTAAATGCAATGCTTTTGCAGAAGATGGTGCCCCGGTATTTCATCAGGAACCTTTACAAGGAGCGTGTAATAGTTATGAGATAACAACGGGAATGATCATCCAATTACTCCTTACAAATCACAAAGCTGTTTATAGGCATGAAAGGAAAATGCAAGTTACACACGCTTGCACGGCCGAGTACCAACCAGAAGTGGAAGTTTTCTGCCCCTGTTACAGGGGACCAGGAGAGGATGGCTGTGCTCGCGTTACGGCAGCAAATCCAGCGCTGTGAGTCGATCCCAGTTGAATCTTACGGAAGTAGGACTTTTTTAGCAGAAACGTTCTTAGCTCTGTAGCTACTCCGGGGAAGTGAAATCAGCAGAAAGGAATTGTTATAATTGGAAAAATGACTTTTTGGGTTAAGAATAAGCCAACTGGAAAAATGCTTTTCTGCCGCTTTTCTTAACAAATGCTAACTTTTATGTTGCTTAAAATAATATGGAATAAAATACGGTAACTCCTGAATCTTTTAAATACTAGCTACTTTGGATGATCTTTGAAGAGAGAACTCAAGTACCTATTGCACCGAAGTCCTTCTTGGAGGAGGACCCCCGCTGTGCTCCGTCTCCAGCCGCCTCTTGTCTCTAACTGCGCGGGGATGGATGGATTCAGTCTAATGTGGCTCGTTACAAATGAGGGTGAGACCAAGGCACATTCAAACCTACCCAACCAGCACAAATAGAGATAGTATTTCTAGCACATGCATTTTATGATGAATATGAGACTGTAGCAGGATTCACATTAAAAAATCAAATGTAGCCCTGACACCGCTATCTGCAACACAAACCCACCCCCGTCTCTCCGAGTTTCTATTGCAAAGACCTTTCCTGCTATATTTTTGTGTCTGTCCTGAAGCCATACCAACCCTGACCGGAATGACTATTCCTGTTTGATGTAGAGGTTCATGAGAGAGTGCAAGACGTAGAGATAATTGCGTACGTTTCTGACCTCCAGGGTTATTTTAAAATGTAGGAGTTCAGGGACTGTCTGGCTACTTTAATGTGATATTTGTCTCCCTTAGAGAAGCTTTTGATAGAACCCTCGAAGTTATAATAGCCTGCAATAATAAGATTGCTTTCCTATGAAAAGATAAAAGTTATTTTTATTTTTTATTTCTTTTGCTTACTTTTCCTATATAGGCATCCGTTGACGAGGACAGAGCGTTCCTAATTTCAGGAAAATACATGGAAAAAGTTGTTATCTTTCCAATGCCAGAATGGAGTCCTGTTCAAGCCCGTTTTTGCTGTATGGTCTCACGCAGTCGCTGCCAGGCCAGCCCGTGGTGACATCCCCTGTGGCACCCACCCCTGGGGTGTCCCCCCGGTGTCCCTGCTCGGTGAGCGTCGGGAAATTTCAGGGAATTCTGGTGTGGGACCGGAGATTCTCTCAGGCAGGGTCTGTCTCTCTCAGCTCACCTTTAGGTGGAAGGTCCAAGAGAGCTGAAGGGTGCCCAGTGGGGGAATTGCCATCCCATGGGAGAAGCCTTGTCCTTGGGAGTGTTGAAGAGCATTTGGGTGACACTGTGGACTGTGAGTGTTCAAATTCCTTGAAAAAACCTAGGGGATTATTTGGTTTTTCTTCTACTTTTATCTCCCTTCTGTAACTATTAATTTTTATTTTTTTTTTTTTCAACCCAGCGTGCTAATTCGTTTTCCCGGTTGTACCTTCTGCTCACGCTGGGTGTCCTCTCAAGGGCATTGCTACAACCGGAGCGGGGACGGTTAGGAGGGGTGTACGTGCACTCTCGCATGCATCTCCGCTACTTCCATGGGCCGGTTTCAAAGTCGTGTCCCCCGGGCTGACGTCGGTGACTTTGTGCTCCCAGCACGGTGCTGGGACAGCAGAGGGGCAGGTTCCAGCCCAAACCTTCTGCTTGGCGCAGGTGCAGCAGGACACCCGCTCTGCTCCCCGCAGGGGACGGTTGGCTCGTGGCTCTGTATCACTGATACTGATAAAGATCAGCCATGGATCTGCAGATGTGCCACAGGAGGAGGTTCTTCCATTACCCCACAGAGTTTTGCATTTTTTTTCCTTTTTTTTTAATGAGAACAAGCCCAACGGTTTACTCTTTGGTGTCCCTCAGCTTCGAAGATGTCATTAGAATTGATGCTGTTGACAGAAAATTTTGAAAATTCTTTGCGTGACGAGCTAATAGCATTTATAGCCCTCCTCCAGGTGTGAGATTTATTTTTAATAAACTGTCACGCAGCACGTTCACAGCAGTGGCTCCTCCCGCTGTGCAGCCGGCAGGGGAAGGCTACTGGTTTCTCAGGGCTGACTTACCCAGCGTGTTGTACTCCGTACCAAAATACATTATAAATCTACGTAATTCTTCGTGTTCGCTGCTACTTTAGCCATAAAACAGAGAATATCCAGAAAAATCTGTCAGTGTCTTCCCACCAAGGTGCTGGAGTATCAATGCTGATGGACTTCTTGCGTGCGGTTGCTTTAGAGGAGTAATTAATCTTGACTTTCAGGCAAGCAGCAAAACTGCGTGAGCATCTGCATTTATCTCCCGAGTAAAAGCATCGCGTAAGAGATCTGCAGTAGGGTCACAACAGCATTTTTCTTTTTTTGGAACGGAAAACAAAGAAGAGATCTAGAAACTTCAGTAGTGACGCTGAAAAAAGTTACGGCAACAATTTTCTTTCTGTCTTAAGCCGCCCTGCTTTGGAGGGTGCTATGAAAATAGCAGGCTTTTAAAGTGAGTTATGGCCGTAGTTCGCGTTAGGTGAGATAAACGATCATTTAAATTCAGAGATCATTGCGTGAAGCACAACTGGTCTTAAAGGGGATAGAGCGTAAATCAGGAGATGCGAGTGAAAAATAAAATTGCTCTCTGGAAAAGGTAGAGTATGAGCTCAGGGAAAAGATTTCCCGTGTCAGGGTCGGCTGTTTGGGCAGGAACTGGCACGTAGAAGGAAAAAAGGTTGCTTGGAAGTCAGTTTGGAAAACAGCGAAGAGGGAGAGAGCTCACTTTAACCCGAGGTTTAAATTAGCGAAACTGCTGGTTTTGTAGTCCTTGTGCTCCAGAGCTGCCCCGTGGCCCAGCATCTCCTGCTGCCAAGTAACCTGCCGCCTCGGAGCACACCGGGGAGAAGCTCTGCTGGTGGAAGCCCCCGTGAAGAGCTGCAGAACTTCCCACTCGCCAGCAAATGCTTCAGCTTCTTTCTAGCAAAGAAGCCCGAGCAGGGGCCGAGAGTCGGTGAAGGACTGCCAGGGGTGCCAGTTATTCCCATTCCCACTGAAACCGGTCAGAAGAGGATCCCCCGCGGGAGGAGGGAAGGTGAGAGCGGTGGATCCCTCTGTGTTGGGCGGGCGGCGTTTCCCAGGTGTCAGGTTTGGTGGTGGTCCTAAAAGTCTTTACTGCCATGAAAAAAGGTGAAAAACGGGCTCTGTGTTGCATATATAATTAATAAAATGCAGGAAAACAGAGTATTTAATAAAGATACCTTCAAGGATGCAGTTTGGGTTTGGGAATGGGGAGGACTATTTGTTTGTTGAAAGCTTCTTGGTTCTCAGTGTTACAAAATCCTATCGGTGATCCCCAAAATAGTTCTGCCACAAGCCAAAATTCATTTCCCCCTCCTACGGAGTATCTTTCTCTTCAAGGAAATCATCTTTTGATGAGATTATTTCTCTTTGTAACGCTCCAAGCTGTCCTAAATAATATGGCCACTGCTGGTGCCTTTTGTGTATCTGATACAGAAGCGTCTGCCCTGGGGCGGGCTGGGCAGGGGCTCAGCTCTCCCGCCGCCTTTGTCGCTTCAAAAATAGGTTTTTCAGGGGTTTGCCCACCCGCAGCCCGACTTGGGCAGGGGGGAGAGGCTTGGCTGGTTCCTCTGTGCAGGAGCAGTGGAAAGGCAGCAGTAAAGATGAGCTACCGATAAAGCCAAGAGAAAAACATAGCGAAGGTAATGCAAGGTCTGTACAAGTTGTCTGGAGCTGTTGAGAGATGTAGGGCTTGTTTAGCAGCAAGGAAAATTGTCAATTGTTGTGTATTTGTAACAAAACCGTAACTGAAGCAGAGAGTTTTTCTCTCTCGCCTGTCTGTTTCCCTCTGTGAGGGATTTCCAGCACAGCCTGGATGAGTGTCTTTTAGGAGGGATGTAGTGGAGGACCCGTCTGGTCCATCCTTCCCCGCTCCGCGGCAGTTTGCGATGTCTGCGGCTGTACGGAGAGCAGCGAGCAGATCGTGCGGGGACGAGGTTCCCCAGGGGGTTCTCAATCCAGAGATTTTCTTGTGAATTTAAGAAAGGTGAGTAAAAAAAGGAAAAAAAGGGTGAGAGAGAGAGAGAGAACCCCCTGGCTGTGGTGCTGTGAGCATCCTCGGGGCTGTCTGCCCCGCATCGTACTGAGGAATTGTACAAAATCGTACAACAGCATTTCTGTTTCTTTTTCTAATAGAGAACTTTAACTTTGTGGGTGTGGGATTTTTTTTGTTTGTAGGTTTTTTTTTTCTTTTTTTTTTTTTCCCCCCTAGCACAATGGCTGAGGGACAGGTGGTACAGGGTTTATTTTGGTTATGAGTGAAGATAAAGCGTTTTAATACTTAACATTTCAGAACGTATTATGCATGTGATAACCTGTTTACTTGAGAAGTCGCCGGTCCCACGTATGTCCCTCTGCTGTAGCTGAAGGGACGCGCTGGGCTCCCGGGGTCTGGCTGCTGCCCCTGCGCTGATGGACTGGGAATGTCAGTCTCTGCCCAGGGAAACTCCAGAAATGCAAAGGTCGGTTGGAAAAAAAACCAACCAAACAAACAAAAAAACCAAAAAACAAAAACCCAAACACCGAAGACCTTTTCTGAGATAAAATCCTTGTTACCTATAAGTTGTGAGTGTGTGTGTGTGTACACATATATATAGATATATATATATATATACTCATACTATATATATTTAATCATCGATTTTAAGTAAATCTAAAGTCACCAGTGATAAAACGCATAGGTGACAGAAAGTCCTGGGTGTGTGTATATACGCACACACGTAGACATGCGCACATAGAACCATAGAGTTGCCCAGGTTGGAAGGGACCTTTCAGATCATTGAGTCCAGCCATCAACTTAACACTGACAAAAACCATCACTAAATATATATGTGTGTGTGTGTATGTGTGTATATATATTACAAAAAATATACGCTAATTTGTGCTAAGACCCCATAGGTATTTCTGAGTATCAACATATACGTCTTGGTGGCTTTGTCAGAAGACTTTAGGCACCCCTAATTTTGTGTATGAAGTAAGGAGCGGGGATCGTTGCCGTGGAGCTGCTGGAGGTCACCCCAGTGAGAACCTGACGTTTCTGAGCTGGGCTCCAGGAGGGCAGGGGCACAGGTGGGAGCTCTCGTGCTGTAACCAGGTACGAAGCTCTTCGGTGACAAGAATGACATTCGCCATCTGCTGTTACAGCCATCGCTGGCTGGATGCTGCCAGGGCCCCGTTGGGGTGCCTCACCTTGCCTTGTCGAGCGGTGATGGCTGGAGCTCTGCTGGGACCAGCAGCGATGTCCTGCGGCAACCAGCACCGACCCTGTCCTCCAGCGCCACGAGGCTCAGAGCCCACCCGCAGCTGGGTGCCAGCACCAAACCTGGGAGCCGAAGATTGCACTGGGGTGGGAGAAGGGCCAGCGAAGCCCTGATGGGGGGGTAGAGGCTGCAGATGGTCAGCCAGGAGTCGCTGAAGAGAGGGACAGGATCCATCCCAGGCTCCGTGGCTTTGCAGGTTATCGGTAACGAACTGTGACGGGGATGCTGAGGAGGCAGGAATAAGGGAGCTGGTGTAAACCAGCAGCATTTCCACAGCAAGGTAGTATTTGTGTGCGTTATGGAGGTGCTCCAAAGCAGTCACTGCCCCGCGGCACTAAGCCCAGCAGAGGGTTAGTGGTGTCACACCAGCACCTTCTTCCCAAATTCCCAAGCAACCACAAGCTCCTTCCCCAGCAAATGGCGTCAGTGGATGCACAGTGCGAGGGAGACGATTCTCCCCCTCTGCTCCGTTCTGGGGAGACCCCCCGGGAGTGCTGCATCCACCTTTGGAACTCCCAACAGCAGAAGGACACGGAGCTGTTGGAGTGGGGCCAGAGGAGGCCCCGGAGATGCTGGGAGGGCTGGAGCCCCTCTGCTGGGAGGACAGGCTGAGAGAGCTGGGGGGGTTCAGCCTGGAGAAGAGAAGGCTCCGGGGAGACCTTCCAGCCCCTTCCAGGCCCTAAAGGGGCTCCAGGAAAGCTGGGGAGGGACTCTGGAGCAGGGAGGGGAGCCATGGGACGAGGGGGAAGGGTTTCAAACTGGAAGAGGGGAGATTGAGATGAGATCTGAGGCAGAAATTGTTTGCTGTGAGGGGGGTGAGCCCCTGGCCCAGGTTGCCCAGAGAAGCTGTGGCTGCCCCATCCCTGGAGGGGTTCAAGGCCAGGTTGGACGGGGCTTGGAGCAACCTGGGCTGGTGGGAGGTGTCCCTGCCCAGGGCAGGGGGTGCCACTGGGTGGCCTTTAAGGTCCCTTCCAGCCCAAACCATTCTGTGACTCTATGTAATAGCATTTATGGTGCTTTGTAACCCAATTGACTGTTTTGCCCCAGTCATTAGTTTCTCCTCTGATCTTTAGACTTTTGCGTTATTAGTGGTATCTTTATTTTAGTGCATTAGAGGCCTGAAATGTGCAGGAGGCAGATCTGTCTGTGAAGCATCCCGCGCACTCTTCATGCTGCGCGCATCCTTGGTCTGCAGGCAGCCCCCGGGGGGGCCGGGGCTCCAGCAGGAACGGAAAGCTGGTTTTCCCAGAGGAATTAGTTTCTTAAGGCACAGGGTCACTTTTAGCAGGTAGCATTCATTCATAAATGCATACACCTACCTAAAATTATACATGCGTATATGTACGGGGCATCACAGATATTAAATTATGCTGGTTGCTGCTTAAGATAATATACTCTAACCAGAACAATGACTTGTACATCACAGAGTTATCGCTGAAACCAGAACTCAATAATAACTAAATGATTAGAAACACATAAAAAATAAAGTTGTTTTGTCAGGATCATTTACTCCCTGATCACAGAGATGATAGAAAGTGGCTCGGTGTTTAAATGATAGATGAGAGCCATTAATATAATCAGAGACCTTCCAGGATTGTTTGTAGTCAAAATTAAAAGGGAAATTTTAACAGTATCAGACGTTTTTGAAGCCTAGAGAGTAGTCGGGTGTTGTGGTAGGCTTGGTATGAAAATACAGCCTCTTGCATTTACGAGTTTCAATATTATTTTGTGCGGTGTATTACTGGGGTCTTACCTCCTCTGTTCAGCCACGAACACCCCTTTGCTCCTTCAAAGGCTATTTGAAAAAAAACTTGAAATAACTTCCTGACAACCTGAAAATCAATCACTTTTATCTCTCTGTCATTCCAGCGTTTGGAGCTCACCGGAGTAAAAAGCCCCGTTACAAAATGCACAAATCCTTCCTTTCCATAAAACTCTTTTCTCTGTGGAATCCTGGATGGTTGAGGGGCAGGGTGTTGCTGTGCCCTTGGCAATGGTGGTGCCGAGGGCTCACCTCCAATCGACAACAGCGGAACCAGAGGCTTAAATTCCGTCTTGGCGTTGGAACTGGCACCCAGGCAGAGACCTGACCAGCGTGGCCAGTTCAAAGCTGCCTGGGATGGACGCGGCAGCCTGGCGCTCCTGCTGCGCCCATGGAGGGGTTGCCCACCGCGTACCGCGGGACGGGAGTGATGGGGCAGAGGCTGGGGAGGTGCAGAATCCGCCGCCCAGTCCTTGTGGTGAAAGAGTTGCCGGTAATTCTTTGGGCAGGTGAAATTTTTCTGATTTGGTGGCAGCTGACAAATCCGTATCCTTGGTTACGCAATAATATATATATATTAGAGGTATTAATATATATATGTACATCTACCATAGAATGGTTTGGGTTGGAAGGGACGTTAAAGGCCACCCAGTGGCACCCCCTGCCCTGGGCAGGGACACCTCCCACCAGCCCAGGTTGCTCCAAGCCCCGTCCAACCTGGCCTTGAACCCCTCCAGGGATGGGGCAGCCACAGCTTCTCTGGGCAACCTGGGCCAGGGGCTCACCACCCTCACAGCAAACTCACTTTCAATAGTATAATAATATTATAAAAATAATATAATAATACAGTAATAGATGAATTATTGCAGTAATATATTATTAATAGTAATACATATTGTCTTACATAGTCTACATCCTATTTATTGTGTTCTTTTCCATTTTTATGTGTTTTTAATTTTTTCTTTTCTTTTTTTTTTTTTTTTTTTTTCAGATACAGACTCGGTCCAGCTCTGTTTTGCCGGTCAGGAGGTGAGCGCAACGCCGTTATCCGTTAACTGCTGGCAGGCTCCTTGTGGTGGGTGGTCGAAGGAGCATCCCTCCCCCAAGGGACGGCACGGCGCAGAGGCAGAGCCTCCTGAGACACGGGCGCAGAAAGCGTTTGTGCCTGTTGTGCGTGAGCAGATCCCAGCGAGCTGGGGAATGGCTGGTGGCCGCTTGCGACCTTCCTGACGTCGCCTTGCCTTTTGTTGGAAAAGCTTTTTGGTTTCTCACAGGTGCCGTTCGACTTCTCTCTCCGTGTTTATCACTTTCACAGGAAAACGAACGTCTCAATCTCCAAGTGCCTTTGGGATAATCTGTGGGGTATTTATATCTGCTCTGCAAGGCTCCACTCAGCTATTTCTGAACGTGCAAATCTGTTTCTGTGGGTATAACGAAAATAATTAAATAATACACTTGTATCATTCAACAAGTTTTCCTTAAGAGGCTATTGCGCCTTGAAATCTGAGGTTATAACTTCTGATCAAGCTGACCATTAACGTGTCATGTCTGAACATCAGCTGCCGTGTCCAAAACATTGCTCGCTTTCTGGAAGAAAAATGGATGTTTTTAGCGTCGAAGTATTAGTCCAAATGCTTTCAACATAATGTGCAACAGCTTTAATGTTTCTGTGGCAGAAAAATGATAAAACAGTTTGTTTTACTTTAAGAGCTTCAGAATATGCTGTCACGAAGCTGAACGCTATGTGTTGCAAAATGTAAAAAGGAGTGGCAAAGCTGAGGAACCGGGAAATTTAGGGAACTGGTTTTGTCAGTTAGAAGTGGAAGTGCTTAGAGGCATCGTATTTTCCCTGTCATGATACACGTATATCACTACTGCGGTACGGTATTTTTAAGTCTGTGATTTAGACCAGTACCGGTCCGTATGGAAAGGAGCTGTGTTTTTTAGCCCGTATTAGTGCTAACGAAGTCCTGCAATCAGTGAAGTCTTCAGGAAAATGAAAGGTACGTTCTGCCAAGAGGAAACCCTTGGTTTCGCTGCGGTACAAATAGAGGGCAGAGCTTTGGGGAGGAGGAGAATTATTTTCCCCCTGCTGCTGCCTCTCTCCCGAGGCTCGTCCTCTCCCCATTGACATGGGTTTTCATTTCACATAAAACCTAAGAAAAGGTTTCGGAAGGAGGCATAATTAATGAGATGCAACAGGAAGGGAAAATACACGACAAGACATCTGTTAATGCCCTGGCTTCCCGTTGAGAACGAGAGTGATATTTAATCCAAAGTTAAATACCACGTGGCTTTGACCTATTGCTAATGAGCTGATGTTTGGTTGAAGGTTGAAAGTCTTCTGGGGAGAAGTTTTAAACTGAAGTGTTTATGTGTGTTTGCTGCTTCGCCTGCGCGGTGGCTGCGGGCTGGGGACACCTCCCTTCGCCCTGGCCCGGTGCCGGAGCCGAAGGACGGGGCTTTCGGCTGGTTTCTCTTCCTTCAAGACGCAGCCGCAATCTCAGACTGCCTTTTCAGAGTTGTGCTGCAGCCTGTGTTCAAACGCGCGAGGTCTGAGCAAGTTTTCTGTCCCCTCTCTCCCTGTTACGGAAACGGCACAAACCAGTGTTGTGTTTGTTTTAGGCTTCGCGGTCGCTGTGCTTTGGCTGTTAGACCTACGGAATTATGGACCGGCGCTTTTGAAGGCGATGCTGTGTGTTCTCACCCGGGGACGGGCAGTGGCTGCATGCGAGCGGCAGGAACGATTGCCGTCCTCCCAGCGGGGGGACCCTGGAATCCCCCATGTGCTCTTCTGGGCGGGAGAGCTCTGATGAAACGAGGGCATCCAGGTATAAAATGCAGATGACAAATTCCAACAGCAAGGATTTGAAATGACTGTCAAATAAATATCAAGGCACTTCCGAAGTGAGTCAGAGCTAAACTGGGAGCTACCTGGGCCCTCGTGTCCATCTAGCACTTCCATTTGGCCGTGTCTAAAATGAGCAGGATAAGCCGTGCGTGTCACTTAAAAGTGGTTTTTGTAGTTTCCTGGAGGAGACTGGCCAGCCTCTGCAATAGCTATTATCCATTCCTCAGCCAGCAGGTTGGGGTTTTTGTATGGACAGAAAGAGAAAGCCCTGGTGCGCCTTTCTTGCAAGCGCAGGAGTGAGATCCGAGAGCTTTCCCGGCGCCTGCGATGGGAAGGCTCTCGCAGTTCTCTGCCCTGCGCCAGGGATGGGTGTGCAGTGCCGCACGGAGAGGTGTCCGTCTGTATTGCTGCCGTGGCTTTTGTCCCTGCCTTCAGGGGGACGCATGTCTTGATGGCACTAGTGTCTTGTCAAGGGGGGGAAAGGGAACAAATAAGCAATCAGGAAAAAAAAAATATCTTTTTTTCCTGTTAGGTTGATACAGGCCAGGCATAAGATTTCTGAAAAAAAAAAAAAAGAAAAAAAAAAGTAAAGAAAAAAGAGAAAAAAAGGCATTTTATTATTAAATTTGTATGTTGTTGCAAGCAAGTTAAAAGTCATTTAAGAAAGCTCATGACAAATAAAAGGGGGCTGAGGGGAGACCTTCTCGCTCCCTACAGCTCCCTGAAAGGAGGGAGTAGCCGGGGGGGTCGGGCTCTTCTCCCAAGGAACAGGCCATGGGACAAGAGGAAACGGCCTCAAGTTGTGCCAGGGCAGGTTTAAGATGGGTATTAGGAACAATGTCTTAATGGAAAGGGTTGTCAAGCATTGGAAGAGGCTGCCCAGGGCAGTGGTGGAGTCGCCATCCCTGGAGGGATTTAAAAGCTGGGTAGATGCAGTGCTTAGAGATACGGTTTAGTGGTGGGTTTTGTCAGAGTTGGGTTGACGGTTGGACTCGATGATCTGAAAGGTCCCTTCCCACCTGGGCAGTTCTATGATTCTATGAAAGCCACTGGTAAATTCCTTAGTCACGTAATTCCACAGCTTTACGTAGCGTGGGCAGGGTGTTTGGGGTGTGTGTCGCCAGTACGGACACCAAGCACCGCGTTCGCTGTCGCATCCCTGTGGCACTGGCATGGGGGTGCTCCTGGAGAGCGCGTCTGCCGCCTGGCTCACGGGGCTGGTTCTTGCTCCTGCCTCCTGGGCTGAGGAGCTGAGTTCTGGAGGCAGAGGGGGGCTGCCAGGAGAAGGCATTGCCACTGGGCTGTTCCCAGCCGTGATGGAAGCACCTGCTGGGAAGCTTTCCTGGGCTGAGGGCGACAACAGCTTCACCTCTCCGAAAGCCTGGGGCTGCAGGCGATGAAGTGCAGCCCTCCAGCTGCCGGCGGAGCTAGCTCAGCTTCCTCCTCCATCATTTCTGGAGGTTTCAGTTTGTTGCCTCCCTCTAATGGCTCACACTGAGGTCCTTTCTGTTCTTCCATTTTTTTTTTTTCCTTGGGTCTGCTTTGTGGTGGTCCGATTCTCGTTGGGTTCAGAAGCCCCTCTGCTGTATCTCTTCGTAGCTCCCAAATCATGGAATGGTTTGGGTTGGACGGGACCTTAAAGCCCACCCAGTGCCACCCCGTGCCCTGGGCAGGGACACCTCCCGCTGGAGCAGGTATATACCACCTGTCATTAAAAAACCTGATGCAAACGTTCCACATCAGTGTGATTTTTCACTCAGTGTTGTGTGTGCCTGTGATTTTCCTGAACATCCTCTAGGTGCTTCTCTAACTTTTTTTATTTTCCTTTCCTTTCTATTTCGCTGCAGATGCCTGGGGATATAGTGATGATTCAGCCTCCAATTTACCTGATTCATCATGCTAAATCCACTGTCAAAATCTGCTTGTTTTAAATCCTGTAATACTGTGGAGACAATTTGTTTTCTAGCCAGAATGTATTATGGCTTTTAGGACTTCCCACTATTTTGAAACTGCAGCCTCAATAGCATTACATTTTTTTTTTTGTTATTGGGTTTTTTTTCATTGTTGTTCTGTAGGAACAAAAATCCTAGGAAGTATTTTCATCTTTTTTTTTTTTCCTTTTATTTGTTTTTCTTTTTTTCTCCAGGATTAAGACCTTTAAGTCCCAAAGTCTTTATTTCAGTGAGTAGCATTCCTGTTCCTGAAGCTCCATGTTTTTTGCCCCGCAGGCTTTAGCATCAATCAAATTCTTTTAAATGTCAGCTGTTTTGCTGCCTGTATTATTATTATTTTTACCATTTTAGCTGCTGCAGACTGAACTTCATTGCTGGTGGAAGTGACAAAGTGCATCACGATATCTTCACTTTGCTGGTTTTTTTCCCTAGAACAGGTTATGTTTTGGGGAGGTTGGTGGGAGAGAGTCAGTGTTTTGGGACTAAAGTGCATGGACTGTAGATGGTTTGGGATGAAAATATCAGGGAAATCCTTTCAATTTTTGGCACTCAAGCTGGCTTGAGAACTGTCTGTAACTGGTGTGGGTATTTACTTAGTAGGAACAGAGGAATGACTGGGACCACCCTGTCTGACACCACCGGTTATTGTACTTGGAGAAAGGAGTGGGCTTTTTTCCTTTCTCCACATCTGTGGTGGTGTCACCCCATGGGAGGGGCAATGGTTTAACCTAGAGCGGGGCAGGTTTAGATGAGACATGAGGAAGAAGTTCTTTACACTGAGGGTGGTGAGACACTGGCCCAGGCTGCCCAGAGAGGGGGTGGAGGCCCCATCCCTGGAGACATCCAAGGCCAGGCTGGATGAGGCCCTGAGCAACCTGATCTAGTTACAGATGTCCCTGCTCACTGCAGGGGTGGGACTAGGTGGCCTTTAGGGGTCCCTTCCAACCCAACACATTCTATGGCTCTATGATTCTAAAACCACCGGGCTGGGCTGGAGGGACTGCGGCTCCCCAGGGTCTCGCCGGGCAGTAACACAAACACGGCAGAGGTGATGGGGATGCCCAACAGACGGAGCTCTCCTGGCAGTCAGAAACGCTTCTCCTTTTTCCCCTCGTCCGGATCCGCTCTTGGGTTACAGCAGCCGTGGCTCTGACAACTTGCTTTTAAGTGAAATTATGGATGTGCACTGCAGAGCTGCCTGTCTCGAACCCTTACTTGCACAACACGTTTCTCTCGTTGCTTGAGAGTTAAGAGATGTACGTAACTCACTGAACCTAGTTATCAAAATTGTTTAAGAGCTAGAAGTGTAAGGAAAGTTAAAAAGTGAAACTACAAGCCATTCTTTTTGCTTCTCTTCTCTTTATTAACGCAGTGAGTTCAGAATGTGTTTGTGGGTGACTGGACTAGGTTCAAAAGCTGTATGCCTTTAGTCTTTTAAGAAATTCTAAACCCAAAACCTTACCCTTCACGAAGCAAGAGATACCATTTGGCAGTTGTAAATTTATGGCCAATTTACATACGATACTCTCCGCTGCCTCACGGCAGTTTTCATTTCGCAGTAGCGATGGCTTGCTCATTAGCCATGATTCTTCCTAGCGCTTTGCTGACCTCAGCGCCTTAGAAAATTACTTCAGTGATAATTGTTAGCTTAAGTGGCACAAAGTTGGGAAGTAACCATACGCCTTGGTATTGCTAGGGCATAAGGCAGGAAGGGTGTGGGTGGTGTCTCCCTGCTGTCCATCCTCCCTCTGCGGAGCCCGGCACAGTCGCGGTTCGGGAGATAGGGATTAATGAGTCTCGTCAGAAGGGCTCTTGTCACTGCTTTACCCAGCAGTTCTCGCTGTGGTACTGGTTCCTTTTGTCTTTGGGCAAATGCTCGGGGGTGATGCTGTGAGATTCTGTTGTCCCAGAGCTTTCGGCATGCTGTTCCCTTGGTAGTGGTTGGCTGTTAGGTTTGCCATTTTTCTTCGGGCTCTGTAATACGTTTTCACCCATGAGCATGGATGGATGGATGGATGGATGTCTTCCTGCCCAGTCTCTGGGGTCCTGCACTGGGGCTTGCCAACAAGCACCATCGCCTTACACCAAGGGGGGCACTGGCAGGAGACACACACAGCTGAAGTGGTTTGTTAAAGGCCTGCAGAAGGGGTGTGTGGCAGGGCAAGAAAACTCAGTACGGGTCTCCCGATTCTCAGTGCAGCATCATTTCTGATCTATTTTCTTTTCGGTCATTTGAAATCAGACGTCACCCATGGGGAATTTTGAGAAGTTAGGGTGAGATGAGTGTGTTGGTTTGTAGAAACCCTGCAAGGTACGGCCGCCCTGGAGGTATCTGCGGGGTGAGCTTAGAGCTGGTAGCTCTAATGGAGAGGAGGGGGAGAAAGATGACAACATGCCCCGCAGAAGCGACAGCTTGCGGGAAGGGGTTTTCCATGTAGCTGCTGTTTAAGTGCCAACCCTTGGGCATGCTCAAAACTCAAAGCAGAATCTCTGAGGTACGTGGGAAGAAAAGCTCAGGAAGGACTCAGAGAGTTTTCAGGGCTGTGCCTATTAAGTCCTAGGACATTAGGACGTTGCAAAATTGTATGTAAAGAAAAACCTGTCCTAGATGAAACCTGGGGCTCTAAGACCTGCTCATGCACACACATACACGTACACTCGTGCGCGCACCCCGGTAATTCCTGGTAGGGGTTTCTTTGTGCGGTGCCTGCTGTAAAGGGTAGGTCTCGGAAAGACACAAGTAAAGCAGAAAATGCAGCAGCTGCAAAACCAGACAGAAGTGCAGTGTTGCAGAATGAGGTCTGAGGTGTCTGTGTGAGACGTATTTTGTGTTTCATTTTCATTTCATTTCATTTTCATTTCATTTTCCCAGAATTAAAAAAAGTGGTGCTGTATGTGGGAGCATGGTACTCCTGGAAGTCAGTCCTGTGACACCAGGTTTTCATATGGCTGAGTAAATAGATGTCTGGAGTGAAGGTGGGTTGTGGTAGGGAGTGCGTCGCAGGAGAAAATTCCAATGTTCACACAGAAAAAATAACCCATTCAGGAGCTTGCTATTATTTGAAATATTGCCCCACAGTAGAGCGAGATAGTACACTAATTTCTCGTTGCAGATAATAGTTCTGCACGGCTAGTCTTTGCCCTGTTGAATAGAGGGGTTTCAAATGTGCCTTCCAGGTCTAAATTTCATTTTGATCCTACAGGAGTATTTCATCTGATGAGTTATGACTTACAGGACAAGCTCCTTTCTCAGGATTGAACATGTCATTGATTCTCCAGACAGGACTGGTAATACGGCGCCGCTTCTCTTTGAAACTTGAAAAAGCTAACTGATGTCAGATGTCTCCCAAGTTGCTGCTATCAAATGACATCTGAAAAAATTCTAAGAGCTAAATTCTCCCTGCTTGCCTGCTCAAAGGTTTGAGGAGAGAGGTAGAGGGAGGTACAAGTGATGCAGAGAGTGCCGTGAATCTGCCCAAGCTAGTGATGCTCAGAAATTAATTGTTAGACTTGCTCTCTTCTTAAAAAAAGCATTTTTTTCTCAATAGCATGTTTTGAGGTTTACCGTGATAGGAAAGCATAATGTTTTAAGAGTTAACAGAGAAAAGAATGGTTTCTCCAACTGAAACAACACACAATTTTTATTTGGAACTGGCTCAGAAGTCAGTCAGGAGCTCTGCCGCTAAAAGCTATTATTAATATAATAGCTTAATAAACACTGATGGCCACAAGGTTCTCTCCAATGAGACTAATACATGGGAAGCCAAAAATGTGCAATGGCCCTTTGCCCGGTGCCAACTCAAAGAGCAGATTGCCTCCTACTGTGTCGCTGATGTTATTTCCCTCAGCCAATTTCAGTGTTTTTCTGGAGGTTGAACATTTACTTTAAATAGTCCGGAGTCTGGTGTATTTATCACAACCTGAAGGCGTTTATTACGGCAAGTTGGTCTCGTGTGCCGATCCTGTGGAGACGGCTCTTAGCAGGACCGACATCTTGGCGACTGCTGAGAAACCTCGGTGCAAATTTTTACTAAACCACAAGAATGCTTGGATTGTTTTGATTATTTTTTAAATGCCCTCCTAATCCCCGACTCGTGAATTAGCGAAGGGAGGGGGCGGTAGCAAACAGTGTGTTTTACTGCAGGAGGAACACCTCTTTCAGCCACCCTTTCAGCGCTTGCGATGAGCAGGCTGTTTTTGCTCTTGCCTCGTTGCTTTTTCTGCCTGTAGTTGTGAGAGGAGAATGTTTTTCAGAAAACTGGGAGAGAACAGGGAGGGGTTGGAAGTGCAGTGCAAGAAAGCAAAGATAAGGAAAAGTGAAAGCAGAGGTGGAAAAGAGACAAGATCACCAAAGAGAACCAGAAATACAGCCACAGGGAAAAGATGTGAATAACTTATATATGTGTGTGTATGTACATATGTCTGTCTAGAAATCATCTTAAACAAACAGACTACAAATGAAAGAGGCAAAAAGTAACCTAAGCAGCTCATATTGCAGCTAGGGAGAAAAAAAAAAATAATGAAGAAGAGTGAAATGGATGTCGGGTGACATGAGGCAATGGTGTCAGGAGAGTCCTGGCGTGGAGGAGGTTTGATTTGTGCAAATGGTTTTATAATAATAGGTGGTTGGTGGCAGACAAGGTGAGGCCGACTTCTGCGTGCTTATACGCAAAATATTTTGTTCTCTAAAAATGTGAAGAACTGTAATTCAGAAGAAACTTTAAAGCTGAAAGATTGGGCAGTTTCCTGTGAAGACTCCAGCAGCCCTGCCCAGTTCAAGGCATGTAGGCAAGGAGGCACCTGCAACAGGACGGGACGGGGATGAAGTAAAAGCTTTTTAGATCGAAAAAGTAGTTTGAGGCTGATATATTTCTGGATGGAAGGACGCGGCCCGGTTTTGGCTTGGTATATCTGTGTTTTGCTCTGGCCACTGAAGGGTCATTCTGGTGTAGGTTTCTTCACCCTGAGGTTGATCATTGCAGGCTCTGCAAGAAATGTTGGCCACACACAACTGGAATGAGTTGTCCCGCTCTTGGTGGCTTTTTTTGCTGAAGTATTAGGCTGTAGGTGGTGCAGAGCCTGGCCAAAGCGCAGAGGAATGGCTGAGATGAGTCAGTTAGAAGCAGGACGTAGTCACCTGAAGTCCTCTTAGTGCAGCATGGTAAGGAGCTTTGAGAAGATTTCCTCTTTTGACCTAAGCAATTAGCCAATAAGTGAGAACGTGGTTTTTATTTTCAACAGCATCCAATGTGTTTCAGTGAATTGTCTCAGACTAAGCAGAACCAGTAAAATGCTTCCTTTTCTGAAGAATTCCACATCAGTTTTCATCCACTGCTCTTTTATCATAGAATCATAGGGTTGGAAGGGACCTCTGGAGCTCACCCAGTCCAACCCCTGCCAGAGCAAGGTCACCCAGAGCAGTTGCACAGGAACGCGTCCAGGCGGGTTTGGGATGTCTCCAGAGTTGGAGACTCCACACCTCTCTGGGCAGCCTGTGCCAGGGCTCTGCCACCCTCAGGGTAAAGAAGTTCCTCCTCATATTTAGGTGGAACTTCCCGTGGTCAACTTTGTGCCCGTTACCTCTTGTCCTGTCCCCGGGCACCACTGAGAAGAGCCTGGCCCCATCCTCCTGACACCCACCCTTTCAGTATTTATAAGCGTTGATAAGGTCCCCCCTCAGTCGTCTTTTTTCCAGACTGAAGAGACCCAAATCCCTCAGCTTCATTCATAAGAGAGGTGTTCCAGTCCCCTCAGCATCTCGGTAGCCCTTTGCTGTCCCCTCTCCAGCAGTTCCCTGTCCCTCTTGACCCGGGGAGCCCAGAACTGGACCCAGCACTCCAGGTGTGGCCTCCCCAGGGCAGAGCAGAGTGGGAGGATGACCTCCCTCCACCTGCTGGCCACACTCTTCTTGATGCCCCCCAGGATGCCATTGGCCTTCTTGGCCACCAGGGCCCATTGCTGGCCCATGGCCATCCCGTTGTCCCCCAGGACTCCCAGGTCTCTTTCCACAGAGCTGCTCTCCAGCAGGTCACCCCCACCCTGTCCTGGTGCAGGGGGTTATTCCTCCCCAGGGGCAGCACCCGACACTTGCCCTTGTTGAATTTCATAAGGTTTCTCTCCGCCCAACTCTCCAGCCTGTCCAGGTCTCTGTGTATGGTGGCACAGCCTTCCGGTGTGTCAGCCACCCCCCCCAGCTTTGTGTCGTCATCAAACTTGCTGAGGGTGCGCTCTGTCCCCTCATCCAGGTCATTGATGAATATATTGAAGAGGACTGGACCCAGTACTGACCCCTGGGGAACACCACTCATCACTGACCTCCAACTAGACTCTGTGCCCCTAATCACGACCCTCTGAGCTCTGTCATTCAACCAGTTATCTATCCAGCTTACTGTCCATTCATCAAGCCAACTTTTCCTAAGCTTCCCTATGAGGATGCTGTGGGAGACCGTGTCGAACACCTTGCTGAAGTCAAGGTAGACCACATCTACCACCCTCCCCTCATCTATCCATCCAGTCATGCCATCATAGAAGGCTATCAGATTAGTGAGACGTGATTTCCCCTTGGTGAATCCATGTTGAGTCCTTCTGATAGCCTTCTTTCCCTCCACATGCCTTGAAATGATGCCCAGAATGAGCTGTTCCATCATCTTTCCAGGGATGGAGGTAAGGCTGACCGGCCTGTAGTTCCCTGGCTCCTCCTTCTTGCCTTTTTTGACGACTGGAGTGACGTTGGCTTTCCTCCAGCCCTCAGGCACCTCGCCTGTTCTCCAGGACCTTTCAAAGATGATGGAGAGTGGCCCAGCAATGACTTCCGCCAGCTCCCTCAGCACCCTCGGGTGCATCCCATCGGGGCCCATGGGCTTGTGAATATCTAATTGATCTAATTGATCCCGCACTCGATCCTCCTCAACCCAAGGGAAGTCGTCTTCTTTCCCCGTTACTTCCCCCAATGCCTGGGACTCCTGAGGGCTGGGCCGAGCAGTAAAGACCGAAGCAAAGAAGGCATTCAGTAACTCCACCTTCTCTGCATCCTCCGTCACCATGGCTCCTGTTTCATTCAACAGTGAGCCTACAACTTCTCCGGTCTTCCTTTTGCTTCCAATATACTTGTAGAAGCCCTTCCTGTTGAGCTTGACATCCGTGGCCAGGTTTAATTCCAAGGCGGCCTTGGCTTTCCTCGTTTCGTCCCTGTACGCTCTGGCAGCGTTCTTGTAATCCTCCCAAGGGGTCAGTCCCTTTTTCCACTTATTATAAACTTCCTTCTTCCACTTGAGCTTTTTCAGAAGCTCCCTGCTCAACCATGCAGGTCTCCTGCGTCCCTTGGCCGATTTCTTTCTCTTAGGGATGCACCAATCCTGAACTCGGAGGAGGTGGTCTTTGAATACCAACCAGCTCTCTTGAGCCCCTTTGCCTTCCAGAGCCCGAGCCCATGGGATCTCTCCAAGCAGTTTCTTGAAGAGGTCGAAGTTATCCCTCCTGAAATCCAGGGTTGTAATTTTACTTCTTGATGTTTTGCGCGTAGTACCCATGATCCTGAACTCTATCATTTCATGATTCTGTCTGCTTTCTAACTGCGTCTGGGAGGCGAAACGTCAGGTGTCCCTGGTTTGAATCTCTTGCCTTTCTAGTTCCAGTTCTTCCCTTCTTTTGCATGCTGCCCTGGCCCGCCTGCACCCTCCGTCTGAAGGATACATCTCTCTGCCTGTGCGGGCGCAGTAGATCTTGTAGTTTCAGCTATTTCATGAATCAGTTGATAGTAATTTCTTATAAGCTGTTGGTTTCCTTTCAGCCCTCCTGCTTAAAGATGAAGAGCTGGTGTTTATCTAAGTTTACCATACCTTTGAAACGAGCAGAAAGCCAGGCAGTGCGTACGACTTGTTCTCCTCTTGCTGGTTACCTTGGAAATAATTCTGAAGGGAAAGCTCAGCGTAATCATAATAATAAATAATTGCAACAGTAATGACATTTATTAGGTGCATTTTTAGTGACTTGGTCATAGCCTGTAGCCTCAAGTAGCACTGCATGGTTTTCTTCCGAGAAGGCCATAGCACGTTTTCCCGTAACGCGTCTGTACGGGGGTTCTCTGAACAGCTGGACTGGTCCAACGTGGCCTTTCTGCTTAGGCTTGCAATTAGCAAATGGAAATGTGCCGTGGTGCGGCAGCTGCCTGCGGGCACACCGGGGACTGCTCTGGTTTGTTGGGCGTTTTTTTTTTTGTCTTATGTAGTAATATAAAAAAAGGAAAACTTTGTAAAAGTGTGCTTTCTTCTCTCTTACGGTGGTCAAAAAAGTGCAAGACTTTTCTTCATCACGTACGAGCGGAGAAGGTTCATGTGTCATGTGCCAATTTGACAAGGAAAATAGAGATACTACTTCTGCTCAGACGTGCGTTTATCTCTAAAGCGTTCTTCCCGACCAGTTGTATATTAAATGCAAGCGCTTGTTCTGGGAAACATCTCTGCTTGCCTTCTTGCTGTTCACTCCTCATTTTTTTGTCTTAACTGGGTTCTAACCACAGTATAACTTCATTTTGCCCTCTGAAAATTTGCCTTTTTATGGTGTTTTCTCCTAACGCTCTAAAAGAGGCTTCAAAGTCTAAATAAATTATGTTGTCTGTTTGTCCCTTCTTATTTCAGAGACTTCTAGCAAATCTCTTCTTTTCAGAACCTGCATAATTTTCACTATTTAAATCAAGGTTTCAGCTGCTTTCCTAAAGTAAAATTTGTTAAGCTCTAAATCCTAAAGTGGCCTTACACTTTTTCTTTCTTTTCTTTTTTTTCCCCCGTGAAAGGGCCATGGCATTTGTGAACCTGCTGCTTAATTTCCAGTTTCCAGTCCTGTGTGAGGAGGGGGAACCACAAATCTGTCACAGTGACCTCAGATGCTTTTCTTCATTATTCCATTCTTCATTATTCCATCGCTTGTCCAAGATGACTTGCACCAAAGGACTGCCTTTTTTTTTTTTTTTTTTTTAAAGGGCGAAGAATACCAGAGGTACGTGAATTTTAAAGAACTGTCTCTTAACCCTATGCTACAAAACAGAGGGGTCTGGGGAGTTCCCTGGGGAAGCCTCTCTACTGGTTTTACTTGTCCTCGCCTTACGTACTTCCCCAGTCGGGTGATGCCGAAAACAGGGTGCGGGGCTAAATCTACCCTTGAGCTCCGTGGTATTGGTGTTCCTGTGTATGTGCTCGAATACATAATGTCATGTTACTGAGTTCGAAATGCCTTCTCCCCCCAAATACCTTGTCTCTATGCACAAAGAATATTATTTACACGTTTATTTGTGAAAATACCCTTTGTCTAGATACTTCACAGTACGATTTAACTTGCCCGGTGTTTTGTTTAACATTGTCTGGTAACGTCACGGCCCTGGTGATAGCGTAGGATTTCTTTGGATTGTACTGGAAAAAGAAAGTTTAAACAAAGCTTTCCTACTTTGTTATTCCCTTCCTTTGAACAATATGAACGGTGTTTGAATATTCTGTATGGCTTGATATTTTCATTTATAGTAATTTCATGACTTACAGCTCTTTGGTTATTTCATTCTCCAAGGAAGCACTCAATATGAAGGGATGAAGCTTTCAGGGTCTTTTATAAACAGTGTGTCAGGTGTAGAGTTAATAGAGTTCGGATTTGTTGCTTCACAGAAAACCCTGAGAAAACAAGAAATTGTCTTAAAAGGCAGAGAAATATTGCTGTAGAGGGGACTAGCTGAGTGACAATCCAGGCTGATTTCAGCGCTTTTGGCTGCCTCTCCCAGCCAGCCCGAAGAAGAGCAGCACCGCGGTGCGTTTAGCAGTGTTGCTAATGTGATTATCTGTTGGCATTGCCCTGGTTCTTGCTGTAATTAATTTCCCTTATTAGCTTATTATTCCCTTATTCCTTATATTAGCTTACTCGATGTGAGAGGATGATAATACGGCAGTAGAAAGTAACGATTTGCCGGTACTCTTTCCCAAACATCGTGGGTGCCGACAGGGCAGAACTCTTGTTTCCCGCCCTGGCCCCGTGTCCGGCTGCTCCTGGCCGCGTCTCCTCTTCCCCCAGAGTCCCGGTGCTGCTCCCACAGAGATGAATTGGACAATCCGTCTTCAAGGCAGGAGCTGTGATGATTTGTAGAAAAACTATCATCACGAATAGGACAGCCCATCTATCACATCGGGCCATCTCCTTTATCCTTCGTTTCATCCCTCTTTATTGCAGTACTTTCACGCTCACCCTCTTGACTCTTCTCTCCCTGATTTGAACTCTGCCGCTCTGTGGATTGCCTCAAAAATCGGGAAAATGGAACCATAACGTCATTTAAAGCACAAAAGTGCAGATGGTGTGCTGTGTTTGGCGTGCTCGGTGTGGGTGGGCAGTGTGCCCCTCTGCCAGCCCCACAGCCGAGCAGAGCACCAAGCCCTCCGCAGCCCTGCTGTCAACTGCAGACCTTTTCTTCTGCTCTGCAGGTACGGCCCTCGTGGGACATCACGGAGCTGAATGGCGTCAGGCTGCCGGGCAGTCACCGCCTTGCTCCTCAACACGTCCAGGAGAGCCCCAGCAACCCAGAGGAGCACGTACACCGCTCTGCCCGAGGTGGTGCAGCAGCCCCTGCTTCCTACTGCAGCTGGTTCTGACGGCTGCAAGGCCAAAGATAACTGGAAATTTGTATTCTGGTGCTTCCTGAGGAACCAAAGAAGGTCACCTTTTGCACCGAAGGTAACCTGTTATGGCTGATCGAAGGAGGGTGTAAAATGAGCTGGATAAAGCAATGAACACTTGCAGCAAATTATGGTGTCCTGCCCTGAATCCCATTTTGAGAAAACACGGATAGTACCCTGGCAAGAAATAAATAATGCATTGACTTAATTCTGTAAAGAATTAATGTTTCCTCTTTAGCGGGGAATAGTCACCCACGCCATTCTTTTAGCTTGCTGATCTCCAGACCAGAGGGAATGGCTGCCGGTGGCGGCCTTGCTGTGGGTACCCAGCTGAATCTCCTGCGGGGCTTTAAATGAGACACGCAACTGGAGACGCGGGTGGTGGTACCTCGGCTGCCAGGGACACACAGCTGGCATAGCGTGAACCGTTCACAGCTGCTCTCCTCCACGCTACTGTGGCACTGCTTCAGTGCTTCGTTACCTGATCTGCAGACCTTAATTGTGTGCTGTGCCAACAGAGGGTACCAGATTCGGGGTATGGTATCAATAAACTTAGATAAATACCTCCTGTGCTAATTTTGGACCTACCTGATAAGGTGTGGTCTATGAAGGGCTTCTTTGGGCAAAGGGTGCTTTTTGAATTTAGATCAAGTTCATATGTAAGATTTTTCACTCTTAGATAACAATTTTTATTATGGCTGGCGTGATTTTTCTTGTGTATAATGTGAAAATTTTGGCTCCTCCGTCCCGGTTTTGCCTTCTACCATCAATAATAGCCTTTGGCAGAGGTTTTGAAAACTGACAAATTGTTGGATCTAAAACAGGTTTGCCCATGGATGAAATACATTCTTGGTCAAAACCTTGCTGATATAAATCAGGAGCACCACTGCTTGTTTAATTTACAAATTTTAGAACTCATCGGGGAAAAATGAAATAGCCGACTGATGGAGAGTTGCTTGTTCATTTGCTTTTTATTATATCAATGGCACATGGATAACGAGCGACTGAAACAGCCAACCAACTTCTGATTAATGTATTTGATACAGTTGCTCAGAAGGGAAAACACATTCTGAACAATTTGTTGTTGTTTGTAATGAGCACATGATATGACAGTAGTGATTACATTAATGAATCAATTAAGTGCAATGCAATTTGAGTTGGATGGAGCTGGTGATGGCCAATTGTGCAGCTGCCACCGGGAGAGAAACCACATCAGACCTCAGCCAACCTGTTGGTGCAGGGGAGGTGTTTTGGGGAGGTGGAGAAGACAAGGAAGCAGGTGGTGGAAGAGGAACATACTTTGGCAGCCTGCGTGTTTCGGAACATGGCAATTATCTTTGTTACTTGGGTTGGACCAGATCTGGTCCCTGACCCTCTGGAAAGAGCAGAGGTGGATTTTGAGGAACCGAAATTCATCACCAGATGCTTCTCTCTGAATCTGTTTGGGAAGGAGTCATCTGGCTCCTGGAGCAGCGGCAAGAACGTTTGCGTGCTTGCTGCTGGCCCTTTGCACTGTTGGCCGTAACAAGTATTTTAATGGAAATCATAGAATGCGTTGGGTTGGAAGGGACCTCTGAAGGCCATCTAGTCCAACCCCCTGCAGTAGCAGGGACATCTTCAACTAGATCAGGTTGCTCAGAGCCTCATCCAGCCTGGCCTTGGATGTCTCCAGGGATGGGGCCTCCACCCCCTCTCTGGGCAACCTGGGCCAGTGTCTCACCACCCTCAGTGTAAAGAACTTCTTCCTAAGAAATACCCTATGCCTGGAGTGTTTCTGTGTGCTTTCTAATAATATATGAAAAAAACGTTACTGCCAATGTGTCTTCTGTTTTGTGTTGCGGTTCCTCAAAGGCGGAGTCCGTCTAGTTTGAGCAGCGCACAGCGCAGGCTGTGGGATTTCTCTGAGCTAATTCAGAGAACGCAGCCTAACGCAGGCTGAACTGGAACATTTCTTGCAGAAAAACATTCAGTCTTGTGTTAAAGATCTCTGCCAGCGGGGCGTCCATGGGAACCCTTGGTAATTTTCTTCAGTCGTTAATTATCCACACCATTACTTCAAGAGTTTCTTTTTTCCTGTGTGATTCTGGCACTTTTCCACCTGTAACCCCTGGAAATTGATATACGCTCGTCTCTAGATTGAAGTGCTTGCTATAGCAGCTTTTCATTATCCTTTTAGGTTCTTAAACTGTGATCAAAGTTCCCCTTTCACCTTCTCTTTGATAAACTAAGTAGTTTGACCTCTGCAGATCTTTCTCTCTGGTCCTTCTTTCTAATCCCTTAATATGTTTTTGTAGCTTTTCCCTTAACACTCTCCAGTTTTGAATTATGGAGTACTGCTCAGATAAATCTTTTAAACGGTTGTTTTTTAAGCCATGAGAACTGTCCAGACCCGTCGCTGATTTCAGCGGTGGAAGGTGAAGAACCGGTCATTCTGTTTTTCTCTTCCGGACCTGTCATTCATTTGCTGAAGGACTTTCTCTTCACCAAAACTCAAGTCTTGTTCGTACTTTCACCGAGAACAGCCGCTTCCGTGTGCCTCAGGCGTACGTCATTCAACTCGCAGTTACTTTTTAAATATCCAAACCTAAGTTATGAGTGTCAAAACTCTAACGTTTAGATGAAATGCTTTTGGCTTTTTCTCAGATGAAATTAGTTAGACATTTTGACCTGAATTTGTGGCTAGTTATCACGTATATAAACAGCTTTAAATGCAGACTACCTTCTGAAATGGCCTATTCCAGCCGGAGGTGGGTGCCTCCAAAGCACGTCCCGGCTGGTGGGAGATGGGTGTAGCACGCACATCTCCGCTGAGGTTGCTGTGGAGCTTCACCTAATCCTTTTTAATAGTTTGAGATGTATTTTAACGAGTCTATACAAGCCCTGCGTCCAAGCAATTGTGTGTGCAGCTATTTTATCGTCAGAGGAGTCTGGGCGCAGCCTGACGTTAATGGATATCTACGTATAACGACCGGGGGTTTCGAGCATGAAGCGCGTGTCCAGCGGCTCGCTGAGGAGCCGGCTAATTCTACATGATCTTCTCCTTCGGCATTTTGCTATCATGGTCCAAGCTGTTCCTGTGAGGAGCTTTCTACCTTGCACAGAGCAGGAGGCAGCTACTGTACGCCCTGTGCAGTGCTTGTAGCAGGTCCTCTTATTCATTTGGGAGATGAAGGATGATCCCATTAGGAAAAGGATTTCAGTTGGGATGTCTGTAGCTTGGCTCTACACTTCTCCTTTATTCTTTGCTGGTGATTGTGTCTTTTTTGACTCTTTCTTTCCTTCAGCACGTCACCGTTGTCTCAGATCTAGTGTCCGGTCCCTCCTGTATATTTTTTGGTTTATTAAAAGAACCCTGCAAGCACAGAGATGAGATGCTGGAGTGCTTTAATTAAAGCCATGTTTCAGAGAAGTTGCTTGGTGTGCCGTGCAAAAATTGAACATCTTATGTAAAACCTAATTTGAGCGACTTGACAAACTGTACAGGATAAAATTCAAGTAATGGATTTCTTGCTAGCTCAGTAAAGAATAAACACTTCTCTCGCTCCTGCTGTTGTGTACAGAGGCATAATGTGCCGTGCTAACGCTTGATTTGACATGGAACACGCCAGATATCTTGTGTGTAAAATGGAGTAATTTAACAAGGTAGTAGGATAGAAGAGGGTGAGGTTTAACAATAAAAGGCAGTACTTTTTCATGCAGTTCATACTTAAATTGGGGGGAATTGTCACCATTGCACAGTGCAAAAACTACAGATGGGCTCAGAAAAAAGGGGCAACCAGTAAAACGTAAAAATAAGAAGGTACACTCAGGCAAAATAACATTGCGCGTGTGTCTTGCTCTTCCAGTTACGAGGTACCAGCTAATGGCCTCTTGGAAAGAAAGGATACTGTTCTAGAAAAAACTTAAGTTTATCAGAAACTGTCTCTAGACAGCTTTTCCATGGAATTAAGCTTCTCTTGACATGTATGCTTTTGTGTGTTTGGCCTCAGTCACTGCGTCTCTTCCCTGAAAGTGTCTGTTGTGCCCGAATAACCAAGGGTAGGCCTACGTAGTTCCGTATGTGCTTAAGAAGATAATATTGCTGGATCCATGAATATTTTAATATTTATTTAGCATAAGAAGCAAAAATGCTGTGTTTTTAGTGGCTGCAGTGGGATTGATGAAGATCGTTCCTGCTTCAGTGCAGAAAACTGTCCTTTTGTCATGTTTGAATACAAGTCCCTGCGGCGGCGCTCAGGTCTCCAGGTGCTGTAGGAACACGTATGACAACAATACACGTCTTCCTGCTTGTTTTCCATTAAGTAACTACTGGGAAGCACAGAAGGAGATTTACAATAGTCAAACTAGATATAGTGTAACGTAGCGTTAAATTAGCTTTACTGTAATGACACTTGACTATGATATTTGCCCTTTGACATTCCTACAAGGCTGCTCTTCTTAACAAAAAAGAGAAATCTGAATGCTTTACAGCTAGTTCCTTCAAATCCTCTAATTTTCTCATTAATGCTTTTGATTTATTTTGCCTCTGACATTAATTTATTTTTCAGAGTAATTCTGATTGCTGTTACATTCACATGGAAAGTTTAGATTTTCGTTTTTTGAATCCGATGACTGGCATCCTAGAGTCCCTGTTCTCACTGTTGAGAGCTGGAGACAGTATTATCCTTCATTAGTGTCACAGTCTTTCTGATTTAAGGCTTTGCCTTTCTATTGATCTTCGAGTTACATCTGATTTTCCTACTTCCAAAGTCATCTTTCTCTCTTTTATTCCTCTGTAAGCACAGGAGTAGGCAGTTATTTTTCAATGCCTTCTAATGGCCGTACTTACTGTATCTATCAATACTCCTATACTTCTCCCATGGACAACATATTTCTAAGTTGGTTATCAGCCATAACCCTTATGACGTAATATGGTCCCATGGTATAGTTTGATAGATATATAGCCCGTATTTATGAACAAACCACTTGAGTTCAGCAGGGCTCTACGCTGGAACTGGAGGAATCCTGTTGGGGTGATGCTCTCTGCATCGTGTGATATCAAAATGTCATACCACCTGTGTTGGATTTTACTATCTGGGTCTTGATCTATATAGGTTTTAGAGAGCACGAGTGCTGTTATGAGAATGCTGCAGCTTGGGGAGTGCGATATTGTTTTTTTTCTGGTGTGGAAAGTTGCTCCACGGTTTCTGTTCAAGCCATAGTTAAATATCTCCATGTTACGTACCAAGCTTCTGCCTTCACAAAAGGTTGCTGATCTTCTGAGAGAAGGAAGATATTGTAATCGGAAGGAGATCCTTGCCTGATAAATCTGTGTGACTTCTAGAAAGTGACAGGCGGCAGTCGTTGGCTGGTAAATGCTTCACAGGTTTTAAGATGCTTCGATGACAAAGCTGGACAGACCATGTGCACCTCTGGGTCACAAACAGCTGGTGAGTGCTGTACCTTCAGCTTCATCCAGTTCCAAAGGCATCACCTCCAGCAGTTATTCTGGTTTTAATGGGGAATTAGGAACTATGGGTACAGTAATGAAGGCGTACCTGCCACATGGGAAAACCCATAGCATTTCAATGGTTGCTTTTTCCGATAGCTCATTGCAATGCGACAGAACTAAAAAACTGTAATTTCACAGTCTCTTTTCATGAGGTTCTTCTCTGTCTTAAGCTACAAATCCAAGTCTTTGTATATTAAAATACATACAAAGGAGACTAAAAAAGCAACGTGAGTGTTGGCCAATGCCTGAAGAATTTCACCAGTGTTCGTAGATTAAAAGCCTGAATGAAATGGGAGCTTTCGGGGCTTTTTCTAGTATACAAGTCATTTCTCATGTGTATTGAAATGTAAGCGTGCATATGGTGCTTTTTACTTTTAATGCACTCTGTTTGCTTTAATTAATCATATGGAATTGTGTATGAGAGGCGTATGGAAAAATTTCAAAACTACTCTTCAGAAATAATGAGCATTTCAAGCAGATCTCATTTCCATTTCCATGCTTCACTGCTTTTTTGGACACATGCGGTTCCATTTCAAAACACTGACCAGATGACTTGGTGTCTGTGAGAGATTGAATTTCCAACTGCTGCTAACTTTGAGCTGAAGAATGGTAAAATCCAGGACAATGATATTAAAAAGCCTCTTTTTGCACTCACTCTCCCTTTCTCACAACTCTTGTGCTCTTGGTCATCCCAATATGGCTCAGTGAATCACGGGATGTTTGCACCGAACTCTCTGCTCGGGGTGATGCTAGAAATGCTACATCTCTTGAAAGAACCCATTTCTTTGTTTCTTTCGAGAGCGAAGGAGAAAACCAGCTTGACCATGGGTGGTGAAACTGCTGATAAAAATGCAAAATGAGAGATGAAGTAGTGAAATGGGTCTTCTGAAGTCATTGAAGCTGACTCAAGATGTGGGAAATAATTTTATTGCAATGTAAAACAGGAGGGGAAGGAGGGAGAGGAGGAGGGAGACTTGGTTCGTCTGAAAGACTTGGTACTTTGCTGGATTTTCTGACTTCCTTGAGCATTCAGCAGGAGGTGGTAGGAAACATCATTGGCAGTGGAAGACATCAGAGTCCAACTTAAATATCTGAATAAAGAAGACTGCAGCGAGCTCTAAGGAAGGAGACTTTGGTTATTGGCCAAGCCAGGCTTGCTGTTGCCATAAGGTACTTCTCAAGCTTGCCCAGCAGGAGCGAAGTCAGCCCTGTCACGGGACAAGCGGTGACGAGCATCTCAGGGCGGTGGGAGCTCCCATCTGCTGCTTTACCACCACTTTACTACCCCAGGAACCAACAGCACCTGCACTTCGGTTCCTCCTTGCAAGGTTATGGATTTGCCTAGGGATTACGGCACTTAGACACACATTTAATTCTGGCGGGTTGGTGGCAGTGTCCTGGACATCAGCACTGGTTGTACAGCCCCCCAGGGAAGATGGGATAGTGTTTGGAACTGTGTTAGATGTTTTTCAAATAGCCTTACCCTCGCCAGGTGTGCGTCAGAGCTGAGCCAGAAGCGAAGTTTTGAGTTCCACCTTTAGTTAAGGTTGAGGCAAAGCCCAGCTGTAAATGTCTGCTTCCCGGAGCCTATCCATTGATGTGTTAGGAACAAAGGCTCGGCTTCAGAGCTATTAGAAGTCCCTGGAGTAAGTTTGGCAAGAATGCTCAACTGCTGAATACCAATACCCAAAGCCTAAGCAAGGCTGTGAGGAGGAAATTGGGAACAAACCGTTCAGAACGCAGTGCAATTGCCACGTATTGCAGTTCTGTTCGCGTAGTGTTGAGACAGACCTGGTAAGAACACTGCCAGGCAGAACAGCAGAGCAAGAACGTCCTCCAAATAGTAAAGGATGAGAACTGGTCAAGGTTGCTTATGTTGGATGTGTTTAAAATAAAGAACGTGGTATATTTTTGTTTTCAGACACCTCCGTTGCGTACATGAGTGGAATGCTTGTCCCGGTCTTCGCCCGCTGCAGGTATTTTCTGTAAAGAAAAAGGTTTTGTGTCATCACAAGTGTCACTCAAGTGCATTTTAAAAGTACTGTAATTAATCATGAATAGATATAATTATAGAAGTGCTGAGGCAAGCCTGAATTATCGTCAAACACAAGAAGTGCTTCAGGGCAGTCAGGGAGGGCCACAGACTCAATGACTTTTTCCTGTTACCTTCTGCGGCCTCTTAACCCAACACCCCTCTGGAGTTAAGAAGTTAATGAATAGAAGCCGAGCATTTTTATTACAAGAATTACAAGAATTCTTGCTGTATGTTGATGGTTTGGCAATGAAGGAATTGCTCTCTTTTACTTCTCTTTAAGGAACCCGAGTTGCAGTTGGGAGCTGCTGTCGCTGCTCCTTGGTGGATCTGAGCCCCGGAGCTCCGGCTGCAGCTGATAAAGCCTGGCCCCAAACTGGGCTTGCACGGGGTGAGCTGGTTTGTGGGACAAGGTCTTGGTGGCACAGGGTTCAGGCTGCACTGAAGTCTGCTGCTGCACCTCCCCTGCTCCTTCTGCTCTAGCTGGCTACGTTAAAATGAACGTCAGCGTGCCACTGAGCTGCTGTTGCCCGGCCTAATTGCAGTGGAGACATCCATTGAGTTGAATTTCACGGGTCAAATTCTCCGTAAAATTCATATTTGCTGTAAGAGAATGGCAGTCAATGGCTAACCTCTCTTTGAGAAAAGTATGATGCGTAACATATTCTATAAAAAGTTCTGTGCACGTCTTCCGAGGTGACCAACTGACGCATCTACGGAATCTGGCCGTGCTTACAAAAGGTGAGTCCTGTGCCATTGGCAGCAGACATTACAGGAAAATAAAATTAGGTCAGCCCTAATAATTAAGGTAGAATTTCTTTTAGCTAAAATTATTTTTAGGCGAAAACAGATGTTGGGGATAGTAATTGTCACGCACAGTACAGTTCTCCTGTTTGTCTGTCCATGATGTGAATGCAGAAGTTGTAAATCACCTCTAAATATCTGAAAGTCATGCAAATAGCTTTCAGTCACAGGGAAACAAACTCATTTTATTCCCAGTCAACCGTACGTGCAATACAGAAATGCTTTGCATTTCAGATGAAATACACCTTGGGATGTATAGATAAGCCTGGTTAACAGCTGTGAATGTCTCTATATATAAAAAAAGGTCACAATTTTACCAGCAATACTCTCATTTGAATGCAAGAGTTGGCATTTGTTTTTCAGTATTATAGTGTTTGCAAACAAGTCTGGGAAGCATTTTCGCAATGAGACTATATTAAACATATGGGGCTTATATTACAGTATGTACATAAAATTTCAATTTGTAGAGGGCTGTAGTGGCGAAGTACTCGGGAGGCTGGGTCTCTGGGAAGGGCGGCAGAGCGCTTGGTGCGAACTGAAATGGCACTCGCTGGGTTTTACGTAGAGGAAAGACTTCTTCTGGGTTTGTTTAGCTTTTTGCAGGTCTGTGATTCATGAGGGATTGTGGCGATATAGCTACTGTTGGGCTTACACCTGGAATGACGTTATAGCGTAAGGCTAACATTGAAAAACTAAACTGAAAAATATGTGAAGGTTTTCACTGATAACAACAGTGAGGAGCTTTGGATCCACAGCAGTTGGTGCTTCTCCTGTACGGTTTGGCACTGGTTTGCAATGGCGTTTTCTCAGACTCCTTCTCCAATGGGATGGAAACCTCATGCATCTTGGGGTCCTTGGCACATGAAGGACACGGAGCTGTTGGAGCGGGGCCAGAGGAGGCCCCGGAGATGCCGGGAGGGCTGGAGCCCCTCTGCTGGGAGGACAGGCTGAGAGAGCTGGGGGGGTTCAGCCTGGAGAAGAGAAGGCTCCGGGGAGACCTTCCAGTCCCTAAAGGGGCTCCAGGAAAGCTGGGGAGGGACTCTGGAGCAGGGAGGGGAGCCACGGGACAAGGGGGAAGGGTTTTAAACCGGAAGAGAGGAGATTTAGGTGAGATATTGGGAAGAAACTGTTTGCTGTGAGGGGGGTGAGCCCCTGGCCCAGGGTGCCCAGAGAAGCTGTGGCTGCCCCATCCCTGGAGGGGTTCAAGGCCAGGTTGGACGGGGCTTGGAGCCACCTGGGCTGGTGGGAGGTGTCCCTGCCCAGGGCAGGGGGTGGCACTGGGTGGGCTTGAAGGTCCCTTCCCACCCAAACCAGTCTGTGATTCTATGACCTTGACCTGTTTGGTTGCATTCTGCCTTCAGACGGGAAGTGTTTTTGCTGTAGCCTGATGAGCAAACTCTACAGCATGTCCCAACGCCTGCCCAAGGCTCCGGGCTGTGGAGCAGGAATGTCGTGGCACTGACAGGTGGGGTGTGAAATAAAATTGTCCTGTCCCAGACCAGAAACCTATCAGTAAGGTAAGATTATATTTCATGCACGCTTGCCAGCTGAATTTTCAACATTTTCCATTGATGTCATCGTTTTTACAGCTTCATTTTGGCTTCAGCACTCCTAGCAATCAGTGTCCGGGACCCCTCAGAAATACAAGACCATGCCTGTCCCTCACAGTGCTGTTGTCTAGTAAGGAAAGTCTTCAAATTAATGGAGATAAATAACACACAGGAAAGAAGGTGGCTCTTAGTTTGTGTGTACTTGGACTGAGATCGTTTGTATCTGGCGTAGGTGTGGGAGGTTTCCTTGAGCGCTAGCCGTGCTCGTATGGTCGCAGCGAGGACTGCGGTGGGTGCCAGGCATGGCCCGGACCCTCCCCAGGGTCTGGTTGCTAAAAAAGCTGCTGGAATTTTGACTGTGGAGGCTTCGGGAACAGACCTGGAAATACTGTTAGAGTCGCGGGAGTGCTGCCAGAGGCAGCAAGGCTTCCGCTGGCGAGAGCCGGGGGCAGCGCGGGAGCAGGAGCACAGCGATGTGTGTTGGGGGAAAAAAAAACCCAACAGGACAGAAACTTGTAATCGCTGCTTCACGTTTTCATTGCTGTAAGGAGAGGCAGAAGGTGGTCAAGCAAAATAATTGAGAATACCCGTGGGTAAATTCTTACCCCCCTATTCAGAGAAGCTATTAGGCACCTGTCAGAGCAATTAGTGTGTAATGTGATTTCCGTATAATTGCAGAATAATTGCAAATGTGCTAATGTGGTGGTTTTTTTTTTTTTTTTGGTTAAAGCTAATATAAGTTAATACGCCAGTGATGTTTCTTATGTATCCGCAAAACACACTTTAATGTACAATTAAAATGTATAAACATGCATTAATCTGAATTAAGTTTCCCCTGTCTTTTAACAGGAAGGTGAGCGTGAAATCTAAGGTTCGTTTGAGACATTCCAAGCCACGGTCCGTACCCAGGCGGCATTTGCAGTAGAGGCAGGCGGTGGTGAGCTGCCGGCGCCCAGCCTGCCGCCTGCCCCACGCACCGGTGAGCTTGGGGGGGGTTGGTTTTAGCCTTCTAAAATCATGTTTCAAAACTTAAACAAAGGGGGAATTCTCCACAGCTGCATTCGGTATCAAGCAACGGTGTTCCCGATAACTTCAGGCTGCGTAAAGGCTTATGTAGGAGTTTGTTTTGTGGTGGTATTCAACACGTGCGTGTATAAAACGGTGGGAAGTCCTTGGCGATTCGCTGGAGGCTGCGCTTCTGGAGCTGTACGGAAAAGAAACCCGGCTCAGTCAAGGCTGGTGCTTTGGCTGGTTGGTCTGCCCGGCATCCGTGCGGCACTTACGGCAGGGTTGTACGGCAGCAAAACGTTCCTGGCAGTTCCAGAGGAAGAGCCCCTGGAACCAAGGGGGTTAGACTTTTGCGAACCAAGGTTAGACTGAGGAGGTGAAGGTGTCCGAGTAGCCAAAGGTGGTTCTGGTTATTCCCTCCTGCAGAAAGGGAGTCCTTCCCCCGCTGAACAGCTTTTAGACAAATTCATCACGGGGGGGAAAAAGACATAAGGAAATCTCAGGGAAGCACGGATGCGATGGGAAGGGTCTTTAGTAGCTGCACACGGCAAAGTTTGAAATTCCCCTTAGCAGATGGATTATGAAATAGTTTTCGTTTGGGTTTTTCTTTTTTTTTTTTTTTTTGTTTTTTTCTGGTGGAAAATCCTTTTTACTGAGGAAAAAGTAAGTGACCTTCTGTCACTGTGCAGCCCTTCGCAGACAGCAACGCTGCGTGGCTTCGCGGTCTAGAACGTGCCCTTCCTGACTGCGCCCTGCAGTAAAGGGCGAAGGAGGACGAGCAGGGAGAGAAAAATAAATATATATATATAGAGAGAGAGTTTCTCTTCACCAGCTTAATATAGACCCAGTTATACCTCTGGAAATTCTGCTTTCGGTATTCACTTTACCTGAATATTGGTAGGGAATCCACAGAAAAGTGAATACTCTGTCTATTCCTCAGATCAATTTTTTTCTGCAACTAATTTCTCAGTTAAATAGTAAACGAGAAAAACTTTGCGAAAGGCAACGTGTGTTCGTCTGTGGCAAAGTTAAGCATCAACTCAAACTAAGTACCGGTCAGATTTTTCCACGCTTGCTAGTTCTTTGCTCTTTCGTAAGTTTTATAACATTTTTAGCTCATGTTTTTAAGCTTGAACGATTAAAAATGTTTGACTCTTGAGCCCCATGGCTAAAAGTCTGTTAGAGGAACAGAACTGATGAAATGTAATTGTTGGTTTTCCCAATGTAAACCAAAATACTTTGGGAACGGGGCAATGAAAGGAGTTTTCAGTAGCTCTGGGTGGAGAAATGTGCCCACCCGTTGCCTGACCCATGGGGTTCGGTACTGCCCTCCCTGGGGAGGCTGCAAAACCCCCCAGTCCTTCCCTTGTACTTGGATGGTGCTTTGGCGTGCGCGTCTCTGCAATAAAATTAGATCATACATAATGCTTCTTGCTGAATTTTGTCCTTTCAGATGTAGAGGGTCGCATGAAAAACGTTGGTTTGCCATTAAGGTATGTATTTGATTTGATTTGATTTAAGCAGGAGAGAACCACATTCAAAACAGCGCTCTCGATTGCAGGGCTATAATTTACAAAATGGAAGCATTTGCTTTATTGAAGCTCTGAAAAATAAGTAGCATTGCGGCTGGCTATTTAAGGTAAGCAGGCAGATAGCGATCGATTCAAATAACATAAAATCAACAGGAATACTCTCCCATCCGCCTTCGTAACCCCACAGATCAATGCGGTCCGAAGAGCTGAAGTTTTATTGTCGTTAACATTATTTTTGGATTGAGCTAAACTCATAACTGCTCAAACCCACCAGAACTCTGCGTCTAGAAGGAGAAAGCTCTTTTTGTTTCCCGATAGTCGTGGTGGTCTGAACATGGGAGATGGTAAATGACTGTATTTGTAGGGTTTCCCCCTTTATTTTGCGGAGTACTGTCTGAACTTGCATCTTCTTGCCTCAATGCCCTTATGACTATTTTATTCATTTTATTTTTAACGCGCTTACTGAAGCAGCTCGCGTGGTCTGTAGTAGAGCTCGCAGCTCTGTGGTAGAAGGAGAACCTTCTCCTTCTACCATCATCCTGGAGTGACAGGACAAGGTTTAACAATTTTAAACTGAGAGAGCGGAGACTTAGATTAGATACTGTGAAGAAATCCTTTGCTGTGAGGGGGGTGAGCCCCTGGCCCAGGTTGCCCAGAGAAGCTGTGGCTGCCCCATCCCTGGAGGGGTTCAAGGCCAGGTTGGACGGGGCTTGGAGCAACCTGGGCTGGTGGGAGGTGTCCCTGCCCAGGGCAGGGGGTGGCACCGGGTGGGCTTGAAGGTCCTTTCCAACCCAAACCATTCCGTGATTCTATGGCAAACCTGTGATCGCAGTGACTTCGCTGAAGAAATCTTGACTTCTCCTCTCCACAGCGTTACTGCAAGCCAGCAGCCCGCCGAAGCTGCTGTCCCTACCTGTTTTGAGGAAGGCGTTGGCCATCATTCGCTTTCCTGCATCTTCCTCCTCCTCTTCACGGGATGAGCCTGTTCTAGCCCTGTCACTCTGGATGGCTGCTAGGGTGGGCAATGCAGAAATTATAGTTTTATTTCAGAATTCTGTGGCTGTTTCAAAGCCAGATGGGCTGCTGTTGGATGTTGGAAATTAATTTCCAAGAAAAACGTCAGTCGGGGGGTGGCAGTCTTTGCTGGAGGGCTGGTTAGCATGAAAATAGCCAAGAACTGTCTTTGAGAAACCTGTTGCTGGAGTCGATACTTTTATATTCTGCTTCTCCATTGAAATGATTCATTATTAATCCTCAAAGCCGTCCTGTGGTTAGCGCTCCAAGTGTCAGCTGTTGTCCTGCCCGGTTCCGTGAGCGAAGCATACATCTCTTCTTGTAGACTCCGCATAACGCCACCAAACTCACTGGATTCACCGGTAAACTGGAAATTTCAGATTTTGGCAGTGTATGTTTCTGCAGGTAGGAAATTATTTTTCAGTGAATTTTTACATAACTTGAAGTAATTGAATGCTTAATATGTACAATATTTTTGCGTTTGCTTTCTACAGGTATTTAAATATTTGAACATAAAATATGTTCTTTCACAATGCTAATAAAATCTAAGGACCCAATAGTCACTTTCATTACAAGAGGCAGTAAATCACCTTTGGGGAGTTTGCTTTTACTTCCAATGTAAATACAGATTTATGAACATTCCTGTTACGTGATTTATTTATTTTTTTTTCCCCAAGACGACTATTTCCCTCTTCCTAAATATCCAGCATACATAAAAAGGGATTAAAGTAATGAAAAATTATTAAAAAAATATAAAATAATAAAAATCAGGTCACTGTTTCTTCCACCAGACAGCTCGGGTGAAAAGTTGAAGCTGATCTTGTGTGGAAGCAAATGGTGGATCGTGGAATAAGACACTTGCCGGAGTTCAGTAGGTTTGGAATACAGAGGTGTCTTTCTGCGTCGTAGGTGGATAAAGGCAAATGATGCAGCTCTTCAAGAAGGTGTACAAAAATGGCAAAACAAGCCTTTTATTTACCCTGCCCCCGTGCCTGTGTGTGCTGCCACTTTTCCTGCTTGGCTGTTGGCTCCGTATTGTCTTCCAAGCAGTCGTGTATTTGCAGCAGGAAAGCGCGTTCCATTAGCGAACGTTCCTTTTTAACAAATTGTGGTTTATGGGAGTAGAAGCCTGTGTTTACCGATTGTTTTCTTGAACCTTGGGGGATTTTTCATCGTTCCGCAGAGAACTATCTCAAAGCTTTTAGTTTTCAAGCCGGATCAGTCATTCTCATTTTTTCTGGGGCGCTGGAAAGATGTGCATGGGAAAATCTCTGACATAGGAGACTCTTAGGAAATATTGCGAAGGAGAGAAATACATTTATAGGAATGGAAGGAGGAAAAGAACCGCATTAAAATCCTGCTACTAATGCACTGTCAGGCATCTACCGCTTCCAGGAGTTTTTAACAGCCTTTGCGACTTCGCCAAGAAACATGCACCTAGCTTTAATAAATCCAAGTTAGGTTGCTGAGTGAGGACAGCTCCTCAAAACAAGAAAATATTTGTCAATCCATTAATTCATAGGCTTCACTGTATACATCGCAGTATTCTGGCTTACAGACTGTAGCGCGTAGTCTGAAATAATGAAGCTTGATTTTTTTCCTAATATTGCTGTTCACAGCGTCTTGGATTTACACCCGAAGACCTACATACAATTCCATTTTAATGGCGTTTTGTTTGCTTGAATGCTTCTGATGTCACGAGAGGAGTCCGCCTCTTTCACTACATAAATTTTTCACTAAGCGAGGTGCCGCCTTTTTTCGGAAGGGGGAGGTAGAACGGGGGAATGAATACGAAATGACTTCTGTATTTTAACTTCAAAGGCTATTTGGACTGCTTCAAAGGGCTCCTTTGCCAAAGAGAAGTCATGTTTTTTGAAAATACTTAAAAAAAAAGAAAAAGACTTTGTACATGTCTATACTGAAAATGTTCCTCCTCTGATGACTCGAGCAACTCTGGGCAGGGGGGGCTGCGGTGTACTTATAAGACTTTTCATTATGTAAGCCTTGATTGGCAATGGTTGATGCCTCCAGGCGCTTCATCTATATAACTACATTTAAATTAAAAATAAGGCAAAACATTTTGCTACAACACGTCCCTTATGCTCTCTATTTAGTATTCTCCTGTCGTCACAGAGATTGCTAAGGGAAAACTTAATTTATCTGTTTGCCCTTGTGGAATGTCTGTTTAAGCATCCTTCAGTGGAATTCTTTTAAGAGTCTTGATTTCTCCAGTAATTCCATCCCGAGTACTGCTACTTTATTTAATTATTACAGTGTAGCCCTGGGTGAAATACGGTGTCATCCGCTGGTGTTCATTACCTCAGAGAGTCAGATGGCACCGCCGCTAATAAACAACGCCGGCGTTGCTGAAAAAAGGGCCTCGCGCAGCACATGCTTAAATATGTGGTTAACATTCCTCTTGATTTAATGAGGTTAGAATCTAGCGAGAAGGGAATTACAAAAAAGAAGAATACTTTTCATCTTGATGCTATCTCTAGTAGGTCGCCGCGCTGACATGAATAGATATTCCTTGGAGTCATGTGCTTCTCTCTTGGGTCTGTGGGTGGCGGAGGCAGATGCTCTGCAGTTCCTGAGCAGAAAAAACAAGGAACAACTGAATGTTATTTACAGAAAAAAAGACGGAGTTTTTATTTTGAAAAAGTTTGGGGTTTGTTTTCTTTTTTCCCCAGGAAGCTTGCTACCGTGCTTTATTTTTCGGTATTAAACTGAGTTGTTTTGTACACTAGCAATCCACATGTCAAAAATGACTTTCGACTTGTTTCTATTTTTTTGCTTCCAAATGTAGGTTGTCTTGGATTATTGCGGTAGTGAAGATGCCACCTAAAAGTGAAAACTGGATCTCCTGGCTTCTGAAGTAGGATGCTTTTCTTCAGATCGGTTGAATACGGTAAGTCTATGAGATGTTGGAGATGTCTGCTGGGCCAGGGTGTGTATACACAGATTTCTCCAGGTGTTCGTCTGCTGCCGAATGCTGAAACATGCTTTAGCAGATGAATTTCCAGGTCAGACTAGAAAAATGCAAATGTTTTTATCTTCCGATGTCTTTTGTCCGGTTGATTCCCAGCCGATCGTATTCTTCTCCGGCTGTTGGCTCTGTGAACAGCAGCGTACTTGAATCTATAAACCCAAGCCAATGTTTCTTTGTAATGGGAAGCATTCCGTGAGTCAGAACAGAAGTTGAATTCCTTCAAGCTACATTTATGGCATCCCGTCACTCCTGAAACATGAAAAGAGTGCTGATCAGCAATGTGGACCTTTGGAACGGAAAGCGATTTTCGTCTTCTGGGGTTTGTCCTTCCAGTGAATCTGTGAGTAGTCCAGAAATGGAAACAGTGAAGGTTAATTTAGAAGGAAAGGCAGGTGGCTCTGGGATAACTTGCTTAAGCTGGTATTGTTCTTGGTGTTTTTTCTTCCATGTTGCAATTTGGGGGGAGGAAAAAAAAAAAAGGCAAGTAATTAACCACAAAACGCCTCTTCCTTTTGCTCACATTTACCTTCCCAGGGAAGCACCTGAGCATTTAGTTTTGGGTTGGATAACGTTCACTTTTGACTTTGTGGGAGGAAATGGGGACGTGAACTTGGGGTTTCTAAATATTCCCTAACTCTGGTACATCTCAAATGAATATTCCTTAAATACTGGGTGTCCGGGAGAAAAAGAGCGGGGCTGTCTGAGACAGAGGGTTCCCTTTCATGAGGAAAAACCTTTTCATCTGCCTCCCCGGTTCTCTGCACGCCCATTCTCTCAGGTGCTGGAGAGCTGTTTAACAGCGCGGAGATTTGTGTCTCCCATTTCCCTTTGCTGATCTCTCCTCTTATATCAAAATGACTTGATGACACATGAGAAAAAGAAGTACGCTTGCCGAGCCTTTATGGAAGGAAAAACCCGTATACCGTTAAACGCTGTCTGTCGTGATAAATAGTCAGTTGGCAAGTGGCTGCTCTGGTTTTCCAGTGTGTTTTTTCTGGGAGAACCTGCAGCAGATTGGCTATAATTGCTCATTGCTCTCCATTAGTAGATCTCCCCCCGGCAACTTTTTAATAGTTTACATCTCTTGGGGCTGAAAATTACTATTTTAATTAAAACAATTTGTTTCAAATGGGGCTCCCAAATCCCCATATGATGTTTTAGGAGCCTTGGGCAAAGAACTGAAAACGGAGAGTAGCAATTGTTTTTAGGGTTTAGAGTGAGGCTGAAAGTAGGAATTGGGATTTTCACGCAATTGCCGAGGCCTGGACTTGCAGCGGGGAAGAGTAACCCTCAAAGAACTGAAATTGAGTGGGACAGAGATTTTGCCTTCCGCCGGGGTGGAGAAAACTTCCCTGAGTTTCAGTTTAGCCTGGTTGTTTTCTTTGTTCTTGTGCAGATTGAGAGAAACAATGACTTTCTGGTGAAGGGAAGGCGAGAGCCAAGAAAAGGGACCTTGGACACACAATGCTGCAAAAATCCCCATCCCTGGAGGGGTTCAAGGCCAGGTTGGACGGGGCTTGGAGCAACCTGGGCTGGTGGGAGGTGTCCCTGCCCAGGGCAGGGGGTGGCACTGGGTGGCCTTGAAGGTCCCTTCCCACCCAAACCATTCCATGATTCTATGGAAAATGCTCTTTGGAAGTGGGATGGAGCAGTCGGCAGCCACGAGTGGTGTGTACGTGGTGAGAGCTAACGCCGGCCGGGCAAGGCAGGACTGTCGCCCTGCAGATCCAGCCTGGACCTACACCAGGCTCTCCCTTGGCACCTGGGGGGATGGAGACTCCGAGGGGCTGTGCCGTTTCTCAGCTCTCGAGGGTTTAATGCCCAGCGGCTGGATGTGCCCAGAGCTCCTGCCGTGTGGTGGAGCAAACATTTTGCCCGCGTCAAGGTGTGGGACTTGTGGAAGTTTTCGTTTCTGAGGCTGAGCCCTGAGGTCCTGGTGCGGTGAATTTGCTGCACCCCGGCAGCTTTGAGAACTGCACAGAGCTTCATTCCAGGCAGTGTTTAATTTCTATATAAATATATATAGGACGTATATATTTATGTTATATTTTTTTTTTTCGAATTATAGATAATTTAGGTTTGTGTATAATATGTAGAAATGTATGTTCATGGGCTGTTATGCTGCAACAGCCTGGTGGTGAGAGCGCCTACCATGGAAACAGAAGCTGTGGGTTCAGGGATGTCCTTGGATGGTGGGTCCCACCCCACCTCGAGGGGAACGCTGCAGCTTCCCCATCCCCAAGGCCATGGCTATGGAGCCAGGCTCCCTTCTTCTCTCTCCCCAGTCTCCTAAATATAACATTTCTCCTTCAGCACTGCCTCAGCTTTATTTTATGGCCGCTCTTCCCCAGCGACCGCTCTCCCCACCAGCCTGTTACACGGCGCGGCAGAACTGGCAGGAGAGCCTGGCTGCTGGCACGCGGGGCCGTGATTTAAGCGCCTCTTTGCAGAGAGTGGTTTCAGCTGCTTCAAACGGGCATTTAATTCCTGCCTGCCAATAACGTCTGCTTCCCGGATCGCTCTTACTTGCTCCCACGCCCGTGGCGTGAATCCCGTGTTCACCCAGTGAAGGGTGTAGCTTTTCTCCTCCTGGCAGAGTTGCTGGGGTCCAGCCCTGCCCCGCGCTGTGCATTACAAGCGCTGAATGGTTGCATCGCTATTAACGGGTGTGGATTTATACAGGATGAAACGTTCATAGAATGAATCGTAGAATCGTAGAATGGTTTAGGTGGGAAGGGACCTTCAAGGCCACCCAGTGCCACCCCCTGCCCTGGGCAGGGACACCTCCCACCGGCCCAGGTTGCTCCAAGCCCTGCTCAGTACCCAAAGCCCCTGCCTTCCCTGGCTGTCGGGGTCTGAAGTGGTAACACAAGGTCTCTCTCCGTACTGCACCGCACGGCTAAAGAATGAAAAAACCAAAGGCTAGGATTACCCAGGACTGAAGATAAGAAGTAGGACCATTCATGATCGTTTCATCCTGTATAAATCCACACTCATCGGCAGTGACGCGGCCATTCAGCACTTGTAACACACGATGTGGGGCAGGGTTAGACCCCAGCATCTCAGCCGGGAGGAGCAGAGCTACACCTTTCCTGCGCAGAACGGGAGGGAAAGCCTGGGGTTGGGGGAAATAAAGATGAGAGTGTGTTGTGTGAGGGGTGCGGCAGCCCCGGTGCGGCGGGGGGACGGAGCAGCCCCTCTGTAGCGCTGCCGCGGCCCTGGGTGGTGGGACCACGCGGGACCTGCCTCTCGCCCAAAGCTCGCAGCTTGGCTCCGCCGTAGGCTTGTGAAGAAAATCAAGCAGCTAAGGCGAGAAACTATATTTCGTAAAACAGATAACGCTTATTACTGTTCCGATGTTGGCGTTATTTTCTCTCCAGATTGGCCGCTTTGTCTAATTTCCTCCTGCTCCATGTACTTTCTGGTGTGCTCATTTTGCCCTTCCATCTTTCCACCCTTTCTTTATGCATTTCCGTCCAGGGGGCTGTTTCTGCCCACTTTGCTTAAATGACCGTGAACCTGTAAGCATTATTTGAAAAACAGGCTGGATTATTAGGAATGCTTGGCTTTATTCTGGCTTTGTAATGAGCTTTATATGGATATTGTTTATGCTGGATTTGTTCTTGTTTCCCCACTGCTGTCAAAACTGTGAGGACTGAATAGTTTCTGGTACATGCTTAAATCATATTATTTGCTTGTGAAAATTTGCCTGTGTGCCTCGGGTCCAAAAAGACTTCACTTTCAAGGATTTTGATAATTTAAGATCTAATTAGCTGCTCTGCAAATGTATTTGAATGTTCAGACCTCTCCTATCCATTATGCAGTGACATTTTTATCTTTTTGCCACAGATCCTACCCCGGCAGGGAGCGTGTCGGGCCTGCCAGGTGATTATGGATTTGCTGACCATCTGTTACCCATGGGTGGTTGCGCTCTGCCAAGTAGCGCACCGAAGGGAAAGAGACTGGTTTCTCCATTAAAATGTGCTTCTCCTTTCTTGAACTGTCCCAAAATTTGTCTGTCTTTGCCATGGCAACATAGCTGCCGGAGAATCATGGAATCATGGAACGGCTTGGGTGGGAAGGGACCTTCAAGGCCACCCAGTGGCACCCCCTGCCCTGGGCAGGGACACCTCCCACCAGCCCAGGTTGCTCCAAGCCCCGTCCAACCTGGCCTTGAACCCCTCCAGGGATGGGGCAGCCACAGCTTCTCTGGGCAACCTGGGCCAGGGGCTCACCCCCCTCACAGCAAAGGATTTCTTCCTAATAGCTAACCTAAATCTCCCCTCTTCCAGTTTGAAACCATTCCCCCTCGTCCCATGGCTCCCCTCCCTGATCCAGAGTCCCTCCCCAGCTTTCCTGGAGCCGCTTTAGGGCCTGGAAGGCCACAGGATATACCCACTATCAAATAATTTTAACTTCAAGAAAAACAAGAATGGCAAATTCTGCGTTGGAAACGCGGACCCCCTCACAGGCTACGGGAGTGATTTCTTTTACTTTACTGTTCACAGACGGGACCTCCTTCCCCCCTAAGGGTATGCTCCCGCTCCGTGTGCAGCTGGTGCTGGGAGCCTGTGCTGGCCCCTCTGGACCCCTCTGCAGGTGCACCCTGGGATGTTCCTCAGTTGTGAGAACGCGCAGTTTCTCCGCTACGTTTCTGATATACATTTTTGCACCAGTGGGAGTTCGGTATCCGATGCCGGAGCCCGGCCTGTCGCTCTCGGCACTCTCAGCCTTGATGAGGACGCGCAGAGGGTCCTCCAGGGTTTTCCCATCCTTCCTACTCATGTCCTCCGGGTGCTGAAGTTACAGACGGACAAAAATACCAAGGGATTATTAATAATCCCACAGGATCTGAACAGCCCAGAGAGACTGCTGAAGTTTAAAGTTTACAGAGCAAACTTCATTAAAAAGTGCATCTGCTTTCCTGAAACATCCCCAAATTTGTCTGTCTTTGCAACTGCAACGTAGCTGCCGCAGAATCAGAGTCAACTTTAGGGGCTAAACAACCTTTAAGAGTTAAAAAACTTTTACTCTGTAAAGTTTAGAGAGTAAACTTTAAGGGCATAAACTTCACAAGCCATGGGACTCTAACCATTCCCTATAATTTTTTTTTTTTCTGTTGTTCAACACCCAAAACATCAGTCCGTACCCTTTGGTTCAAAGGACCACGCGTGCTGGGACTGACAGCAGGTGACTGCGGGTGGGAGCCCGGGGTGTTGCTGTGGGCGCCTCCCCCACTGGCTGTTTGTCCTGACACACGGTGCTCCCGCTTTCCTGCAGCCTTGAACACATTTCCCTTTCATTGCACCTGGAGGTGGGAGTTTATTACCGGTATTTGTCACGCGCTTCTGGCATATTTAGCAGGAAAAAAAAAAAAAAAAAGGCAAAGCATTTGCATTTTCTTTTTTTCTTGTTAGCTTTTTTTTTTTTACAAGTGAATATATGCCATCAACTTACAGTTTTAAATGAAACTTGGTTTCATAGCGCATTGTGTATTATCGTTTCCTTCAGATATCATGGGTTCTGGAAGCAGCCGGGAATAAAGGCCTGGAAAAAGACAACCTGGAGAATGGGTTGGACATAGAATGTCCATTGGTAGAATGGACATTCTAGACAGAGAATGATTTTTTTTTTTGGCCGTGATTTATGCTATCTTTACAAAGACAGAAGGAATTCTTTTGGCAATTTAAATCTCTACACTGAAGTAAGTTACGGCGTTTTTTAATTTCTTTTTTTTTTTATTTTTAATGCTGTCAGTACTACGGCACACGCATTACAATGTGCACAAAATACTAAGGTTTTAACATCTGGCTAACTAAACTGTATTGTGTGATGGTTTTTACGTGAGTTTTTGTGAAAATAACGAAAACTCTATCCAAGGAAAAGCTATGCGTTCAGTTTTAGTCCCGAGTGTTTTTATGGTGTCTAATGAACTGAAAGAATGTTTTTCGAACGCACAAATCTCTTGCAGCACACACGTTGCCTAGCCTCGTATAAGGCTCCGGCGTCTTTCTACTTGTGAAAATGTTCTTTTAACAGCTATGCCGTGCATCTCAATATGACTTCTGTATGTCTGAAAACGTATTTATGAATTACAAGTAATTACCTAATTGACCAAAAATTCCGGATTATTTGCTTATCGAGCTGTAATGGGCACTAATGAGTGCACTGAACCTGGGAAATCTGACAAGCAATGAAAAACGAGGAGAAATCATGAAGCTAAACACCCGTTTTTCTTTTAGAATGTTTTAATTGGTCTTGAATTCTCGGGTGCTGATGAAGATGGAGATAAAATATGACGGCCAATTTAGAGGAGCTGCTGCAAGAAATCAAACCAGGTCAGGATGCGATAAGAGATTTAGCAAACCTGCCCTGCAAGGTACAAATACCACGTGGATATACCTCCTATAACCTCTGTATTCCTTTCCAAAAGTTGATGTGCCTTTGGCCAGTGCCCTTTGGGATGACACCGAGCTTGAGGAAGCACAGAGATTTTGGGACGATGACTCGGATTTAGCGATTTTAGCGATTGGCCTCGTTGGAGACGATATTGTTGTTCTGGAGCTGGAGGTGTCTGTGTGAGATAACACAGCAACCCAGAGGGCAGTGGGTGTTTGCAGATAGCAAAAGTGATTGATGTTAAAGGAATAATAAATCTTACGCTTAAACTCAACTTTTAAAGTAAATAAAGCCATTTATAAGAAAAATTAAGGAATCCATATTGATTTTTTTTTTTTATCCTCCCGAGTATAACACCGTGCCAGAAGTGAATAAGTTTTGAATGTTTGGAGACTAGAAATACAGATGCCAGCTGGAAAGAACCATTATTCCAAAGTTATAAAGAGCTGAAAATACTGTTGATCTGATTGTCATATTAGCCTCAAACTCAAATGTAGCTCCCTCAGTAGACCTATAATAAAATGAATAATTATTTCATATCCTGCATAGCATTATATATAGCAGGCAAGTACTACGCTATCAGTCGCTGTCACCGCTGTGAAAATATATATGAGAAAAACAAATCGAGATTTCCATGCAGCAAGAAATGGAAAAAAAACCAAAACACAAACAAACAAAAAAAAAACCAAACAAAAAAACCCCACCAACATACTTTGAAGCTCAAAATTTAGTTTCCATTCAAGAAAGCTGCTTTCTTCAGGGGTTAAACAAGCAAGCAATCCTGTAAAATTAATGGGATTAATTAAAATGTACATGCATTTGGGAAGTATCCATAAGCATAACAGAGATTTACTCTTTCGTACCGCACTGAATAAATTTTCATGAATTTCCTGCGAGATTTTTAAGGCATTTTATGACCTTGCGTGTAAAAGGCAACTAGGGATTTCTAACTTGATTAGTTTTAAGAAAATACTAAAAATGAACATATTCAAGCATTTTGTAAAGCATGTCTGTTTATTTAGATAATTACCTTTCTAAATAAACGTATTATAAAGGATTTACATCTCTCGCATTTCTACTTCAGTACAGAGGTAACTTTTATCGTGTAGTTTTTAGTAATCTTTTAAAATTTACAGTTAAACAGTGTGCTTATCTTCCAGCTAAGCGCAGCCACCGCAACCGCCTGTCTGTCGGACTTCAGCCAGAAGAAGCCATTCCCTTCCAATGGTGCCTCCGTGCTGCTTCTTACCCCTCGGCCAGCCGACAACACGTTCCCGCTCCGCGCCGACGCAGCCTGTGCCATCGCTCCTGGGAAGGCGATGCTCGCGCACGTGCCGGGGCTGGCTGGGGACCGGGAAACGGAGCTCCCTCCTGGACCAAACCTCTGACGACTTGGGTTCGTTGCAGCTCCAGCTGTAGAGGTGCGATTTAAGTATGTTGGTCTTCCAAAACCTGAAAAATGGGGCTGTTCGTTACTTGGGACTAATCCGAAATCCTGGTCGAATATTAAAATGTTTTGATTTGATTTTTTTCTTTTTTTTTTTTTATTTCCCCCCAGTATCTAGACTCAAAGTTCAGGAGGGGAAGGATCCCTCTTAGCTGATGGCTAATGGCAAATTTGCAAATGGCTAAGGCATTCCGAAAGAGTTAAAACACTGGAAAAAGTACCCGCCAAAGGCTGCTAAATGAGCGATGAAGGCTGTCTGGTAACTGCTGGAGCCTGGGAGAGTATTCTAGAGAGACGTAAGTATGTGCTTTCCCTGTCCTTACTCTTTTCTGTAGGCATCTATTGCTGGCCTTGGCCCCAGAGAAGAGGAGCCCACGTTTTCGTGTGGGAAACAGAGGTTCAGCGTTAGGGGATATGAAATTATTTCCCTGCTCTCAGGAACGTCCCAGCCGTTGCATACGTGGTCATCGGCAGCAGGCAGCTCTCCTAGCTGTTGCGCTTCACTTGATGAAAAGCACTTGGGTGCCAAGAGGAATTCAATCATCCGGTATTTGGGACACATCTCTTGCGTTGGTGGGAGGACACCTGTTTTTCTCTTCTAATGGGCGGTGAAATAACCCATGGAAACAAGAGCAGCGAGAAAAGGAGAGCAACCTCCTTCCAAATATATTGTAAGGTGATAAGAGCCCTTCTTTCAGAGGGGGAGAGGAATCAGGGGGTTCAATCCGGGTCACCTACATGTTGGCTGAAAAAACCTTCTGGCCAAGGCTGTTGGGTGAAGGAGAAGCAGCGTTTCCTCACCTAATGTTTCACTTTAATGAGGAAAACCAACCAAACCGTTTTGGGTAATTTCAAACTATTTTCTTTTCCAATTTGGCTACTGAACTGAAAAATCAGTTATTCCTGCAGCTCTGCTGGAGATGTTGGGTTGAGTTCTTGGTTTGTCTGCCAAGGTTGCAGCAAAGAGCATTTATGAGGCTGTATTAGTAAAGCAGATGCCGTTGTCTTTTACGTGCTGCGCTTCTGGTCTTTGGACCTAGTTGCACAGTTTCGCTGGTCCTTGCTGTGGTAAAATATCCCCAGAAAACAAGATTTGAACTCCAGGAGCTGTATGCTGGATGAAGGAACCGATGGAAGAGAACGTGAATTTTGCAGATTCTGGTTTGTGTTGAAATTATTTATACGAGACATCTGCTGAAGACATGTAAGGTCAGTCGAGCTGAAACAGTTTTTACATGAGGTGATTCAAAACAACCATCATGAATAGGTACGGACTCTTCTGACTGACGTGTCTGAGCCCGTATTCTCTGGAGGCACTTTAGTGAGGGCTTTCTTGCCCCTTTCTGCCAAGTTACAGACAGAAAATGGGGTGAGATGAATTACCGGTCTGAGATATTATGATAAACACCAGGAATGCTCTGAATGCTCGTAGGACTGCATGGGCTCTTGGCAACCCTCGGAAAACTGCAGAAGCTTTTGGAGAGAGCATTTGTCATTCCTGTTTTCTATTTTGCTGGTATTGAATTTGAGTTGTGGAACTGGCAGATTCTGAACAGTTAAGCAGTTGCATCTATAGTCTTATAGCATCCAGAAGCAGCTCTGAAATAACCTGGCTTGTTCCCAGAGATAACGGCGACTGGAGTTTTCTCTATTTAGAAAAAACAAAAAGTCAATGGTGAAATGCTGGATAAAGAAGAAAATGACGTTCAGGTGTTTATGAAGTTCTTTACACTGAGGGTGGTGAGACACTGGCCCAGGTTGCCCAGAGAGAGGGTGGAGGCCCCGTCCCTGGAGACATCCAAGGCCAGGCTGGATGAGGCTCTGAGCAACCTCATCTAGTTACAGATGTCCCTGCTACTGCAGGGGTGGGACTAGATGGCCTTCAGAGGTCCCTTCCAACCCAACACATTCTATGGCTCTGTGATAATATGTTAAGATACGGTTCCATAACCCAGAGGTAAGGTTAGAGATCCATCAGCGCACTGAAATCAGAGAGGTTCAGCTTTTCTGTTTTACACTTGAGGAGTCGTGGGTTTAGGGGGAGGCCGTGCCATTTATTTTTTCCATGATTGCCATTTCTGAGGTATCATGGCGGCATTCTGCTTTCACTGACTTTTTGAAGCTATCGGGTTAGAAGGTGTGTGTATGGGATGGAGCCGACCGAGGTAAACATCTGATTTAACTTTTGGAAATATGGATGGAAGATTCAGAAGAACTTTCCCCAGAGGGGTCTTGGTTCGCTGTGGTGTGCAGCCATGGACAGCAGATCTCTTTTTTTTGGGGAGGGGTTCTGGGAGCTTCTAGTGTTGTTTGTGGGCCAGAGAGGGTATTCCTGCTGCCGATGTTGTGTTGTGCTCGGCTCCAGGGATTTCTACCCACTCGATTAGAGTTTTATTTATTGGCCTGGGAGGGGTGGCTGGCAGTTCAGTGGTAAGGCAGAGAATTCATGAGCTCAACTGATCTTGAATGATTCTTACCTCTTTGTATTTTGGACCACAAACTAAGCACTGCACATAGCCTTCGGAGCTGAGAATATTTTTGTCTTTAAATAAATATTTGAAATGTACAACTTCGGGATCCATGTTGGCTAACCTATTTTTAACTTTAAAAACAAGTCTCTTTTTTTTTTTTTTTTTTTTTTTTCTTTTAAATCTCTCATTTCAGAAACTACTGTAGCTTTATTTAGGAGTCTTAGTACATTTGTTCCCTGCCAAATAAAAATTGAATTCCAACATGGGTGGGATTTTTGTTTTTGTTTTTGTTTTCTTTTGTTGTTGTTTGTCCTTTTAACGAAAATGTCTTTGCAATATCCAGATAATGTTGCATAAGAGAAAGAGTTCAATTCTGGAGGAGAAATTCTCTTCGCTGCACTTTATCTATACTCACAAGTATGGATTTAGGGAATTCTGCCTGTTAAGATCTTCCTTTACGATTTTACACATGGATCTGGGTTATCTCTATCCAATTTATTCAATCCCATATTCAACTAAATTCTTAAATAAATTAAATTTTTTGCTATCTACTTAAACTCTCAAGCTGTAAACAAGGACGAACTGCAAATTCTTGTTAAAATTAAGCTTTTTGATTTTGGACGATTCAGCTTGGAGTTAAGAGATCCTAATCAAATTTCTCCGCGGTTACAGGTGTCACTTTACCTGTGCTGCTTCCCAAAATGGGAAGTGATCTGCCTGTAGAAGTAATTTATGCAGCCCGACTCCTCCCGTAATGCCCGTTAGATCCCATAAAACTGCTGAAGGTTTCAAAGCCAGGGAAAATAGCATAATAATAGGGGACAACCCAGCGTGGTGCTCCTGGGAAGTCGTACCGAGGGAGATCTTAAACCTTGCCTTTGTAGCCTCGCCTGGGGCTTTGAATAAATCTTTGCGATCCAGTCCCAGGGCTCTGAATGCAGACCTGGCCTGCCGTGACCGCCCTGCCTGGAGCCCCTTCTCAGCCTCGGGCAGGTAAACTCAGCGCACGGTCCTGGTTTTGCATTAGCAGCGTGTAGTTGCTTTTGGAACAGACTCATTTTTCTTGGAAAAGTTGTTAGGTGAACCTAAGAAGAAAGCCATAAACGTCAGGTCTCCTGTGATATATTGTTTATACACTTACAGTGATATAGACAAATAATTGTATAATGACACTTAAGACTATTTAGCACATGCCTCTTCATTGTTCTATTAAACCGTTCCATTTATTTTTCTATTAACCTGCATTTCGTGTACAGTATTTCCTACCTCAGCTCTCTGCAGGTTGGGACAATGGAGCGCAGGGCTCTATTCTTCTACTACGGCAATCCATCAAAAATGGTATTATTGATCCCTGTGAATTGAGATTAGGGGTTGTTTACTGCACTTCCACCCATCTGTTTTAAACAGATTTCACAACGGAGAGAAGTTATTAGTAGGGAGAGAGTTATTGCGAAAGGACCTCAGCAAGCAGGTGATAAATATATCTTGACATAAAAAGGGGGAGCTCTGGGATAATGCAAATGGGAATATCTATTTCTAGACCTGCCTGTGTCAGGTAAACTCCAAACTTCTGCTCAGGAGAGAGGTCTTGGGGTTGGGCACAACAGCTCTGTGAATCACCAGCTCCGAGGACAGAATGGGCTCGGGCTGGGAAGGGGACAATTCAAGGAGGGCAATAACGCAGGTGAATAACAACAGCGTTGACAGCTGTAGGAAGGTGGATCGGGAAGGTGGTGGGTTGGGTGTCTCTCACAGCAGAAATCTTACAGGAATGCTATATTTTGCACAACGAAATTCCCGAGAAAAAAAAAGAAAGTAATTGAAGAAAAAACCCAACTCACCACCTCGCAAAAAGAACAGCAATTAGGGCGCTTCGCTGAATTGGGGAACTGCTAAAGGAGCCTGACGTGGAAATGAGTAAAGAGGCGGTTAGTAGAAGTTACGGAAAATAAGCTCATCGATGGCCGTTAAAGCTCTTAAGTTGCTGGTATCTTAATCTCCATCGAACTCTCAACTCGCAAGTTGCGGAAAGTCAGCAGGGTGTTTCTGAGGGAAGGCTTCCCGTGCTGTGATGTTTTTCCCTGGCTCGGCGGTTACTGACCGTCTTGGGATACGGGGTTGGGTTAGAGACACCGTGGAGGGACCGGGGGGGGGAAAGAACTTGGTTTGTTTAGAGAAGGTGAATTGGAGAAGAGACGGATAATAATAACAGCTGGCCCAGCACGGGGGGAGTCAGCGCTACATCATGAGACACACGTGAATTACAAGAGACTGCCCAAACCCACCGGCCCTGAGCGTTTGAAAGAAAACCCCACGGGGCGCGCTGGCTGCTGAGGGGGGTTTAGTGCGTAGCGTCGGTTAGCGTCAGTCACTTCACCGAGATGCTTCTGCCAGAAATGTTCTCCGGGGCTGATGGAATCACAGGCTTGTGCTTTGCCTGATTCACTCCCGAGCAGAATAATCGGATGTTTTCCCTAGAAACAGGTCAACTTGTTGTAGCAGAGCTGGAGCCCAATGAAATTAGGCAGATGCTTAGGTTTCCTGAGATAATACCGACTATGTTTGGAGTGATGCGAGTAAGAACTGTGCATAGAGTAAGGAAATGCAGAGAGTAATATTTCTGCAGTGCTGTCAATAGACCCAGACTTGGTTGTATTAAAAGAAAAAAAAAGTCACCTCATTTGCAGTTATTTCTGCGTGGTTTCCAAACGGCGTGCTTCCGGCATGCTTCCGGCGTGCTTCCGGCGTGCTTCCGGCATGCTTCCGGCGTGCTTCCGGCATGCTTCCTCTCTCCACTGAGTGAACCACCTCATTTCTTACAGACCCTGCAGCGCGGCTGAGAAGGGGCGTTGGGTGACTTTGCTGTAATTCAGACAGAGGGATTTCCCGGTTGCCAGTAGTTAAATTTAAAGAAATAAAAATTAGAAAAGGAAAAGAGGAAAAAAAAACCAAAAGGAGGGGGGTGGGGGAAGAGAGCCCATCAACTTTCCTGTGAAAAACGGTCTCTTCTGCAAAATAAACAGCCTCCTTTCCGGCCAGCAGAAGGTAAACCAGAGGGGTGTAGGGTGAATCAGAAGCGTGTCAAGGAAGGCTTTTGCATGAAGATGATGCGATGGGTCTTGCAAGAACCACAAACTTAGCAATTGATGTATCTGTCACTCGGTCACTATTTTTTTTAAATTTTTTTATTCCTCATACAAAGGATGAATGAAGGTAAGGCAAAAGGGGATGTCTGTTACAAAAGAACTTTCTAGAAATTGCTTATTTTGGTTAGTGCTTATTAATTTATGATCACAGCCGGCACCGAGCCCCCACCAATAACAAAAACTGGTGATAAAAGAGAAAAGAAAATTCCCCCTGCGCGCAACGCCTGCTTCCCAGCACAAGAAGTGGTAGGATCCACGACTTTGCTGGCAATTTTCTCTTCGTCTTACAGGTTTCGTTAGTGATGCTGGGCACACAGCACTGTTCTGAGCACAGCTCTCCGGCTGCTCCCGTCGCCCGCGGTGGGCCTGCGTTCCTGTGCTCCTCCAGACAGCCCGGAGAAAGGACTGGAGCTGGGACCTGCCTCTTAATGAGCACCACAAAGGTCTCCCTTGGGTTCGGTGCTGCCACGGAGATAAGGCACCTGTGGCTTTGTAGACCTCTGGTGTGTTCCTCATCAATCACCTTGTTTCCTGGCTGAAAAAAGAACCCCCCTTGCTTGCATAGTTCATCCTGGCAGAGAAGCCGCTGTAGATGTTGTTGTACCTCTGGGATGACTTTGCCATCACGGCAAGAAATGACGCTACCAACCCCTCTTTCAGGTGACGGTGGATGCGCAGATCCCTTCAGCGGTGAACTTCGACTGCGAGAATGGGCGGTTTGTTCCGGCCGTCGTGGTGTTTAACCATCCCCGCTTGGCTTCTTCAAAAGCCTCCCTTTGACGAAGGACTTCAGGAAAAATTCTCCTGGTCGTCTGGGCAGAGTCCGTTACCTGGGTCAGCCTCCTCCGCGTGCCTGTGGACGGATAGAGGCTTGTAAAGGAGATTCTTCCCTTTCCAAAACTCAACCAGGTCATTCTTATGCAGGTGTTCGCTTCCATTTTTCACTGTACTTTCTGCTAATCCTAGTCGATAGGACACTGAGGGTTGTCTATATACCCTTTAAATTAATTGGAGAGAGATCACAATAATTATTTGAACTTTCTTTTCTGTCCAGAGAGAGCAATTTAGTACTTCATATACATATTCATATATGGTGTAAGACCTTGTGAAGTAAATAAGAAAGATGTCAGGGTAGTGTTTAGGTAATCTCGGCTCTCTGGGGAATGGCTTTCTTTGGACAATCCTGAGCTTTGAACAGGACCCTTTGAACCAGAAAAGAGTTGCCATTTGTTCCCCTCCTCCGGATTACAGGGGTTTTAGCCAAGGAGTTGGAGGAGTTTACCCCCGTTTTGTGGCTATGTCTCTGTAAAATGCCAGTTCACAACCTGCTATGGCGTGAGCCGTGGGAATAACTCAGGAGCTGCTTGTTTGCTTGTCGGTGGGCTGCTGATATTCCCAGTGTTTGGTGTGACGGCAGAAACCCTTCCAGGAAAAGTGCACTGCTCTCATATGCAACTCGTTTTTGTTCTAGAGCTCAGCCCAGCCATCGGGCAACGAAAGCAGAAGGTGGCACCCAATGGTCCAAATACACTTACAAAATACAACATCCCCCTGTTCTTCCACAGAAACCCATCCCAGGCGTTCAGAGTGTCTTCAGCAGAAAACAAATTTGCTATATTCCTAAGCCTTCCCCAGCAGGGACTGCTGCCTTGTTTTTTCAGCTTCCTGGGATTTTTTTGGTCATTTTTACCAGGAATGTGGGTTGTGCTTGAGGCTGGCTCTGGAGCCCCCACTGCAGGGATTTGATTTTCCAAGTGAAAACCTGGGACACGGGTCCAGTGACTGGGAATAGGGGAGGCAGTGCATGAGGGGAAACACGTCTGCGCAGAGAAATGAAATGAAAGGAGGTTCTCTTTAGAATTTGGGTGGAAAAATGTGCGTTTATACTATTCCCTCACTGCTATAATTCCTCACTCAGTCCCGCATTGGGCATCGATATCTCCCGAAGATGGGAAAGGAGCAAACGCTAGTATTTTTGCTCGTCTAGAAAAAGCGTTCCCAGGACGTGAAGCTGGAGCTGAGGGTGTGGAGGAGTTGAAGTGTCCGGCAGCTGGAGTTCCCTGGGGTGATGGAGAAGGTGCTGGTGCTGCTCCTGCTCCTCCAGCTCAGCCCGGTGCCATCGGGGCTGCCCTGGGCGAGGACCCTCCTCTGCTCCATCCTGGAGCTGCCCTAATTGCGAGAGAAACCAAGACAAATTGGGAAGTGACAGGCTGGCTATAATGATACTTCCCACAGATAAATAATATTAAAAAAGAAAAAAAAAAAAAAAAAAGCCAAACAAACAGAAAAGCGATTTTGCCCGAAGGCACCTCTGCACAGTACGCTTGGTAAATGGCTTTCAACCCAAAGCTGTCCCATCTTCGAAACCCGTGGGGATTAGCTTCCTGAGAAACAATTAAAAGCTACACGCCAGCTGTGTTTCAGCTGTGATTTGTATTCCGTGAAGTTTTCTCCTTGTGTCTCTTGTTTAAGTGTATTAAGGCTTCCTCTGATTCTCTTTTTTGTTCTCTCCCTCCTCCCGCGTTACGGGAGCGGGGAGGGCTGTCAGCGGCAGCCACTGCCAGGGCTGTGTTTTTCACTTATTTCTGATTCAGAACCTTTCAGTCCTTCTTTTCCTCAGTTGTTGTGCGATTCCCAGCCTGGTGTTCGAATTCGGTTCCTGAAGTGTTCATTTGGATGCTCAGCAGAGGTTTGTAGACGGGAGGCGGGGAGCGGATTTTGGCCAAGGGAGGGATCTCTCCCTCTCTCTGTGTGTTTAACGAAAGCCAGCGGAGCATCGCCTGCCTGCGAGGAGCGGCAGAACCGGCCCCGCTGCCCGTGCCTGACCCCACGCGTGCGTGGGTGCGAGCTGGGAAGCACAGCGTCGGCTTTTGCATAGTAACACTTTGATGTACAAATACATGGCGAAAAATCATCTCACAACCGTCCGAGCTGTGCTCAGGCGGGTTAGTCAAAATCTGCACAAACATTTATAACAGCAATTTTCCCATTCGAGAGAAAGGCTTCCAGTGGTTTGCAGAGCGTCAAATAACCTCAACAACACTCCTCACTTTTCTGTTAGGGATATATTTAAGATAATTCAGTTCCTGAAAGGGAACATCTTAAGCCTTGTCAAATTAAAGAAGGCTCAGCCACAGATTTTGCTTTCTCCTCAGCGTGACAGAGGAAAAACCCCAGTAGTTTTATTGTTTGTCTTTTCAAAACGATGGGTGTTTGAAGCTGACATAGCTACTAATACCATTTTGTGTTTCTCCATCTGCATGTAAAATCCATCTGTTTGCAGAAATTGTATTTACACCAAGTGTAATCCTATTGAGTCTCCGATATTAGAGATTGTGGCTATAATGACATAGGAAACCATTTTTATTAAGAATCAGAAATTGAATTAGATAATTAGATTTATTGATGGGAAATTAAATTTAACAGCGGAGAATTGCCTTAAGTTAGCGTAGCAAGATTTTCATGACTGTAAATGTAAAAAAGTTTCTGCTTTAGTAGCTGCTTTTAAACTCGTGAGACACAAGCTTCTGCGCTTGCCTGGAAAATGTCGTTCTTTGCCCGCCGCAGTTCGTACCGTCTGCCTGGGTTCTTCCCCATGAATGAAACAAATATATTTTCTATTTTAACAACCTGCCAGATATTCAATATCATGAAGCAAAACTGGTAAACAGCGAAGTTTTGTGTATGTGATGTGTGTCTCTGAGGCAGGGCCGATGCGCCGCTCCTGGTGTGCCGAGGGTACGCTTCATATCCATAAGATTGGGGTTTTTTCCAGCTGTGCATTCCTCAGCCAAATCTTACATCGTTTGGGCTGGAATTTTCTGTGCAAGTTGCCTTTCTTGCTCTGACGTCTAATTATGGAAGAAAAACGTTCCTGCCTCGCTTTCCCACAGAGCTGGGGTGGGTGGGAAGGACGCTGGGAATGCAGGTTTGGTTGGGAAATGTAGAGTAGGCATAAGAGGGGACCCGGGAGGCGTGAGGATGGAGGCTGCTGAGCCTCTGGTGGAGTGAAGAACCTTGTGTCCGGGGCTGGGACGTGACCCCTCAAGGTGGGAAGTGGGGATAACCATCATTGCCCCCTGAACAGCCCAGTGGAGGGGAAGGAACCTCCTGAAAAGAGGTTGGAGCGAGGGGGGTGTGTGTGTGTGTGGTGTCTCTTCTCCCAACTAACCTGAGCAAAAACGTTTTAAATACTGGTGCAAAACCTGTGCAAATACCTCCGAACAGCTGCAGCCGGTTGTATAAAAAGCTCCTGAGGATCCTCAGTCGGCTACGGTGAGGTTGTGCTCCTATTAAATCGGCAGACGAACTTTTACGGCCGTATCCAGATTGGCTTCACTTGAGAGAGGAGATTTTACTGAGATTTTACTGGCGTTCAGGGGAATTTGGTGGCTAAATGCCGTACTTCTGCAGGGTCAGTCCTGGGCAATTACGACTTAACGAACTTACTGTTGTGCTCCCTTCCCACACATCTAGTCTAAATTAACATCAGTGAAACGTGCAATAGATCATTCTCTGCATCTGAAGCTTCATTAATTACACAAGAAATAGTTGTTTTCTTAAGTGCCCGGCCTACTGAAAGCAGCATTCCTAGCCAGGGCACCCTACAGGAGAGCAATTTTTCTTGACTTTGTACAAAAGTTAAGTAAAAAAGTAAGTTTGTCTGGTGCAACGGAGCTAAAATAACACCTGCACATCCGAAGTGTCTCTCTGTGTTTCCCTTAGCAGTATTCCGTTTCTGAATAAATTTTATGGGCCTGAGACGAAGGGTTGGTAAGTTTGTGCCTCCTGACTCCCACTTGGAAGTTGATCTTTTCAGACTCCTCATAACGTGTAATTTTGCAGCATCCTCCAGCAGCTGCCTCGCCGCGCTGGAGTAAGTCGTGACGGAGAAGCGCATCTTCCTGGCTTTTAGGGTTGACTCATGTTCAGATGCTGCCCAAGCCGCCCCATCAGCAACCGACGGGGAGGAAAAAATCCTTCGAGTGTAAAACGCGAGGAGGAAATACTGCAGATAGACTGAAACCCGCGGGAAGCCAGAGTTGTGCTACAGACCCTCGATGGGGCAGCATCACCCCCCGGTGAAGAAGGAGTTATGTGTCCTCTGTAAAACCCTTCAGTTTTTCCATTCCTGTAAGTTCTCCTGCATATTAGAATTTTGTTATCTTCTAAAGTAATGGTGAGCAATTACGCTTTTGTTAATTCTCATTCCTTCCCAGTATGATTTATAACTTAACCCGTCCTTTCATTTTTCCTCTTCATCCTTAAAGCTGCTTCACGTCAGGCGCATCTTCTGTTCGCACGCTAACAATATTCTTTTTAAATCCATAATAATCTCCTTGTTATTTCACTGCCGGCCTTTTTGTTTTTGCGCTTTTTGTTTCTTCAGACGAAAAAGTTCCTGCAAAAAATCCAGCTATTCAGATGTACTGAACTCATTCACAAACTGTTCAGTTCTGCCATTGTAATTACTTTTCAATCGTGTTGTCTTTATCGAGCTTACTTCCTTAGGTGTTATTTCAGATTTGACTGTTTTAATATTTCAGTCCCTGGTTTTACGTAGCTTTTGGATTGTTCAGTGATCTTTTATTGCATAATTGATAATATTTTTTCTGTTGTCTTTCAAACTTCTGAATTGGTGGGCATACTTGCTTGGCTTTTCTTACATTCTCTTCACGGTTTTTTGATTGATTCTGGCAAAGGTCTCTCTTTTATTTTTTGTCATAGTTCCTTTTATTATCTCTATAAAAACTCCCACATCAGCTCAATTGAACTAACTGTACTTGTACTTGTGAAAATGCAGGCATCCACTTTATGATAAAAGGCACTTTTTGTAAAGAATAGCATTAACTTCCCATTCTTGTGCATTTAGAAAGTTTTCTGTATTTTTTTCCAGTTGATGTTGGCACCGTTATTCTGTTTGGAGACACGTGAATTTTTAGGGTTTAGTTTCAAGCTCGGTGTGTCTGGTGTGAGGTGGGGCGTCCTCAGGAAGCCGTGCCGCTCTTCGGAAGAGACGCGGGTGCTCCCTCCCTTGGGCCACCTTCCGCGAGGGGTGGCGTTGCTCACTCTGCGTGACTGAGGTATCTTTTCTGCGGTGATTAATGCCTTACAGCTTTTGCACCGCTACGCTGATGTGGGAAGCTTATTTTTAAATTACTCTCCCTCCCACGCATGTAGAATATTGCTAATGTTTTGTTTAGTTCCAGTGTAACCACCCAGCTGCACCATTTTTTTTTTACGTGCCAACCCTCTTTAATTCACTGCTTGAGTAAATTGATGATAAGAACAGTGATTTAAACTAATCTAATCAAGTGAGTGGTATACCTAGCTTTCACATTGCTTTTAAATAGTAAATCTCAAAGCATTTTATGGAGCAGTGATTATCACTGTCTCCACTAACCCAATGGGGAGAACAGAGGTGCGGTGATTTACTGAACCAAGTTTCGGAGCGCAGGGTAATACATCCACGTCTCCTGGGTTCCGGTCCTGTCCTGCCTGCGGTATGATGCATGGCTGCCTGGCTGCGTGGGCTTTCCTTTTGTTTTTCAACTCATTTTCACTCTGGGTAATTATCTTTGGGAAAACCAAATAGTAATTTTTTTAACGCGGTGTTTCACACTACACAGTAAAACCAACATGGATCTAACGTAAGGTGGGTTGGAGAAGAGGGCTGTGGCTGAGCGTAGGACGATAGAGAACTTATATTTGAGTTTTCCTGTAGCTGTGTGCCCAGCGGAAAGCTGATTTAACGGTGTCTGGGGATGGGCAGTGGTATGATACTTTGGCCACTTAAATTTTAATTGCACGTGAGTCAAGATATCTCTGAAGTCTGAAATGTTTTTCTACCCTGTTTCTTTTCTTCTGGGGAAGGAAAACCACCTAAAAAAGATATCAGAAGTAATCTCACACTTTAGTTTGCTGACCTGTATGTCTGTTTTAGAGGGAAGAGGCAGCAGATGGAATATTTGGCCTTCAAAGGCTTTGTTTCACTGCAGGTATAAGTATGGATATTAAGAAAGACATATGCAGAAGGCATGCAATCCCCGAATACTGCTTGGAATACAATAGATCACTGTACATTAACTGATGAGGTTTAAAAAGTGAGGCTGGTCAGAGACCCTCGCCTGATACTCATTCTGAGACTGTCTAATTGTTTCTAATAGGGAAAGAATTCCACAATATTTGCTGAATGTTTTGTGCTATAAAACCAATTAGCTGAATTTCTTTAAATAGCTTGTAACCCAGTGTGTGATTTGCTCCAGAAGGAAAGCTCTTACGTTATTTAAAATAATACTTAAGAGAAAAAAATATATTGGTGGCCGAGAGTTGAGTGACTCGAGTTCGGGGCTACTTACAGATATAAACACAGTATCACAGTTAATAGTGTTTTCCGTCTGCATATGATTTAGCTCCCACTCCATGATACGAGCCGTATCACAATAACCATTGCACGCGCACTGTAATTCCTCATGAGTTCTTTTTCCAAGCAGGGAAGGCTTGAACTGCAAAAAATCCCACTTTGTGCATATCCATGATTGGGAAGAGTGAAGTCTCAGCGTCAGGCTTCGCTGCAGCCGTCTGAGACCCCATGTGAGCTGCAAACGTCTGCACTCTTGGGGTGAAAAGTGTCCCTTTGTGCTGTGGAAAATCACTGCTTGCTTTGGTAAGTGCTCCTTTACGAGCAGCCATGTCAGCTGTCAAACGTCAGGGAAATAGCGTAGAGTGGTGGGACAGACGTGCCGTGGTAACTTTCCATTTTCCTTAAAAATGCATCCCCTATGCAATACGCAAGTGATGCAAACAAGCAGAAATGGGAAAGGTATCGGAAGTGCCACTGGTTTTACTCACGGGATAACGATCATGGTAGTTGCTTGTAACATGAACGTTTTCTCAAGCAATTCGGATGGTGGGTACCTTCTGAGACAGGCACCTTTGTGTCCCGCCGGGTGTTTTGATGGTTATCAGACTCGCCGATGACGCTGAGCTGGGTCTGCCCCCATCCAGTTGGCTTTCGGGTGGCTGTGGTGTGACTGGCAGTGCTGGGAAAGAGCGTCCCCTCTACCAACAGCCCCGCCGTCCGTGTTGCCTTTGGGGTGCTGGCTCTGCTGGCTGCCGTAGGCGTGAATGAGACCTCGTTACTGCATTTAGCTGCCAACCCCTAACGGTGCTGTTAGTCCCACTGCCAATCTCCCACGGACCGCGTGGGAAGGAGAGCTTCCCGCCGGCTCTGCGGAGATGTCCTGTTGTCTGTAAGTTCTGAAGTTGCGTCTGGACCCTAGTGGGGGAACAGAGAAGAAAACATGTCTGTCTTCTCTCTTTTCTTTTTTTTTTTTTTTTTTTTTTTTAATTCTCTTTCTGCTCCCGTTCCAAGAAATGTTCCCCGAGAATTGTTGTATTTTTCTTTGGGAGGGGTAAGTGCTAAAAGACTACTCGGCCTCAGCGCTATCTGCATAAGTAATGACAGACACCTTGTGGTGAGCCCCACTGTATAATGCAGAAGGACTTCTGGAGGACTCTCTTTGTCCCTAAACATGTGCCATTTCACATGTGAGGGGGGAAAAAAAAAACGGTTCTCAGTCTCTTTTGGAGTGTTTAATTTAGGCATTTTTTAGTCCATCTCCCTATTTTGCCAGAGGCTTTTAGAGAATCGAGGCTACTTATATTCCAAGTAACACTGAAATTGTACTTAATTTGTACCTGGAGCACCTGGAGTGGCATTGCTGGATGTTCCTGGTGTCTGCGTGTCACCCAGAGAGGAGCTGCCCTTCACCTTTGTTTCTCAAGGCCGTTCCATGTAGGGTTTTATTGGCAAAATTTTCTTTGTATTTGCCATTAATGTTTAACAATTGCAGCGATGAACATCCCGTGCGCGTGCAAGTCGTGTTCACACCGCAGTTCTATCCGTTCCAGCGTGTGCTGGTTAACGTGGCCCGGTGAACCGTTTGGTTTCAGAAGGTGTAAATGCTTAGAGCTGAAATATGTTCCTTCTCATGTGCATGAAGAGCGTATATTGCTTATTTGGCTAAGTGCTGGTAAAATCTCAAGTGAAACTGGACAAAAAAAGAAAAGGACTGTTTTCTGCTTTTACAGCTTCGCTGTTGTTTTGCTGATGTTCAATAGTGACTCTGTTTTGATTTTCCGTATAATGCACTTTCTTGCACGCATTAGGGGAAAAGAAGCAGTTGGTATGGACAGGTGGGATTCCTTCTCCCGGCTGTATTTGCACTATGCTTTTGATCACGCACTCAGGAAAGAACAGGCAGGGTTCCGGAGAGGCAGAGGAGCTGTTGACCACATCTTCACTCTCAGGAACATACTCGAACAAGCCTATGAGTGGAATGCGACCTTGTACGTCCACTTTGTGGACCTCGAGAAAGCGTTTGACTCAGTGCACAGAGACAGCCTTTGGATCATCATGAAGAAGTATGGAATACCCCGGAAACTGATCCAGATGGTAAAAATCTTGTATGAAGACTTCCAGTGTGCTGTGATCGACGAAAATGAGACCACAGAATTTTTCCCGGTGACGACTGGGGTTAAGCAGGGCTGCTGCATGTCAGGCTTCCTCTTCCTCCTCGTGATAGATTGGGTCATGCGACAGACAGTAGAGGGGCAGAGAACTGGGATCCGATGGAACTTGACTACCATGCTCGAAGACCTAGATTTCGCGGACGACATCGCATTGCTATCATCAAAAATAGACAATCTTCAGTTGAAAACAACAAGACTGGAGGAGAACGCGGCAAGGGTTGGGCTAAAGCTAAACGCGAAGAAATGTAAGACCCTGAAAATCAACAGCAAGAGCCAAGATAAGCTGGTAGTTGAGGGAAGGGAAGTAGAGGAAGTGAACGACTTCATATATCTAGGTGCCAAAGTAACCAAGGATGGTGGAAGCACTGCAGACATCAAGAAGAGGATAGCCCTTGCCAGTACAGCATTTAGAAAGTTGTCCAACATCTGGAAGACAACAAACATCAGCAGGAAGACAAAAGCTTCTCTGTTCAAGAGTCTGGTCCTGTCGGTCTTACTTTATGGCTGTGAGACCTGGAAACTGACCAAAGGTGAAGAGGAAAAGCTCAACATTTTCCAAACGAAATGCCTCCGGAAACTCTTCAAGATTAGGTGGCAACAGCACATCTCAAACCAAACAGTTCTGGAAATGGCGAGGATGGATAAAATCAGCAATGAAGTGAGGAGAAGGAGATGGAACTGGATCGGTCATGTGCTCAGAAAAAACCCGACAGAAGACTGCGTTGTAGCCCTTAGGTGGACTCCAGAGGGAAGAAGAAAGCGGGGCCGCCCAAAATTAACCTGGCGTCGGATGGTGGAGGTTGAGAGGAACGACACGGGATGGAACACTTGGGAAGCAGCACGACTTGCAGCCACAGACCGATCCAATTGGAAGAATGTTGTTCGCGCCTTATGTGCCTCCTGGCACTAGGAGAATTCAGATTCAGATTCAGATTTAATCTTACAATGGGCAAAATTAATGTGTAAGGAGAAACATATTCTGAAGAGTATTTTGGTATTAAAAAAAGTGCTGTGTGTATTTATGCTGTTAGGTCCCATCCATCATTCATCCTACATGAAGTAACTGACCTTTTTATAGAGAACTTCGATTTCTTTCTTTAAAATATGTTCTTCTCAGCTATAAATTATGGTCTTCACGAGGGAAGCACTCAGTGAAACTTAGAGCCTCGGTGATGCATGAGTTTGAATAGACCATAATGGTCTCTTCTAGCTCCAAAATCTATGAATCTTTGAAAATCTCATCTAATTTAATAAGTGCAAAAGTACCATGAGAATTTCGCTTGGGTTCAGTGCTGCCATGGGGGTAAGTAAGAACAAAACAGATACCTTGGGCCAGACCAGCGTAAAGAATGGGGTTTCGTCAGTGGTTGAAGGCAGTTAGTTTGCGGAGACTTGGTATTTTTGACTTGTGCTCAAAATATTTCTACTTATTTCCTTCCGATTGGGCAGAGCATACAGCTGGGGAGACGCTGCTTCTCAGGGTGATTTTGGGATGCACCAAAACCCTTCTCAGGTTTGTCATCATTAGTAACCTAAGAGAGGACAGTACAAGTGGGATGGTTCCTCGTCCATTCGCTCAGACTCCCAGCAGTAAGACATTTCTTCAGGAGGTCTTTACCCGAGCCGTGAAGACCTCCTGGAGTAAGACCTTTCTACCTGTCCTTCCCTCACCTGAAACCAGCCTTTCACATGGAGAGAGGAGCCCCAAGATATGCTGGGCATCTTTGGCACCCTGCTGCATCTGTGAGGAAAGGGGTGGGCTGCTTTGCTTATTTTTATTTCCCTGGTGAAATGGTTTTTTGAAGTACTGCGAACAAAACTCTCTAACGCTGAAATGAATTCGATTCACAGAATTGACCTATGAAGCAAAGGTCAAGTGATCGACCAATGATGCTCTTCAATGTGACCTTCGTGATATAGACACTTTTGTCCTTCACGGACGCCCTCCTAAAACTGAGCGAGAGTGTGCTGCCTCTGCTTTTGTGCACCCATATCTGTCCCACCCAGAATAGCTCAATTATGCATTTCCTTTTCCATGGGGAGGGAATAACTACCATATATTTCCTAAAAGACTAAATTCCTGTATTACAGTCCCCTAGCAGCTCTGCTAATGGAAATAATTTCTTTAACTTTATCTCTGTGTGGCCAATGATGTTTCCTTCACCACTGCGTGACTGATAATAGCTGTCTTTAATGAGGTTGGTGCTTGACGAGCAGGTGCTTTGGTTATGACCTACGCAAGTAAGAACAGCCGACGCCTTTGTAAGACATTCTTTGGTTATCGTATAGAAGTTTAATTGTCCTTCCTACCCCATCTCACTCCTTCCCCTCCCTTATTTAACACAAAGCATGTTTTACCGGGAAAAGCAGCAATTGTCACCGCTCAGGATGCAGCCATAGGGCCAAAGGTGCCCGTAAAACACAAGCGGTGCAGACAGCACATCGCGTGTGCCTGATGTAATTATGCTCCCTCCTAAGCCCCCGTGTCCGCCGGATTAATCAGCGACACCTCATGCTGAACGGCCGGGGACGACTTTGACAGAGGGAGGCAAAATGGAACGTGAAACGACAAAAGAAAAAAGAATTAAATCTTCTGCCTTGCTCCCGCAGGTTTATATCACTCACCCGTTCCCAAAGAGCAAACACTCCCCAGCCCAGCTCCATTTACGTTGCGTCTCGCTCTAGTCTGGAACAGCTTTGTGCGGGAACATGTGGTCATAACCTGAAAAAAAAACTTCCTAGAAAATTCAAGCCGGGGGAAAAAAGTGGAACTTGAGCTTTTTGAGATGTTTCTCTCCATGTCTGAAGAAAACAAGTGATATTTGGTGAAATGCTGGGGTCCTGCTGGACGCCCAAAACACAGCGGTAGGCGAGGACGGGAGGAGTGGTGTTCGTCCCGCGGTGCGCACCGCTGCCTGGAAATCGCTCCGGGGGCATCGGCACCGGGGGGGTCAGTTTGGAAACACTTTTGAAGCAAATCTCCGGATTTTCTGGGCTGACAGTACAGCCCCGTGAAGTTTGGGCTGAGCCGGGAGATTGCCTCAGGAAGAAACTTTGTGGTCTGGCGGCAAATGGCTACTCGGTCCATCTTGTCCAAATTCAAATAAAATGAAGAAATCCCAGCCCTGAAGCGGGAGGGGAGCCCGCAAGGGCAGGCGCAGGCTGCAGTGCTTAAATCCAGCGCAACTGGTTTCAATGTGGCAATACACAAGGTCAAGCCTAAGTATGATTTAAATGCTCTGATTAATCTGAATTTTCCCTTTTTTTTTTTTTTTTTTTTTGTTGTTCTTTCTTTGAACCGTGCCGGTTGCCCTGACCCTGTGCGTCTCTGAATTTTGGCACGCAACCAGTTAAAATCACTCAACTGGAGCCTGACCTTTAAAGAATTACAGTTTTTGGAGTCGTGACCAGCTACCGCACATAATCTCCAGTAGAAATAAAGTCAGGTGTCGTCAAGTTAATTTTTTAACCAAAGGCTTTAAAAAGAACCAAAAAAATTGAAATTAAATTTTAATTTGTTATTCATTCCCGTAGTGTAATTAGGCAGTGTTCCTCCAGCAATAAATGTTTTAGTCTAGGGTGATTGTTAATTTATGAATGTATTCTGTATTGATTTTTGAGCAAAGCTATTTAAGCAACATCACCTTGCTCTCAGCATTTTATCTTCATCAGGCTTAGGGTATTTGAGTTCCTTATCTCCCAGTTCTGGCCGAAGGATTTATTAGAGCAAAGGCCAAACATAATTACATTAAAATATGAAATAAGCCTAATAATTGCAAGCGGATTTCTATAATACAACAGATGAAATGGTGCCATTTCTGACCATGAGGTTTCTGTACGGGAGAGGGTCAGGCCTTTCAAAATTATTTCACTTTTGGTTTTTGCAGTGAATTGGTGTTAGCGCAGCGTATCAGAAACATGGGGGTTTGGGGTAAGGAAGTCTGGGTTTGAACGGATGGGAGAGGAAAGTGTTTTGGAAGTTGCTTGAGGAATTTTTTGGGTTTTTGTTTGCTTGTTTGTTTTAAAGAAATTATAGTATTTAGGATTGTGGCATAGGAATTCCAGCCTTCATAGCTAAACGTGCACCGTGGGCTTGCTTGGTCACATAGAGCCGCGGAAAAACCTTCTCCCACAACCTGGCCAATACTTGCGAGTTCCTGGCTGAAAGATTCTCTCGGCCTGAAGCTACTGCACTGTCCGGACTGTATTTAGTTCAGCTTAAAAGGGCTAAAGGCTCTTTTTTGGGACCAGGCGTTGCATGTAGTTATCGATTTAATGTGTTTCTCAGTTTGGGAGGCAGAGAACGGAAATACGTAAAACAGGACAAGGTAAATATAAGTAAAACAAGTAAAAATACAGGATAAGGTCTGAGGCAATGCATGAATCAGCTTCTATATTGATATACCGAAGAGCAGGCCTGGCTGTGGCTACAATAGCGAGTGTTTTCCATGTGCTTATTATACAACTGTATAAACATTAAACTTAATGAAAATAGAGAACACTTCTGCATAAGAGGAACAAGATCCTCCACATGCAAGGAGTGTCCCCTGCCCGTTGGTGCCCGTGTGCCAAGGGCCACTTGGGAGCTGGTGGACACCGGCCAGTCCCTACCCCTTTGGAGGTGGCCTGTTGTCCACAACGACCCCACCTGCCTTTATTTAATTTTTTTAGGACTTGTGCTTTCCATAGCAAGTTGGGGCTGATGAAGACGAGCAGCAAAGTCAATGGCTTTGGAGTATCAAAGGCTGAAAGGAAGAGGGTTTTGCAGACGGATGGCAAGACTTGCTTCATTTTACAGAATGGGAATAATTCCAGGGAAAAGTGTGAAAAACCTTGCCATCATTTCAGCTTCTCACCGTGATCACCCTCCTCCCCGTTATATATTTTTATGTTATAAGCCAAACAAATCTACCTGGCTGTAAAGTTTTATGTAGTCGAACTGTTTCACAGTGAGAATGATCATCGTGTGATCTTAAATGGGACAAGCAAGATAAGTCTAATTGCTCATTTGAGAGGACTCTTTTATAGCTTTCTGGAAAAAGAAGAAATAAAACCTCCAGGTATGGCAGAGAGAACAAAGTTTCCTAGCGTAGAGAAAAAATTCGTTTGTTGCAATATTTATTTAGCCATCCAGCATATAAATAGTACATGAGTGAGGGAGAGCGCTGCGTGCCTTTTAGCCACGTGACCCACAAAACAATGCTTTTGTTGGTTTTTGGAATTCCCAAAGCTGTTACATCATTTATTACTACGTTGTTGCTTGTCACACCTGGTTAATGCAGTTTTTATCAGCCGTGTTGTGTGATGCGTCATGGAAATTGGGTATGGTTGGGGAAATGTTAAATAAATACAGACAAATACTGTTAATGGATGTATTTCAAGGTCTGTGGAATTGTATATTCCACTTGCTTCCTTCCCAAAATAATGAGGGGCTGAGCAGAGGTGTTCCCGTCTTCCCACGGCAGCTCCTCTGGAGGCACGTCGGGGCGAGCAGGGGGGACCGCGCTGTCCTCGACACCCTTGGGAGGCAGCCGGGGGTGCGGGATGGGCTTTTCTGGAGCATGATGAATGGAAACTGGGAAAATTGAATGGAAAATTGGGAGCTGGGCATGTTTAGCTTGGAGACGAGGAGGCTGAGGGGAGACCTCATTGCCCTCTACAACTCCCTGAAAGGAGGGTGTAGAGAGGTGGGGGTTGGCCTCTTCTCCCAGGTGGATAATGACAGGACCAGAGGAAATGGCCTGAAGCTGCGGCAGGGCAGGTTTAGATTGGATATTAGGAAGAATGACTTTACTGAACGAGTGGTCAGGCACTGGAACAGCCTGCCCAGGGAGGGGGTTCAGTCACCATCCCTGGAGGTGTTTGAGGAACGTCCAGATGTGGCACTTCAGGGCATGCTCTAGTGGCAGAGTCTGTAGGTTGTTTGGTTGGACTCGATGATCTCAAAGGTCCTTTCCAACCATGAAGATTCTGTGATTCTATGAAACGTGTCTTGGCTGGAGCCGGGTGATGCTGCAGGAGCTCAGGGCTGGAGTATGCAGCATCCTGTTGGACTGGCTCATTTGTTAAAAAAAACCCAACAACCCAAACCCTACAAAATTGAAAAAGAAACCAAAAAAGACCCCAAACCAAACCAAACTAGAAAGGATGTTTTAAGTAAACATCTAAGAATCTAAAAGATGTGTGGTGTGGTGTGGTTTAGGGAAGGGCAGGTTTCTATAGATATTTATAGGTGCACAAAAATCTTGCAGAAAAAAAAACCCTGTGTACTTACAAATAGAAGGTTCTTGTAGCTACACATTCTTTTATCACAATCCTCATTTTCCTTCAAAAACGAGCTCCTCTGCAAGTGCAGTTTGATGTCTTTCTCTTCTCCCGCCTCACGTGGGGGTTTTCCGCCGTGTTGGTTTTTCTTCCCTCTTTACCGCAAGTTCGTTTGTTGCTTGTACTGCAGCAGGTTGGTTTTGGCAGCGGCGTCTCCCCGGCGCGGTGCGGTTCCATGGCTGGGGCAGTCCCTGGGGAGCTGCGCTGAGATGTCCCCCTCTGCCTGGTGGGCATCCGTCCAGCCACCCCTCCGTGCCATTGCACAGCCCAACAGCATTCACTCTTCTCATCACTGCAAGAGGTACGCGCTCCGAAGCTGACGATAATTCATCAAAAGCCAGCATTGACCTTAGCAATTTACTTTGTTCCGCTTTCCTAGGCAATTAAATTTTAAACAAATCCACTTATCTCAATGTTGACCCTCTATTTGATTGTCGGAAGAATCATTGCTACAAATAAAACTATACTGAGAACATAATGAAGCTGGTCTAGAATTCATTCAAAATTCAGATGATAAAAGGTCACCCATTAAGCAAGCTAATTGTTTTGGGTTTTTTCGCATGCCTAAATGAAGAAGTGTGTATTTCTGCTGTGAAATTCATTTCCAACCTAACCTGAAATCTAAGCGTTTTGAAAGAGCGCTTTTGGATTTTCCCACCGTTATTCCAGAGCAGTGGAATGTGTTCAAACGTGAAGAATAATCTAAAGAAGCCAGGTTTCTCCACCCTCCGCTCACCTGCAATGATGCCTGAGCACACCAGCCTTCCCATCAAGTCTTAGCTGTAACTCGGTTATTTTCAATAGTAATCCATGCTTAAACCGTGACGCGTGCGATATAGCACGTGGCCGGCTGCAAGCCAGGCTGCACCGTCCATCTCAAGGGTGACAATCCCCTTGGACAGAACGGACGGAGATGCTGGAAGTGGCTTTCAGGTGACAAAGCCCCCTGCCAGCCACGGGGACTGTGGTGGGGTTACCAGCCCCGGGACTGCGCAAGGTGTTCGCATCCCCTTTTCCTCCCTTTTGCTCTGTGGGAAGAGGCTCGGGTGTATCTCTGGTACGGAGAGTTGTTCTTCACAGCTCTGAAACTTCCCTCTTGTGGTTATCCACAGCTTTCGAGAAGACAGGAGGGAGCGAGGCAGTCCACAGCCGCTGCGGGTTTCCTCTGCCGAGGGAGGACGGACACCTACACCTGCCCTCTTGAGCTAACAGTGATCTCTGGAAATAATCCTGGACAAAGGTCCCCAGATGGAAAAAACATTGATCCTCCCAAAGGCAGGTGCCAGCGAGGCAAGGAGCGAAGGACTGATGTCGGTGGAGCTCCAGCAGAGACTTGCCCATCCCGGCTCCTTGCTTTTTGGACTTGGGCTCAAGGTAGGACCCGTGCTCGGAAAACTGCAGATTCTCGATCTGCAAGACACCAAAAACACTGTGGGTTTGTGGATTAAGGCACTTTATTTGTCTCTCAACAGCAACGCAACTGAGGATGGCACCCCAGCTCCCCCGTAAAGCTTTCTGCCATTTTTCATCTTGAGTTTAATATTGGATCAACACGAATTTTTGTACGTAAAGAGTGGATGTTGCTCCTAACTCTTTTTCTTTGTTTTTCATTAACTATGTATGCAAATTCAGGTTGTTTCTAGGTCGCTGGGCACCTCAGGCTCTCCATTACGTGCTGCTTGGAGAGCCCGGCACACGCGCCTCGGGGGTCAGCACCGTTCTGCTATTTACACCGCTGCACAGCACAGCCATAGCAAAAACCCTCCAACAGCTTTATTAGCATTAATACGAAATACTGTGTCTAACATGACTATTTCCTTTTTTTTTTTTTTAATCTGAAAACAAACTTGATACATCTCCCTTGAAGCTTCAAATCAATAACCCGAAGTAATTGCTTCTCATAAATGGGTTTCTGGACTGACGCTGGTATTTCAAAGTGTGACTCTTCTCCTCTTGCTAAATAAAATGATGCTAATGTTACAGCAAAACCAATTACAAGCAGGGTGTAAGCTTCCTTTTTAAGGTAGAAGACTAGGGATTGTATGTTCTGTTTCAGATGATATAAATTATTTGCATAACAATGGAAAAGTTTCATTTCTCCTTTTTACTTGCATTTAACTCTTCATTGAAGATGCACAGTAATGTTTGCCGTGCCTGTGAGCTGAAACATTTGCTTAATGGTTACAAATGGCTTTGAAAATTCAGCACTAAAAGCTTTGATCGTGCCACTTTGTAATTTACTGGTGGCTTCTGAAGCGCGTGAGTCCCGCTAGTCCTGCGTCTTCAGGAGCTTCTCCGTCCTTCCTTGTTCTGCTGTGAGTCCAGGGGAGGTTTAGGATGGATATTGGGAAAAATTGCTTCGTGGAAAGTGTTGTCAAGCATTGGAAGAGGCTGCCCAGGGCAGTGGTGGAGTCGCCATCCCTGGAGGCATTTAAAAGCCGGGCAGACGCGGGGCTGAGGGACGTGGGTCAGTGGTGGGTTTTGTCAGAGTTGGGTTGATGGTTGGACTCGATGACCTGGAAGGTCCCTTCCAACCTGGGCAATTCTATGGTTCTGTGATTTATATACTATATATATATAGAGAGAGTTGTTACAGATCAGTTATATACATTTTTTATATATATATATACACACATATATATATTTTTTTTATATATGTATATATATATAAAAATTTTTTTCTCCTTTTAGTCTTGGACTGATGTGAAAGACTGACAGAATAACAAAAGTGGTGGAGGCTGGGGCTGGCGGTTCCCGTCCCTCCCTCACCTTGGCAGTTACCGGGGTGGGGGGGTACAGGGCTGTCGCTTGGAGTCACCCCGACACCCCCGTGACCCTGTGGGACCCATGGTCCAGCCTGCGGCGATGGCAGCAGCTGCGGAGCTGATCTAATTAACGTTTCTGTTAACGTTCCCTGTGCTATCGCTCCGCAGTCGCTCTCGCAGGCTTGGCAGGCGCGGAGCAGGGAGGTCTGGCTGTGCTGAGGAGATTTTGTGCTTTGTCTGCTGCTAAAGGAGACCCTACATGGAGACTTGGGGGATGTTTTAGGTGGGAAATCCTTATTCCTGAATGCAGACGCCAGCATAGCTTTTTCCTAGCACATCCCTCAGTAGATCCAAAAATATTTGTCGATAATGAAATGCTTTATCATGGCAAGTGCCCAGTACAGCTGTAGAAACGATGGTCACCAGGGGTGTCACCGCGTGCGGGTCCCTTGCGTGAGTGACGCTCAGGAGGAGCAGGGGGCCGGAGCCCCTCTCTTTGCCTGCAGCGACCAAGAACGCGCTCGGGGTGGCTGTTGCTTCTGCATTTTGGTACTTCCTTCAATTCCACTTTGATGAAAGTTTAATCAAAGTGTTTTTCAGTTAAAGGGAAGCACGTAATTAAGACACAGAAAATTTTTTTTTTTTTTTTTTTGTATTCTAAGCATACGTTTTTCTGGTTCTCAGGGTTACGTGGTTTTTTTTTGTTTGCATTTTTAATGGCTCTTGTTTTGGTTAATTATTTATGTTGGGTGCCATGTATTTTTAGGTTAGGAAATTAATCTTCACATTTTGATGTCAAAATTAATTATTTCCAAGTGTTATTGACAAGGCCATGTCCGGAATTTGACCTTGTTGATTAACTAAAGTTTGAGAAATATTTTTTGCTTGCTTTTGGGAGTTTTTGTTCACCTTCCTAACACCTAGGATTTCTACGTCTAATGGAGTTCATTAAGCCAACCAGTCTATGGAAATCAATGGAAATATTTTTGTTTTTAAATATTGGAGTGGGAATGAAGCAAACCCCCTTGTTTTCAGTGAGTGAAGCTACTCATCAATACCGAGGTGTATGGTTTTGGAAGCAGCAAGTCAATGTTTTTTTGTATTTGTCACTACAGCATGAAACAGGTGAATTTTGTCTGTATATCTGAACCAAGAGCTTCCCCTAAGCAACGATTTTATGGCTTCAGTTTTTATACAGCGCATCTAGACCCTATTTGCTAGACTGTCTCTTCTAAGCTATTTTTATGCACTGGATAAAACACCCCTGAGATCCAAGACGAGGGACTACCTGAAAGGAGGGGGTAGCCAGGGGGGGTCGGTCTCGTCTCCCAAGGAACAGGCCATGGGACAAGAGGAAACGGCCTCCAGTTGCGCCAGGGGAGGTTTAGGATGGGTATTAGGAAAAATTTTTACACTGAAAGCGTTATTAAGCACTGGAAGAGGCTGCCCAGGGAAACGGTGGAGTGGCCATCCCTGGAGGGATTTAAAAGCCGGGTAGATGCAGTGCTTAGAGATACGGTTTAGTGGTGGCTTTTGTCAGAGTTCGGTTGATGGTTGGGCTTGATGATCTGGAAGGTCCCTTCCAACCCGGGCAATTCTGTGATTCTATGATCCTGTTCTCTTTTCTCTGAGGTGTGGGTTTGTAGCGGGCAGTAAGGGATCGCTTAAATCTGGTGCTGGCGCTGGCAGGGAGTGGATGCCCGTGGAAACAGGGTAGATAGAGTCATAGGACTATTTGCCAGCACAGAAAGGTTTCCGTGCTAAAAGAGCCTGTGATCGGGTTGCTCAAGTTGATGTCACTGAAAAATAGTTATTATTGAATGTAGTTTTCTGGACAGAGGGAATGTTTCTGCGTAGGTGTGGAATTTCATTGTCACCAGCTGGGATGAGTGACATCCCTGTAGGTACTTCGCTATGGCCTTGGCTCCTCCCGACTAAACTTAAGCTGTGCTCTTAATCTCCTGTCCGAAACAGAGCCCAGGCGTTGCTCCCCACCGTCCCCGAGATCCTCTCCCAAAAGCTGAGACCTGGTGTAGGCGTTGCCTCCCCTGGGCGGGTTCCTCTGGGCAGGAACATCACAGTTTTCTCTATGATGGTCCCTTTATACCTCAAAGGCAGGTGACAACTGAAGCAAGCAGGCTTGGGCTTCGTAGAGGGATTTTAGGACAAGTACTTCGTAGGTGGCATAAAGAAATATAGATATAAGGAGAATGTAAACCCTTCCTTTATTATTTCTTGCCTCAGTTTTTTTAGCACGCTTGCACATTTGTTGCTGCTTGGCTGGAGTGTCCATGGCAGGAGATCTAACCTCCCTGCCTCACAGGCTTTTCGGCAGGTAGTACAAGATCATAGAGTCACAGAAGGGTTTGGGTGGGAAGGGACCTTCAAGGCCACCCAGTGGCACCCCCTGCCCTGGGCAGGGACACCTCCCACCAGCCCAGGTTGCTCCAAGCCCCGTCCAACCTGGCCTTGAACCCCTCCAGGGATGCGGCAGCCACAGCTTTGAGGAAAAGATGAGGGAAAGGAACAAATATCAGAAAATTTCAAAGCAGATACCTTTTTTTGACTGTTCTTTTATTTTCCTTGTAGATGGATGAAGAACTAGTTTGTAAACAGATGCGTCACTTCTGCCAGCTGAAAAAGTAGTACAAACCAAACTCCCCCGCTCTCAGGCAGGCTGCGTGCTGCAGAGCTCTTCGCACTCACAGAATTGATGTTGGGGCGCGTTTTAGTTTCTTTTAAGCTCTGCCCGAATAGTCGGGAATGGGGATTCATTGTTCTGGGTAGCCTGTGACGTACAGTGCGATGTGTTAATGGTCTGACCCCTCGGGTAATTTAATTATCTCTGAAGTCCATCCCCCTGTGCAGCTAACTGAGCGTCCCGGCGGTCTGCGCCCAGGCAGCTTTGGCAGAATTATCTCCATGCCACTGACCTGAGACCCCTCTCGTTATCCCCTGGGTGTTCTGGGTCAGAACAGTCAGAAACCATGAAGGAGAACAGTCAGAAACCATGAAAACTGCTTCGTTCGGTTACACGTCTTTAGTCTTCATCAGCTGAAATTGTGTACCTCGCTGTCTTTTAAAAAAACCTTATTCAGTCAGGAAACATTAAGCTTGCAGCGCTCCAGCCCTACGTCGTCACCAGTTGCACGGTGTTGTCGCTAATCTTGAAAAAATATAGTTTGACTCCTTTAATCTATGCAAGGAAGGTGCTTCAGCATCAAATGCCTTCACAAGGCATTAACGTGTGTCCTGCCCAACGCATTAACACCACCGAGATACTTGCATTTCATAGGCATTTGCATCCCTTAGTCCCTTAACAGCGATGGTGTCCCCTGTCTTATACTCAATATCATATATTAGCACACACAGGTACATGATATATGTGATTAAGTATCTATTTCACTGATATCCAAGTCTATTGCAGGGACTAACGCCACTTGTAGCTGAGCTCCCCAAAAGAGAAAGAATTAAAAAGGGTAAGAATGGTTAGACACTGTGCTTATTCTCCGCTAACAGACTTTTATTTGGGGTAAAAACTAATTTATAGCAAAATGTTTTGTGTTGACACCCTGTCTTCAGAGACAGGCGTATACTGCGTTCCATACATCCCTGCTGGCATTTATGCACGCACGTGTGTATGTTGCTTCTAGACTATCATTGGTGGGCTGCTGAATATTAAAATTGAGTTTGCCCTTTTTTTTTTAAAAAAACCCATCGTTATGTAAATATCCGACAACGAAACGAGGGTCAGATATTTCTAAAAGGTGCAGCTGGAACAGTCTAAGTTGGGTAATGTCTGTAGGATAAATCTGCACGATTGTATTTTTAATGGACTGTATATTCAGAGCGCGGTCATTTCAAAAATCGGAGCTGGAATGAATATTCCTCATAACTGTGTCCCACTGTTAGAGAAATTTCCTTTGATCCTCATTTTAATTTGGTGGCGCGTTATCAGGTGTTACGCGCTCGCCCTGCCGTTTCTCAGCTCCGGGATTGTTTTTCATTTCCTTCATTTAAATTGGAATCGCTTTGAACCGTATTTCCCAAGCAGGATATTACAGAAAGTCCCGTACGCGTCTTGCTCAGCGGTCTGGTTTGTGCTGCAGTAATTTAAACTTGTCGTCTTCTTTTCCTGGAGAAACCCCATTAAATTAATGTAGTTCAGGGTGGGTTCAGCGCGGCTCCTTTCATGGTCTGTGGAAAAGCCGAGCGCCCGGTGCGCCGGGAAGCTTCCTCCATGGAAGCTTTTCTTCAGTCTATTGGTGAGAATCAGATTTAATGCATATATTCCTCAGTTCATTAATAAACCTATGCAATGATTCAATTCGGCATTAAAGCCACTTGAATGGCTTTTTATTAGCTGTTGTAGCATATTCAGTGTTTCCTCTTATAACTCTGGCATTTTGGTGTTTTTTTTTTCCCTTAGCCACCTTCAGACAATCTTAGTATGCGTGTTCTGTCAGGTCAAGTGCAGTATCAATGTCACAAGTAGGTGCCAGTCAACACAAACGCTCTCTTTACACCCCTCTCCATTCTCCTCTGTAGCTACGCAATCCTCCTGCTTTATTGTGACGTTTTCTACACATTTTGTTTGAGGACTGATCTGCTGTCAAAGAATATAATTACCGACCACCTTCTGATCAGGGTCGCATGGTAATTCGCATGCTGCATTGGTTTGACGAACGTGAAAAGGCTTAATTGTGCTGCTGGTGGAGAACCAAAATAGCTAACATTAGAGGTCTGCATTTTGAACCACCTAAACTTTTACCCCACTTTTAAAAAATTTATTCCATCAGAGGGCTTGGAAAAAAATTGATGCGTGAAGACCTTGAAAATGAAGATGAGGTATCCATTTGGAAAAATTGATATGAATTTCTCCAAACATTATTTTTTTCAGGGGGGGGAAAAAAGAAGTATTATTAGTCTAACCCAACCCAATTGTTTTGTAAAACTAACATTTCACTTGATGTTTCTTGTGAAATCTTGTGTTATTGACTGCCTTCTCCATTTGATTTCTTTCTGAGATGAAGTTTTTAATCATCGGAAGAGGACGTGGAGCCTCTCGCCCAACCTGCTGCCCAGAGCAGGGGTCTCTGCAGCCAGACCTGACCCGGGGTGGGGGGTCCCTGGGACGGAGCCCGCATAGCCCCCCCGAGCAGCTGCCCGCCAAGTCTGGCAGATAAACTATGATGGAGGGGCCAAACGGACCTTTACTCTTCATGCCCTTCTGTAACTGGAACAATACCACGCGCTAGATTAAGCACAGCCCTTTTTGGCTTCCCTACCGCTTTGAGGAAAATCCACGAGTAATGAAAACGCGTTCAGAAATAGAAATTTATATTTTATTCCCTTGATTTTTGTCACAGTTTCAAACTCCAGTATTAAAAAAAAAAAATAATCTCTTTATTTAAAAGCTTATTATGTAAGCTTGGGGACGAAAGCTGAGTTTGCAGGGTGCTGTAATTAAGCCTGCGTTGTAAATAACTGCACAAAGAGCCCGTGGAAACGCCGGAATGCTGGATGCTTTCGGATCTGAATAAGGCCTTAATTCATCAAAAACACGGGAAGATATTCCACAGGTGGTATAATTTTTATGCGTTCTTGATATGGCTTCATTAGGAAAGATACGAAAAAATGGGATCATTAAGATTTTAGCAGCAGTCCTGAGAGACCCTTTTACCAAAGAAATTCTTTCATGAGAGATTAGTGGTTCTGACTGAGATGGTTTATATCCAGCACATGACAGTTTAAGAGCCTTTTTTAGTTAGAAAAGCTTTTAGAATGTGCGAAAATGGTGGGTCTTCAATAACGTTAAGGCAAATGGCCCTTCCTTCAAATGAACATCTATATTGCCTTGATTACTGCTATAGGGACTTGCCGACATAATGTTTCTCTTTACTGTCTTTATGGGCTCCACTTTTTCCTCTCATTATATATAAAAAGTTCTTGGCAGGATAGTTCTAAAGGTCACTGCAGTACCGCATTAGTTACTGCTAAATCAGGTCTTCGTTTTGTTATGGGTCAGGCACCGTCCTTTTTATTGTTCTACCACTTGCGGTATTTTTAGGAGATAACTTACGTGAAACAGAGACGTGTTGAACTCCTTATGCGCAGACTCTCACATAACAACACATATTTTCCGGAGGGAAAGTAATATGCTCTGATTACCATCTTGTGCCTGGGACAGGGGAAGGGGAGAGAAATCAGCTAAAAACACTAGGCAAAATTCCAGGCTTATTTCAAATTCTCTTTAATGCTCAAAGCCTTTTAGAAGTCTTTAGAAACTTCTGATGAATATCCGTTTCATCATTAAATCTATGCCTGTCTTGCAAATGAAGAGCTTTTCACCCTCCTTAAGTAAATGGATTACTTAAGACCTTCTTTATAAAATGTAGTTCTGTGCTCGTGCCTAGTACGCTCCTGCAAAGATGCGCCGAGTATCTCAAGCAGGATAATATAAGCTCCCGTCCCTTTCTCCTGCGACATAGAAGTTCACTTGGTGGATATGACATTATCTGCAGCAGTGTATTTAGGGTTTTTCTGGGCTTTACCAGCGGCTGCCTGAGTAATTTGGGTAACTCTGACTGTGTCTTCCAGCACTCGTCGAATGGCTTCAATGGATTTTGTTCCTAACGTCTTCTTACATCCGTGCGTTTAGAGAGAGAATGTATTCTAAATATTAATTGTCCTGGAGTTTCGACGCTGCTTTCCAGCGCGAGGTACCAGAGTGCTTCTCCAAAGCCCAGCTCGGGAGGAGCTGGCCGGGAGCCAGCGGGGAGAAGCGACGCGGGGTGCGGGGAAGGCAGACGGCAGCGGTGGCACCCTCCGTCGGACCCGCCCTCTCTGTCGTTTTCGCGTTTGGCTTCAGATCAGATCAGGTCAAACACAAGAACTTTTTCACGTAAAATACGATGCAAGACTCATTGCCAAAAAATTCTGTTGGAGGCCTGAAGTCAGAGTTAGGGTAACGAAGGACGTGTTTACCTGCGGTTACTGAGCGCCACAGCCTTGACTCGGGATTGCTGGGACCTCTGGTGTCTCTAACAGCCAAGGGCCCCTCCGCATGGATTGTCTTCTTTCCCTAAATATCTGCTCTGTGCTACTGGCCACCCCTGAGGAAAGGCTGCTGGGACTGATGGACCTTGGCTGAGTGAGGATGTCGCCAGAGTAATCTCATGAGACTACCTGGGCTGGACTGAAGTGGTCTGTCCCCAGGATCTGAGGAGAGGTTGGGGCAATCCCAGCACAAATCCAGGCTGGGCGGAGAATGGATGGAGAGCAGCCCTGAGGAGAAGGACCTTGGGGTGTTGGGGGATGAGAAGCTCAACATGAGCCAGCAACGTGCGCTGGCAGCCCAGAAACCCCCCGCAGCCTGGGCTCATCCCCAGCAGCGTGGGCAGCAGGGCGAGGGGGGGATTCTGCTCCGCTCTGGGAGAACCCCCTGCAGGGCTGCCTCCAGCGCTGGGGCACCAACAGCAGAAGGACACGGAGCTGTTGGAGCGGGGCCAGAGGAGGCCCCGGAGATGCTGGGGGGGCTGGAGCCCCTCTGCTGTGGGGACAGGCTGAGAGAGCTGGGGGGGTTCAGCCTGGAGAAGAGAAGGCTCCGGGGAGACCTTCCAGCCCCTTCCAGGCCCTAAAGGGGCTCCAGGAAAGCTGGGGAGGGACTTTTTATAAGGGCACGTAGTGATACGATGAGGGGTAATGGTTTCAAACTGGAAGAGGGGAGACTGAGATGAGATCTGAGGCAGAAATTGTTTGCTGTGAGGGGGGTGAGCCCCTGGCCCAGGTTGCCCAGAGAAGCTGTGGCTGCCCCATCCCTGGAGGGGTTCAAGGCCAGGTTGGACGGGGCTTGGAGCAACCTGGGCTGGTGGGAGGTGTCCCTGCCCAGGGCAGGGGGTGGCACTGGGTGGCCTGGAAGGTCCCTTCCAACCCAAACCAGTCTGTGATTCTATTATTTGGGCAATGTCATAAATTTTAATCATTCAGTCTGAACTTGAATAAGGAAACTTAATCGATGAAACTTTCCCTTCCCTCAAATTGGAGGCCAGGACTGGAACCGCTGCTGCACGGGCTTGATTAACAGAAGTTCTGAGCAATATCTGTGCGACACATACTTGTATCGTACAACTTTGCCACGTTGGAAATCTCTGCCTCTCTTACAGAAGGAGTTTAAAAGAAAGCTTAGTAGAGCCTGAGACTGTGCTCGTGGCCAGGGCAACACACACTTCCCTGACTATCAGCCAGAATTCAGTGGGGGGTAGATGAGAGGCAGTTAAATAACTCTTCTTGTCTGTTGGCAGCTGCCTGACAGTGAAACGTGGTACGGGAAAGCTGCTGGCCCGTCAGGGTGTGCGCTCAGGTTGGCTGGTCAGAGCCAACGCTGCCGCTGCATGCCCAATCTCAGCTGAAATCATCCGTTTCTTTACTCGTGTCAGACGTTGTGCTGCTTGTCCTCCTCGGCACTGAGCAGCGGGGTACGTTCGGATCTCTGCTGTGTGCGTGCAAGGGGTGCTGAGATGCTGCCGCGCGCTCACGAAGTGACCGTGCGGACACTGACGTCCCTGTTAACCCACCTTCTAGAAGTGTGCAGACATTTACGGCTCAGCAGATTTTGAGTGTCAACTTTTGTAGGCAATTTGAGGACTTTTAACGAATGTAAATGTGTACCGCAGCAGCCCTGCCTTGCTCTCGGATTGCTTCCTTGAAGCAAAAAGGCTTTTATTTTGATTTATACTATCAGCTTACTTGGGAAAGAGACATGAGACTAAAAAAAAAAAAACAAAGCAGAAAAATAATACTGAGTGTGTTCCGTGGAAGACCAAATCCCTTCGGACTGAACGCGTGCTAAGATAATCAGATAAGCAAAATGATTCCCACATTCCGTTCCCAATGTAAGAAGCATTCAGTCAAATTTGCCCTGATTGTATAGCAATGCATTACTAATAGGACTTAATATAAGCCTTTTAAACCCGGAGCGTATTGTTAGAAAAACAGATTCCAGGCTCTGCATTCGTAGGCAAAATTCCCCTTGATGTAAAGTAGTCGAAGGAGATAATTTGGTGCCACTTGGTTCCGTAGCCAGTATTTCACTTGATTACAAAGTTTTGTCCAAAACCCATCGAGTTCAATGAGCTAATCCCTGTGGATTTAGAATTATATTGTCCAAGGAGTTTCGTTAAAGACTACATAACGACTGACGCAATTCAGCTCATTTCAAAAAAGCAACGTTAAGAGTGAAATGAAAAAAAACGGCAAAACTCTGAACGTCTTCACAGATGTTTTGTAAAAAGTCTTTATATGCTAGACAGAAGTGCGCTTGCCCATTTGCAACAGTTTGCACATCGTTTGTTGTGCATGAAGGCTGCCAAATTAAGAAAGGTGTGCTCATTAAGGCTCACCACGTGCCTGTGCCGTCTTTGCATCATATACACATATATATATATACACACACACATATATATGTAGGGAGTTGGGCATTTGAATTCATATCTAATTGCGACACCAATTGATAGAGGGATATTTGAAGCAAACTTGCATGTTGTGAGCAACAAAGAATAAACAACTGGAAGAGATAATTTGGTCAAAATTTGATGATTGATCTAATCAAGAAAATCCAGTAGATGTTGACAGCTGACGCTATACCGCAGGCTGGGGTGAAGCGTGCTTCAGAGGAGCGAGCAATCACAGCCGTCGCGCTCTTTTCTGTGGCAGTAAAGGCTCACAGAAATGAGAATATATGAAAAGGCAACACCAAAACTTCATTGGTCTGGTCTTTGTGGTGATGCAGACGTGCTGCTGAGGGACATGGCGTAGTGACGGTTTTGACAGCGTTGGGTTGATGGTTGGAGTCTATGATCTTAAAGATCCCTTCCAGTGTAGACGATTCTACGATCCTGTGATAGCCGCTGTTTCTGGTGAGCATTAGGTTATGATCACAGGTGGGATGGGAGGTCGTGCTCCCAAGGGACACAGCCGGAGCGGCTTTGCTGCTGGAGCTCGGTGCCTTTTGCTGTGAGGAGTCAGCACTTGGCCCTGGGCAGCTGTAACCTCCGCTGAAACCAAGGAGCGCTGTAAGGGGAGTTTCTTTCGAGTTTCCTTGTGACACGCCTAGAATTACCCTCTATTTTAAAAGATTTGTGTCCGTATGGAAGGCTTTTTAAACTTTAAAAATCCAAACAAACTTTGGAAGCTCAGCCTCCGCACCACAACATCACTAATAACCATCCCTGGACTGCTGCTGCCTGTTCCCTCTTAGATGGAGCAGAATAGGTACAAACAAAGGAAAAACAGGGGCAGGAAAGCACAGCTTCGTCTGTATTTCTGGGCTTCTCACGCCATTTTACCTGCACACTAGACACCGAGAAATTATAGGCATGATACCTTCTCTTAGGTATTTTGGCTCCATGGCTTGCTTTCTTCTTTTTCTGTTTGGTTTGTTTTTTTTTTTTTTTTTTTTTTTTTTTTTTTGGTTTGGTTTTTTTGTTGTTGTTGTTGGTTTTTTTGGTTTTGCCCCCCCCCCCCCCCCAGTATATAGCTGCGAAAGCCAAAACATGCCCTAAGCAGTAGCTTTTGTGAGGACTGCCAGCTTGAGTTCCTGCATGCAGATGAATGTTTGGCCTTCGGAAGACGTGCTATGCTTTGCTATTTGTCCATGTCCCTTTTGGGACAGGAAGGATTTATTCTTGCTCTTAGTCTCAGGCTGGGGGGATCCGGAGCGAAGGCTCCCAGTGGATGGTGCCTCCAGCACCGCGTCTCCGGCGTCGCCGCTGCCCTGCAATGCCGCGTCTCCCCGCCATCGCCGGAGGGGTAAAAAAGCTGCAAGGACTACAAAATCAAATGGGTATGTCCTCAAACTAGTTATTTCCCCCCATTATCTTCTAACATAAAGGGAGATAAAATAACGGTAGCCTTGAACGGCATCGGGGTCCTTGGCACTCAAGTCGTCTCTTTTTCTCGCCCCTCCATTCCCACACAACCCACTGAGATCTTGGGGCCGAATTCCCGTACACGCGCACGGAGTGCTTGTCGCTCCGTGCATTATTCATCAAAATGGAAATGAGATTATCCGTGACATTTGGCGCCTGCCAGGATCAGGGCAGCGCGTGGCTGCTGGCTCGGTGAACTCAAAGGTTAGCTCCGGTCTCCTGACGGCCGAGAGGAGCCCAATTTTCCGCAAGGCACAAAGAGCAGATGGCTCTTACTGGAGATCGCCTTTTCTTGGAGATTTGTTTGGTTGGGTTTTTTTTGTTTTTTTTTCTGCTTGCACATTATATATGTGAATGAGCACGAAGCAAATGCTTTTTATTCTCATGTTGTTCGCAAGACTGATCCAGCTAGGTTTTCCAGAGCAGCGTGGGGGTTTATTAGACCGTGCAGGGTGAATTTTCTTGATTATATCACAATGCCAAAAGTGAAGGGAAAGATGCACTTAAAGATATTGAATACCGAGACAATATAAACATGAACTTCCGTAAGGAGCTTGCTTGCAGCTATTATATTAAAGCGTTATAATGTACCTGAGAGGAGTTTAGGCTGGTGGTCAAGGCTGAATAAAATGGTTGTGATAGGATTTGATGGAAAGATTCCATCTGTTTTCCATTCCATTCCACCTGTTTTCAAGGTCATTATCTTTTTTTTTTTTTTTTTTTGAATGAATAAGAATAGGAACCAGCAGCACGAGAGGAATAGCTGGAAGCAGCTGACTGTTAGAGGCTACAGCGCACCCAGCTACAACTCCAGAGGGAGAGCAAATCCCGCGGTCTGAGCCACCCAGCGCGTCTTCGTCAGCAGCACGGCATTTCCTCGGGATCGGCATGGGGCGGGTTTGGTGTTTTAATTTCTTGAACTTGAAGTTTGCTAGACTCGAGTTGAGAAATACTGGCGGAAAACAAGCCCGCTTTCTTGCTGCCGTGCTATGGGTGTGCATGGCTGTGTAGCCCAACCCCTCCTATTAAAAGTTCCTCTTTAAACATGAAGAGTTTGAGTCTGAGGGGAATGAATCAATGTGTAAAAAGTATCCGAAATGGTCCTTTTCCTAGCCCGTGGTCAGGCAGCTGCAAATCTGTTTCTTCTGCTGTGGCAGCTTAGTAAGCGTGCAGTACTTGCTCTGGGGGGGCTACTCCGTGGTGATTTGTTTGGAAATGGGGATTTGGGAAAGCAGAAAAAAATCATGTGAATTTGGGCAGGCGATCTGTGTCATTTTCATCGATGTTTGAAATGCCCTGGCTTTAACGGCATGCCACGCTATGCGATGCGTAAAATAAATAACAAGAACGAAAGGGATGCCTTTCACCAGTTTTAACTATTCTGGATGTGAGAACGGCGGGACCGACACGTGATGTTTTTTTGTAAGATTAAATCCAACTGAAAAAATTCGCACTGGCGTGAAACAAATGGTAGAGTATTCAGTTTTCTCACTTACTTAAAAAAAATTATTATGCACTGATGGTGAAGTGCGTTAAACGTAGCAGGACCCAGACTATTTAAAGCTGTTCCGTATGAAGTAGTGGAAGTTGTGTAACGCGTTACTTGGGTTAAATAGGGCTTACCCCAGTTCCTGGTGGGCACAGGTGGAAGTGCCTTACGTGTTATTGTGTCTGAACTCTCCAAGAGGGGTGGGTTATACCCAGCCAACCACTTTGTCTTGGGGCTTTTCTCCGGAGGAATTAGGCAGTGTATTTAGGTGGCGGTTCCCATGGCACGGAGTACCTTGTACCGACGGGGAGTGCTGGAGAGGCCCAGCGCTGCATCAAGCGTATTATAGGTACAACAATTAATCAACAGCGTTAGTGGATTAGCAATCGACTGCTCGTTCCTGTGCTGCACCCAACACAGCCTGATTTTTCTGGATTTTTGGTGTGTTGGCTTTGCACCCGCGTACTCCTGATCACACGTGGTTCAGGGCTTCTGGTTATACGGACTGACTGCTGCTACAGGACAAGGGGAGGAAGGTGTTTTGAATCCTTCGCTCGGTCTCACAGCACAGCTGGGCGTTTGGCCAGAGTCGTTGTCGCCGCTGGAAGCAGCGGGACTGTGGCTTTCCCCAGCTGCCTTCCACCTTCCCCTCTTTTTGTCACTTTCTGTGGTCATTGCACAGCGGTACGCCCCTTCCCTCTCAACATGGCACGTGGTACATCGGGGTAAAGCTTTGCAAGTGGGAAGGCTCTGACGCTGCAGTCGGATGTGCCTGAGAGCGCGACCAGCCCAAGTACCGCCTGCTGGAACTGAGCACCCCCCGGCTCTCTCGCACCCCCCCGGGGCTGGCGGGATGCAGTGCCAGGAGTGGGAGCATCAGCTGAGCAGCGCCAAAATGTCCCCCGCTGATGCAATCTGGTCTCTTCCAATTCTTACGGTCTTCGTCCGGCTCTGAATTCCAGTAGAAAGAGCTGGGGGCACTCGGTGACATATAAAAGCAGGGTCTTTATCGAGGAGCAAGCGTTGGTCTTGCTGGCAGTCAGGAATTTTGATTCCAATTAATAGCAACAAATGAAGCCCTTGTGACAGAGCGATGCTGAGGGCAGAGGAGAGGGGGTGAGTCCATCGGTGCCGTTCCTCGGCAGTGTCACACATCCTGAGAAACGGGAGGAGACCTTTTGCGGTGGCTTTGCTGGCTTTGGGGAAGGCCTTCAGTTGAACGGACCATCTCTAGGGACGTTCTCCATTGACGTAGCTCAGGCTGGGGCTGTCAGAGACCTCAGAAGGGTTCCGCAAAAAGTGCTGTGAAACAGAGAACTTAAAAAATTAACTTGATTCAACTCCATAGTCACTTTTTAGTATGTCTCAGCTCCTGCGTTTGCAAATGAGGTTGGCTTTGGAAGAACAAAGTCTAAGCACATATTGTAAAAAAGGCAGGGAAAAGAAGTTTCATGTTTAAGATTTTTTTGCATTTATGCCTTGATCCAATCCTCTAAGTTTTATGATGCAGTCTCCTTGTAACGCAGTCTGTTCAACAATACATTGCATCTATGGAAACAATATTGGTTTTAACTTCAATCATATATTCAACATGTCAAAAAGGCAGCATCTATATTCATAACCTACAGAACTGGGTCTTAAAGTTTATTGCTTGCTTTTCAATAGGCCCTTTTAACTGCGTGCATTCCTTTTCTCTTCCCGTTTTCCCAGAAATCCGTGCAGGTTTAGCAGTGTCATCACTTGATGCGGTCGCTACTAACTCAATCTTTAATTTGTAAGCCAGGCTCGTTGAGAGGAGTACGTCAGGCTGCCAGGGGGTTGTAGTGGTTATTTTATTCAACTGGAGATGCCGGTGGTCTGGACAGGTTTTGATAATCAAGGAAACAAACTACTTACCTTGGTTGAATGTTTTTTAAAAAAAAAAAAAAGCTCTGATAACCTTCCTGTGATTAAATGTGATTACAGAGACGGTGGTCGCTGCACTCTGTGTGTGTTCAAGGGCGGGTGTGGTGGGAGGGAGGGAAGATTGAGAGGCAGCGGCGGTGATGGAGCAGCTTCACAACCTCCCTGTTCTCGTGCCACCAGCATTTTCTACAAACTACAAAATGCTGGTTAAATTCTGTATTCTGTTATATTCGCTATGTCATATAATACAATATAGCTGAGCTGAAATTTGGAGGAAAGGGGTTTTTTTTGTAAGTTTCTATTGGTGAATCAGAAGAAAAGTAACAGAGTTAAATAAAATACTTACAAATATTTTCTCTCTTCGCATAAAAAACACGTAAATACTAATTTTTCATGCCAGCGATTCTAAGCGATATATCTGTTTGCCCGTGGGTTGGGTCTGTGGGTTCACATTCTTATTTTAAACTGTGTTACGGGAACGAAGTGCCACTGAACAGTTGGTCCCATGAAAATGTCAGTATACTTATTTAACCTCTCCCCCAGATCTGCTGAATTCATTAGGTTACAGAAGCCGCAACCCAAAACCGTATTTCTCAAATAGTTTTTTAATTCATAAAGTTCTTAATTGCATAGTTATTTTGTGCTAATGTTCACGGCATTGGTGTAATTGGAGCAGTAATAGGTTTCTCTTCATTTAGTGCCAAAACAAAGACGAAATACCGAAGCCCTGTGGGTGCAGATTATTGCAAGCACAGATGGATGGCGTGGAAATCGTTGAAAGACAAGATTTATGATGTCCAGCATTGCTTCAGTGGTCAAAAATCTTGAATATTAAATTAACCCTTTTTCATAATTGACGTGATGCTTTCTAGGTAGTATGCAATGTTTTTTATATACGTATCTCTATCTAATCTGCCAGTATTGCTTAAATTACAGTTTCTGGTGTTTCAGTTTTCTAATGCTTGAACCCTTGATCGCTGATGTTCCTTGTCCAGATTTTGAGACTCCAGTTGCGTTTTCTTTTTCCCTTTACTGATAGCTTAAGATGTACCACCTTTCAAAACAAGTATTTTGGAGAAGGTGTTCAAGCTTGCCTCTCTGTGCTCTCAGAGGTTTTTGAGGAAGGTTGTTATTATGGAGCTATCTAGAAAAGCCATAGTTTGCAAAAGATGGATCCAGCTGAACTGCTGGATCTATGCAGGGTTCCAGTCTAGCCTCACCACCTGCTTCCTAGCAGCTTTTTAATTTGACTGCAAGACTCAAAAGCCTCATTATTCTTGTAAGAATTTTACAAAATGAAACTGCTTTCTAGGCTATTTTATTAATATCATTAGGACTGAAGTGTTGACAAGTAATCTTTGAATAGTTTTGAAATAAAATTCTCTGTAAACTTTTATAAAACAAATGTTGATATTGATTGCTGCGTGAGCTGCAGAGCCTGAATCTGACTTTAGCAAAATAATTGATCTTGAGCCAATGTTGTACTCGTAATATCTGTGTAGAGAAGCGATATGTCTCTTCCTTCAAACTTAATTACTTCCCATTCATAGAATCACAGAATTATAGAATCATAGAATAGTAGAATGGTTTGGGGGGGAAGGGACCTTCAAGGCCACCCAGTGCCACCCCCTGCCCTGGGCAGGGACACCTCCCACCAGCCCAGGTTGCTCCAAGCCCCGGCCAACCTGGCCTTGAACCCCTCCAGGGATGGGGCAGCCACAGCTTCTCTGGGCAACCTGGGCCAGGGGCTCACCACCCTCACAGCCAAGAATTTCTTCCCAATATCTCATCTACATCTCCCCTCTTTCAGTTTGTAACTGTTCCCCCTCGTCCCACGGCTCCCCTCCCTGCTCCAGAGTCCCTCCCCAGCTTTCCTGGAGCCCCTTTAGGGCCTGGAAGGGGCTGGAAGGTCTCCCCGGAGCCTTCTCTTCTCCAGGCTGAACCCCCCCAGCTCTCTCAGCCTGTCCTCACAGCAGAGGGGCTCCAGCCCTCCCAGCATCTCCGGGGCCTCCTCTGGCCCCGCTCCAACAGCTCCGTGTCCTTCTGCTGTTGGTGCCCCAGCGCTGGAGGCAGCCCTGCAGGGGGGTCTCCCAGAGCGGAGCAGAGGGGCAGGATCCCCCCCTCGCCCTGCTGCCCACGCTGCTGGGGATGAGCCCAGGCTGCGGGGGGGTTTCTGGGCTGCCAGCGCACGTTGCTGGCTCACGTTGAGCTTCTCATCCCCCAACACCCCCAAGTCCCTCTCCTCAGGGCTGCTCTCCATCCATTCTCAGCCCAGCCTGGATTTGTGCTGGGATTGCCCTGACCCAGGTGCAGGACCCTGCACTTGGCCTGGTTGAACCTCATGAGGTTCACACATTCCCACCTCTCCAGCCTGTCCAGGTCCCTCTGGATGGCATCCCTTCCCTCCAGCCTGTCGACCGCCCCACAAAGCTTGGTGTCATCCGCAACATTGCTGGGCGTGCACTCGATCCCACTGTCCGTGTCATCAACAAAGATGTTAAACAGATTATTAGGAATTTATTTTGTTTAGTGGTATCCATTTAATTTTTTTTTTTGGTTGTTTTTTTTTTTTTTTTGCATAGTGTAAAATAGTTTTTCATTTGTATAGTAAAGAATAATCTGCTGCTTTCACTATAAATTACTGAGTTTTCAGCCTTAACGTCTTGATTATTGTTGTCACACCCGACAATTTAATTGAACAGTTTATTTTGTAGACGGCAGTTTACTGTCTAGTACTGTGGTAGAGGCAGCGTTTTCTTCTGTCATCTTTATTAATAAGAGAAAGGCAAGTACCTTATGTTCTTTCCAGATTTTGAACACTTCCATTGATAATTAACGGCCAACATTTAGGTTGCTTAATTGGATATTATTTCTTTTAAAAGCATTAATGCAAGGTCAATGCATTTGAAACTTCGCTGTGCAATTTTGTGGCATTTTTGCTTCTCTTTAGTAACTAAAAGCAGTTTGCTCAGTGCTACTCATTGAACACCAATGCCTGGTAGTTGCCGTTTGATACCCGCCTACACCCACGCAGACCTACAAGGAGCCCCTAACCCTTGAGATCTCCTGCGAAACGTTGTCCTTGCCTGTGCAGTCCGAATAACAGCTGGTGGAGGGGCTGCATCCCAGACTGGGAAACCAGCCTGATGCAGCAGGTGCACACCAGGGAGGACAATTTGGGAAGCTGCTTGTGCTTCATCTCCTGGACTTACAGGCTCTTGGGCAGGTTGGCCAGGTTTGCCCAGGGAGGAGCAGTGGGACACGTGCGATTGTTGGTGTGTGGGACGCGCTCCTGCAGTCCCCCGTGTTGCTGCACCGATAAACCACACCGGCTTGTGCCATGGGAACATTTCTAGCTTGTTTTTGTGTGCTGTTCCATTGAGGAACTGTGATTTTTTTGAAGGTGGGAAAATAAAGTTGTGTAGCCAGCACTACCCATGAGTTCCAGAGCAGCACAGGGTGGGAAAACGGGTTGCAGGTTAGTTTTAGAGCAAAGGCATTTGATCACATTGTATAGAGGTTAGTGTATAATTAGCAAAAAATAGACAAGGTGTCTTGTGGTCCTTTTTTTAGTCCAGTTTAGTCCTGACTCTTTACGCAAAATGATACACTTTTAAATAAATAGCACGTCCGTTGATTAATAATGGATGCCTATGTCACAATTTCCTAAATTGTCTCTCCTTCCCGTGACTTGAACCACGTTTCTTCCTTGTGCTCCTCGCTTCATCCTCCCAGGACTGTTAGTCTCCCTCTCTCTGCCTTTTTTCTTTGACTCTTCTATCGATAGGGTTTGAACTGCTGAAGCCACAGCCAAAGTTAAATGACCGCCTTTTGCATCATCAAACAAAACTCCAAAGAAGTTTCCAGAGTAGAAGTCAAAATTCAGGATTATATTAATGAAAACCTGAAATAAATGGTTATTGCAATATGTCCTAATTGCTTTGAGTTCTAGGGCAATCTGACCTTTCATTTTCTTGAAATCTGTTTATATAGATGGGTTTAGAAAACTCAGGATGTGTAGTAAGGAATGGGAGCAATGTTCTTCTGTTTCGGTCTGTCGGGGTAAGGAAAGGTTTCCCAAGCATCTTGCTCTACAGAACTTGGTGGTGGGGCAGGCGTCTCGGCTGGGCTGCCAAGCTTTACTCAGTTTTCTGTCCTGTGGAACTGCATTGTGTGTCAGACCCAAAGTACAATGACATTTTCAGTAATTTCACACCTTTAAGGATAAGAAATGCATCGGCACTACCAGGAAAACAGACTTGTATCCTGTTTTGTTCCACTAAGAGAAGATGCAGACTGCTTGGACAGACTGGAAAATAAACTGTCTTGGGGAAAAAAGAGGATGCAAAATTCCCGCTTTCCTAATTTCCCTTATTGTTTGTGCAACAGCGGCGTAACAGAAAATAATTGCTCCTTCTGATGGTTATTGGCACCAAAGTAACAGTCCTTGTTCGGAGTGGCTGGGCCCTTGTTAGCAACATTAACCAGGTTTTGAGTCTTCTGGCACTCTTTCTATGTTAGACTCCTCAAAGGCAGTGAAAAAGCTCTTTTTTATTCTTTTTTTTTTTTTTTTCCCCCCCAGAGCAAAGCTATTTCCCAATATCTTGTGTTATTAAAAGCGTGGTAATGCAGTCGTGCCAGGAAAGTCACTAAACAGCCCAGGGACTTGTGTTTGAAAGGCAGTGCCTCTGATAACACGCTTCAAACTTCCACTCTGCACTTGTGAATACTTGAAAAGTTAGGGTGGTGATATTTTTTTAGCTGTTGAATGCCAAGATAAAAAAAAAAACATGAAGTGATTTTAAATTAACCTCTCAAGAAGAGTTTTACCTGGAAAAAACATAAATCTCCAGCATCAAGAAATCTGGCATTTCCAGCGCTGTGCTGTAACATAAATGTTGTGTTTCAAAGATGTTTGGTCTGGACATCAGTCACAAAGATTGTTTTGTATTTTATACAGAATACAGATTTGCTGATAAGTTGGGAACACTTTGATTTCACCTTTTTTTTTTTTTTCTTTTCCCCCTCCTGGAATTTATGGGAAAATACAAGTGCATACGAAGCCTGGTTTGTGTGCAAAAGTTGTATGTGTTAATCCATTTGGGATGGGAAAGTTCCAACATCTCTTTGTGTAAGCCCCTGTGGGAAGCGTCCATTGAGACGTGCGTTGGTGTGGGCAAAGTTTGTCCTGAAGTGTCCTTGAAAATCTGATTCACACTGAGAGCAAGATTTACCAGCTCTTCAGAGTGGTAGAAGATCTAGCTTTGCAGTAATTTATTGGCGGTGTCATAAACTTTTTATTGTGAATACATTTAAAATATGTAGGATAACGCATGAACCGTCTTTTGCCCATTGAGAAGGTGGGTAATTTTCTCGGTGTTTGAAGCAGATGCTCTACCCGTGAGCAGCCGGAGCAGGAATCTGCCCGTGGGTAACCTCGCCGCAGGCCATGGCCGCGCTGCCAGGGGTGCGCAATGGCCGTGGAGGAGAGCTCTTCTCTCCCTGAGATGTTCCTGCTTGGCTTCATTTATGCCGTAGGATGACACAGGATTTGCTGGAAAGAACAAGCCAAATTAGTCCAGGATTTGCAGAGCAAAGTGCTGGCGATAGACGTGGGCCAGCTGTAGGCCATTCTGAAGGGCTGCTGTCGGTGAAGGGGCAGCGTGAGCCCAACTGAGCGTTACCAGGGGGGAGCTCAGACAGATGGGCTGCAAAGCCTGTGCTCCGGCCGAGGCTTTAATTGCACAAGTGAATTGAAAGAAAGCAAATAGGTTCGTGGTTTTCAACACATTAATTTTCAATGTTCGTATACTTCGTCTGTGCCACGCAGACGCCAGAGATTTAAAATAATTGTGGAACGGATGCCTGGAAGCAGGAGGCACATCACGTTGAGTTCCTTTAGTGGGGCTGAATCATTATTCTTCTTTATTGTACTTTGCTGTTACATCAAATGTAAATGGACATGAAAGGTACAATTTCCCTGGAGGCAGAAACGACACCTTTGTCAAGTTTGGCCCCGCATCCTGTCATTCTGTTTCCTTCTCCGCCTGATTTTGTCATGTATCTGTCTGAGCTTTCCATTGATAGCTACATAATTGCCTGAAGCTCTACTAATTAATAATTAGCATTCACTTTTCTTTTCTGCTTCTTGAACCAGTTTTATCTTTGTGGGCTCTGGCAGAGCTGCTACCTGTAAGGGTGCTGGGCTGGGCTCCTCGTAGAGCAGAAGTGTCACCATGCGTGGAAGGATGCTCCCTTGGGCCACCTTCGAAATAAGGTTGGTGCCTTGGCTTCTCCGTGCAAGGGATCCCGCTGAAAGACGCTCTCCTTTCCTTTCCTCCCCAGCTCTGCTTTGCGATAATGACCGAAAAATGGCCCCGTGAGTTCATTTTCCTAATGAGAGTGAAGCGTGTCCCCTGCGATATCGCTTTGATGTCCTTAGTAGGCTCAAGGGCACTTATTCAAAATTTTATTTAAGTATCTATTTTTGTTGGCTTGTTCAGGTGTTTCTCCAAAGAATTTTGTGTCATCAAGGTCTGTTGTAATAAAATATATTTTAAAAGCAGTTATGATTATGTTTTCAAAGCAAAGGGAGTGAATATCAAGGGTCTACAGTCAGAGAAATTCCAAACCTCTGCTGAAGCTGCCTTGGGACAGATTTTTTTCACATAATTTGTGTTGAATTGAGGCTACTTTTATTTTCCGCGTGAGGGAGATTCTGTTAAGAATGCTAATGAAATATTCAAATAATATAGGCTGAATGATTTTCCCAAGTAGTTCAGTTGGTGAATCTCTGCTGTAGTATCTCTTCTAAGTGCGATTCCTGTTCATTAAACGTAATGACCCAACGTTAGAAGTTAAAATAAATGCTATGCAGGGGGCCCTGAGAGACCTGGGCTCGGAATTCCCTTCCCGCATTTCACTTAAGTACATTTAAACTCTGACTATTTCTTTGATTTGCATTTTCTTGCTCCGTTCGGGAGGAGTGGCTAGAGCCTTATGAAGTTAACGTGACGGTCCCGTTGGCTTCAGGAGATTTTGGAATAGACCCTAAACAAAGACGCACTAATTCTAAAGCGCAGGTCTGCGTTACAGCTGTGAAAGGAGGTTGTTTGTTTATTTACTGTCCTGGTTTCAGCTGGGATAGAGTTAATTGTCTTTCTAGTGGCTGCTGCGATTTAGATTTTTAGGTATGTTGATAATACCGATTGTTTTAGCTGTTGCTAAGTGATGTTTATGTTAGTCAAGGACTTTTTTCGTCTTCCTGTAGAAGCAGAGAGGGCCAAGCTGGCCAAAGGGATATTCCATACCGCAGACATCATGCTCAGTGTAGAGACGGGGCTTGGCCGGGGGGCAGGAATCCGCAATCACTGCTCGGGACAGGCTGGGCAACCGATCGTCAGCTGGTGAGAGCAACTTGTGTTGTATCATCTTATTTTGTATATTCTTTTGCCATCATTATTGTTGTTATTTTTCCTTTTCCATTACTGTTCTGTTAAACTGTCTTTATCTCAACCCACGAGTTTTTTCCTTTCCCCCCTCTTCTCCCTGCCCTACCGGGAGGGAGAGTGAGCGAGCAGATGCGTGGTCCCAGTTGCTGGCTGGGGTTAAACCACAACATTTACTTACAGAATTTTTATTTACTCTTGCCTAAGATATCACTAATTATAGATGTCTAGAAAAGTATACTTTTTCATAACTCTAGATTCACTTTAATTACACAATTTGCATTATGATTTCTTAGTGAAGGTTCAGAGAGTCCGTTGTCACCGAACTAAACTGAAAATCCCTGTAATGACAAAGCTGCTCTGACACTAAGGCTGTGCAATCCTATTTAATTCCTCACCTCGGGATTTATTCTGCTCTGTCAACGGAGTAGCTGAAGTCTTTAGTCACTTAGCAGCAAGTTACGTCAGGAGCGTTGTGAAAATAAGAGCAACAAGAGCATCTGCTTTTGTGAGAGTTGATTGAATTTGGAAGAAAGACTTCCCAAAGTTCAATTTCTTGGTGGAGATAAGCCTCTCTAGATGTTAATTGTGGCCGAGAGGGAGAGTCCTTCTCTGTCGACAGCTGCAGCATCCATTTCTTGCCCTGCAACAGTGCTACAATTTGTCTGACGACCCACGGGTCTCATTCAAGGAGCTAAACTGGCCAAAATATGTCTGGTTTTGGAGGGCAATGTTTTCTGAAGCAGATGGTGGTGGGATCAGAGAAGCTCCAGCGGTGGTGGCCTGCGGTTGGATTGGCTCAGCCGCACTGTAAAGCCAATCCTGAAGGAAAGTCTAAGCCATGGCTCAGGGCATTGAGCCATGAGTATTTTGTCTTCAAGAAATGAGCTGAAGAGAGACCCAACTCCTGAAAGTGTGCCTTTGAGTAACGGAGAGCAAGCCGTGGGAGCAAACCCTTCACAGCCCCGGCAGGTGCAAAGGCTCTTTCTCCAAAGGGAGGGAGCCTCGTCGGGAGCTCTCACTGCTGTCGTTGCACTTACCTCACTCTTCCATGGCCATGAGTAATACCCAGAAAGAAGGAGTGGTTTTCTTCTGTGCTATGAAATGTTCCGTTTTACAGCAGGACCAACTGTAAAAGATTGCATTTAGCGCCAACCAAAACCGAAGTACCTTTTGCCTTTAGTAGGCATAGGATCAGTCCTGTTTCCTTTTGCGTACCTCTGTCTCCCTGATTCCTGCTCTTTATTAATTCACATCCACAGTTTGAACGTAAGAATTGGAGACGGCCAGGCTGGAACGGGACTGGCTGGAAGTTCAGAGATAATCAGATCCAGTCCGGCCGAGTCTCACACTGCTGATGACTGAGTGCTCTTCGCAGTCTTGGTGTCCCCCACAATCTCAGCGTCGATCCACCTTTTACAATTAAACGTCTCAGACCTTCCCATTGCGTGGGAAACTCACTCAGAGCCGTTGGAGACGGTGTGAATCACGGGCAGCATCCTTCTGATGGTCCCATGTGCTGCTTACGGGTCTACACCCATCGTGACTTTTTAGTGGTTGTTCAAACAGCGCAGCTTGTCTTTATTTTTAAAGGGATTAGATGTGTTCACCCAGTCACTCCCAGTTGAGAGCATTAATTGAGCTGTGATTAGCGTCTTAAACTACCTGAGTCTGATGGCAGAAATTTGCCTTTTGCACCTTGTGTTAATTAGGAAATTGATTGCCTGGTTGGGCATCCCCGGTGGTAAGTATGATAACCTTTAACGTGACAGTGGATCGATAGTTCAGGGGTTTGATTTCTTTGTTTTAAAGCAATCAGACCTGAGTATACTCCCTCGCCCCGCCTCCGAAAAAAAAAAAAAAAAAAGAAAAAAAAAGAAAAAAAAAAAAAAAAGAGATTTGCAGAGATCTGGGAGTTTTACACAGGCAATGTCACATTGCTTACTGCAGGGGGTTGGACTAGGTGACCTTCAAAGGTCCCTTCCCACCCAACACATCCTGTGATTCTGTGATCCCTTCTTGGTGCTTCTGAGTGTGGACTCAGACTTGGGATGACGAAAATCAAAATATAAAGCAGAAATGATAACTGCTGACTATAAGCTTATTTTTTATCACCTTAGGGATGTCCGCACCCCGGCATTTTTACCTTCTTGCCTTCAGGAGATGTTGACAGATGCCCTGAGAGACAGCAGAACTGGATACCTGCGGAGTAATTACCCCAGGCAGCCGTAAGTGACCCCTCTGCCTACCCCTCCCCTATCTATTTCGGCTTAGTGGGTTGTATTATTTAATTTGTATTTGTATTCTATTATGTTATAAACGGAACATACTTGTCTGAAATGCAACAAGCTGTGTTGCCTCGAGCCGTACTGGAACATTTTATGTGCCTTTGTGTTAAGAGCAGATTAAGGAAGCAAAGGGAACGCGCTTGAAGAGCCGATCACCCTGTGCCTTAACTGGCAGTCTCGGATCAAATCCTTCCCGCACCAGCTCTGATGCTGTCCCAGTACTTGACTGTAGCATATTTTGGGTGGCATTCTGATAATCTCCTCTTAGGTCATGGATCAAAGCTGCGCAAGGCTGATGCCTCTCCAAATGATTGCCTAGTCTTTGTAAGGAAATGATTAAATCATCACCAATCTGTTCTAAGCACACATTCACTCCCGTGTTCTTTGGCGTTGCTTGGCTGATATACATTTCCATGTCTTTTGCCTAATTTTTCAGCAAAAAAGCCCCCAAAACTATGGACGCGGTTTAGATGCTGAAGCTAAGACATCCCTAAAGTAGTTTATCAGCAACTCGGTGACTTACCAAACAGTCATTGTCAGAAATGGCTCTATTCAGAACTTACCTCGAAGCTTGTGCCTGTTGGTTTTTAGGAAAAATTGGCTTACATTTTTATAAACCATGCTCACTCGAGTTCCTCAGAGGACCTGGTACAGTGTGTTTGAGCAATGTGGAGGCAAGGCTGGCTCTGCCTGTTAAGTCTGTGCTCCTCGCAGAGGCTTGAGGTCTCCTCAATATTTCACACGGTGAAATTCCCCAAAGACCTGCCCTCCTGAAATAGCGGGCTGAATTTGAGGGCAAGGAGCACGGTAATAGAAACCCGAATGACCTCTTTCCAGCAAATTTGAACTTTCCAGTTCAAGTGGAAGTATGTTTCCACTGAGACTGGTAATGTTTTGTCCTTCTTCCTATAAATCAGCCCTGAATTATGCAGCAGGATGTTCAGGAATCTCAATGCCTGGAACGGGTGAGAATGACAGGGACCAATTACTGTTAAACTATCAGCTGTAAAAAACCTGTCTATATTCAGCTTTTTTACAAACCAAAGCCATTGCTGTTTTACAGCAGGCCAGAACCTTTAATGTCCATTACAGAAAAACTGTTCCAGCCCTTTTCTTAGGTATATACCGTAGAGGTGTCACATTAACAGCCTCCGGTGTGGATGGGAACATGCTAACTCTGAACAGCCCAGACGATGCCCAGGGCAGTGGTGGAGTCGCCATCCCTGGAGGGATTTAAAAGCCGGGCAGATGTGGGGCTGAGGGACGTGGGTCAGTGATGTTTTTTGTCAGAGCTGGGTTGACGGTTGGACTCAGTGATCTGAAAGGTCCCTTCCAATCTGGGCAATTCTCTGCTTCTATGCGTTCTGCTCATCATCCCTCGTGAGAGACTGCTGCTCTCATGAGTCACTTGGACATCTCAAATCCCAGCTTTTACCATTATTTATGCTCCCCTGTATTTATGTATGTATTCTGTTTGCAAAGGCATGGAGTGGTAGGACGAGGGGCAATGGTTTAACCTAGAGCAGGGCAGGTTTAGATGAGCCATCAGGAAGAAGTTCTTTACACTGAGGGTGGTGAGACACTGGCCCAGGTTGCCCAGAGAGGGGGTGGAGGCCCCATCCCTGGAGACATCCAAGGCCAGGCTGGATGAGGCTCTGAGCAACCTGATCTAGTTGAAGATGTCCCTGCTACTGCAGAAGGTTGGACTAGATGGCCTTCAGAGGTCCCTTCCAACCCAACGTATTCTATGATTTTGACTTCAGTTTGAGCATTAGAGTCAAGGAAAGACAAAGTTTGGTTCATTAGGTATGGGTTTGGAAAAAATCCCAGATGGAGAGCTAAAGGTCTGACAAAGAAGAATAAAACCTGCCTCCTCTCTGCAGTCTTTTAAAGTAGGATGAACTTCCTTCACTGAAATGGGCATATGAAAAACTTTTTACCTGTTGTAAATTTTTAAATCTTACGCATTGCAAACAATTAAGTCATAACACTTGGAATGGGCTGAGCAGTCTGACAAATCTATGAAACATGAATTTATATATGGGAAGTGATCTCTGGTGGGATGCCTGCCAGGGAGGCCTGGGGTGAGCTGGAGTTTTGCAACTTTACTGACCTCTCTGAGAATTAAGCCATCAATGAATGTAGGGCCTTTTCATGTGGCTTTTCCTCCTTGCACCCGCTAGCATTGGCAGAGAAGTCAACTACTTCTAGGAGAAGTATTCTACTCCTGTGGGGGAAAGAGTCCATCTTTCAAAAAAAGTCATAGATAACCATCAGCAACATCTCTGCCATGTATAGGATCTACAGAGTCATTCACTCTGAAAGAACATATAACAAAGTATTTTTCTGACACAACCCAGTTTCTAAATGTTTATTTAACTTTGTGCTCCCAAACATCCATTTCAGTGGTCACTTATCGCTTGTAATTAAAGGTCTATAATAAGATCCAATAATTCCCTGTCGTTGGAGGCGTAGTTCTGATGATGAAAGGGTAGAAGACTTTGAAGTAGAATAAACGGTAGAAAATATGATTTAGGAGGAAGATAAATGAGATCCCACAGGAGAGGAAAAATTGCTGTCGCATTATATTTTTAACTCTTGAAGCCCTGTGTGTTGTGCGAGCAGCAGTGAAGGAAAGATTTCATTTGAGGCTCAGACTGAAGATAACGGGTCAAAGTGGGCCATTACAGATGCTGTTAGAATAAAAGACGACTTTATTTTCGCTAGATGTCGTAGTGGTTAGACATCAGGAGTGGTTTGAGTCTGGGTATGTCTTTGCAGAGGTTTTGTGAAATAGGATTTGGGTTCATGCGATACACGATCTGTTTTATACATAACTGCTAAGCCTCATTTAGTTGATGTTTTTTAAAATTACTTCTTATTTGTTATAGCTAAGAGTAACTTTTCAGACATGATGCCTTACAGATATTAACAGTTTATCTGCACTCGGGGCCATTCAAGGAGCACCGCAGTTTGAAATATTTCCATACATATCTTCTCCAAAGATTCAGATGAGACTCAAAGCTAAAATAAATGTGCAGAAACAACATCGGCATTTTGAAACCCAACATAATTTAGAGCATATTGCATGATTGAATTACAACCTAATATCTCATAATTTTTCCCACTTGTCAGAAAAGGTCATACAATGCTGTAAACAATCAATAGTTTTCATGTCCAAAACCGAAGAAGTTCAAACAGTTTTTCATGAGCTGTGAAGGTTAAATGAGGCACTTGCCAAGATCTATTGAGAGTCATCCAGGCTTTACATATTTTATAGTATGCTTAGTGGCATACTCATTACCATTACCATTAATGGCTTATGATTAATCAAAAGAATTTGGTTTAGATCCCGCACATGGAAATCATGTAATTTATGTCATCTTCTGGGGATTATCCTGAAGAAACTGCTATATGAATGATCTTAATGTACCCTGGAGTTTATGTGGTATGTTATGTGCAGTTATGCCAAACATTATCATCGGCGGAAGGAAAATATGCTGTTTGTGTGTGATATCACAGCACTTACATTTGCCCAAAGCTGTGGTTAAGTAATTCTTGGCGTGTCTCTTAGAAACCACCGTTGTTACAGGTGTACGCTTGGCCATATAGAAAACACTATAGACTGAAACTTGGCAATTGGCTCGCCGTGACAGGGGACAAATTAGATTTTGCCAGTTGGGGGAGATACTGGAGTGGTTGCGTGCTGGCATAAACACGTCTATACTTACGCAAGGCATGCTTACGAAGGCCCATAAGGAGCCTTGGATGTTTGGTATAGGAAATGGCAGATGGGGATCTTGCTTCAGTGGCAGCCGATTCAAAATGGGTTGTACGGTAGGTCTTCAGAAGCAGCAATGAATATTATCTGTGTTCTCCCAGGAGGGAACAACGAACCATGCAGGGAAATAGTGAATGTAGTGAGAGTACTTATCACATAGTGACAGGACGAGGGGGAAGGGTTTTACACTCCAAGAGGGGAGACTGAGATGAGATGTGAGGCAGAAATTGTTTGCTGTGAGGGGGGTGAGCCCCTGGCCCAGGTTGCCCAGAGAAGCTGTGGCTGCCCCATCCCTGGAGGGGTTCAAGGCCAGGTTGGACGGGGCTTGGAGCAACCTGGGCTGGTGGGAGGTGTCCCTGCCCAGGGCAGGGGGGTGGATCTAGATGGCCTTGAAGTTCCCTTCCCACCCAAACCATTCTGTGATTCTACGCCACATTTAGACCCTTTTGCCAGATTCGGGGCTCGGTGGAATTTGGGAAGCTGAGCCATCTTTCACTGTGGAGAGTGCAAAGTCAGGGCACAAGGAAAAGGCTCCGCAGAGGCAGGCGACATGTCTGTGAGCAGCAGCTCCTGCCTTTCCAAGGGGCACCCGCCTCCAGCATTCCCCAGGCCGGGATTTGGGCAGGAGAAAAGAGCCAGGAGCTGCTCTGCCAGGGGAGAGATGCCTTCAGGCAGCATCTCAGCAGCTCCCGCCCCTCGGGGAGGAGATGGGTCTTGGTCATCCAGCCCTGCCCTTTTGAGTGCCCCAAGGCGTGCTGGATACAGCCTTTTCCCCCAAAATGTCAGTGCGGTGGTGCTTAGCAAGTGGAAAAACAACACGTTGTCGTGTCCTACTTGGTTCCAGGGTGGGCAGCAGTCGGAGAGGAGACAGTCGCAGGGCACATGGAAAGTGCTGCGTCTCAGCTTTCCAGCGGAGCAGGTTTAGCCATTGCGTTTGACAGCTATCACCCAGGAATGCTTTAAGAAGCATTTCTGTCAGCCCTGCAGCGTGCAGGTGCCTGGAGATGCCTGAGTCAACCCAGGAACCGGGCTCAGGACCTCCGCTGCCCTCCTGGTGCCTTTCAGCCATTTATCAAGCCAGTTTTTGCTCTCGAGAGAGCCCGCTCCGGTGGTAGCAATAGCCGTTCCACAGCTCTGTACCTGCTTTTTACAATAAGGCTTAAAATATTGTCGGCAACCTAAATCTTAGGCAGGGCAGAGATGATAAAGGATTAGTAAATAAAGCAGGGCATCAGTTTGGCCACTGGGTCAGCTTATTGTCTAATCCTTGCTATCTCAGTTTCGCTCTCCGTAGATAGGGAAGCTAATATCTATTTACGGATCTCCCGGGGTCTTTGGGAGGATTAATCACTGAGTGTTCATAACCTATTTTTTAAGTGCTAAGTATTATGAGCGATTTGTGGGGACAGTAATAAGTGTCACAGCACAGCTGCAGAGTCTGATATGTTCACTCTCTGTTTTCTTCAGAAGGATTCAAGAAATCAGATTGGATGAACTGAGTTTTACCGCTTAGGATTCCTATGGTGACCAAGCAGCAGCACAAAGTTACAGACAACCAAACCGCTGATTCACTCTGGGTCTGTAGAACCGAAGTGGTGCGTGTCTAGCTTCTGGTTTCCAGACCTGACACCTCCTGCACCTCTCGATGGCACAGGGCTCCATCCACACCGAGTGCCCTGTCACCAGGGGCAATATTACCAGGGGCTAGTATTTCTCTAATTCCTAAAAAAGAAATAAATAATTGAGGAAATGCGAATCGTTCAAAGTTTGTACAAACTCTCCCTGCCCACTCCCTCCCCCCAGTAAATACGTTTGAGCTGCTCTTTGAGCCTTAGAGATGCAGAAAGCCCAGGGACAGCCCGAGCTGTCGAGGAACGTCAGCTCGGTTCTGTTCTCAAATTGGCACTGCACAGGGATGGTCTTTATTCTTAAATGCCCAGGGGTTAACTACTTACAGCAGTTAATTTTAATATCAAAGGCTTTCAATAATATAATAAGTTCAAAGATTATGACCTTATGAGGCCTTTGTAGTGTTACACAGGGATGGAGAGAAGCGGTTACGAAAGGTTTGGGTTTTTTTAGGAAAAAGACGCTTCCTCTTATTTTAAAAATAGCACTGAAGATGCAAAAGGAAAGGATAAACTGATCTTGACCTGGAGATCGCGGTCAGTTTTCCCTGCTTGCTCCACACACCAAGTTTGCGGGATGCCCCCAGCGGCGTGGGGCCCTAAATCAAGTGGCCCTAAATCAAGTGCCACCGTGCTCCACGCTGCGGTGTTCCCCCCGTCTGTCATAGCAACTCCGTCTGGCCACCCTGCAGCCTTCAGTGCCCGCGTGTTCTCTCCGACGCTGCAGGGGAAATCCAGAAACCGGTGAAGCCGCTGCCGTGGCGGGGCTGGGTGTTTCGTCCCTAGGGATTTGGGCTTTGCACAGTGCATAACCAAATTGGCGGGTTGTCTTACCATGATGAAAAGAATACTGTTTTTTGCTTCTAAATGAGATGAAAGGGGTTTTGTTTTGTTTTGTTTTGTTTTTCACGCGAGGGAAGTGGTTTAGCAAGCAGAGAGAGGATGAGTGGGCAGGCAGAAAGTTCATATATCAAAATCGGCGCTGTTCAGATGTGAGACAATGGTCTTAAACAAGTCTCACAAGTCGCTGAATTTGCTGATCCTGGTTTTCAGTGAGGAAGAAATATTGATTAATAATACTGGGATTCATAAATAACCACTGGAGCTATGAGAGCTTGATATGGAGTTAAAAGGAAGAGTCCATGTGGGGTAATAAGCCTGGGCAGTTTTAGCAGGATCGGGCAGCAACGTAAACAGTCTTTGAACCACTGTTACAGTCAGGTAACATCTCATTCCCTAAAACCACAAGCAATTTACTTTTCTCATTACCCAGATCGTTCACTGTGACAAAAAGCAGAGATTTTTCTTGGCCGAACAGCCGAGGGCTGCCGTCGGTGTCCTGGCGAGGGGCAGACCCACAGCACTTTCAGACCCCGCTTGTCGATGAAGTCGGCGCAGACTTTCCCACACGTGGCCACTCTGACTTCGCTGTGAGCTCAAAACGCTCTGAATTTTGAGACTTATGTGTAGTTTGGGTTTTTTTTTTTTGTTATTCGTTTGTTTGCTTGTTTTCTTTCTCTGCAAGTTTGCAGCGGCAAAGGAGGTGCCTGAGTAGACATTAGAAGTGAATGACTTTATTGGAGTACTTGCATGTTGTGATGTTCTTCTGCCTCCAAGGATGGCGGTGTAAATCTCAGAGAAAACAAATTTGTTTCAGAAAGGTTATATATACGTAGATTATTTGCGTCCTAACCCCTCTGCGTGCCTCCCCTGCCCAATAAACAAACAGCTTTTTTGTACCACTTGCGGTCTCGAAGGATATTTGGGGAGATAAACATGCGCTGAAGTCCTCGCAGGATGGAGCATTGAATGGGAAGCAGAACAAAACAGGAATATCGCCACCGTCTTTCCTATTTAAAAAAGCATCAGTGCTAAATTCTCTCTGTGGAGTCAGAAATACCCTCCTGGACCAGGTCTTGGCTCTGCACTGTCTGGTTTGTCCTACTCAGGAGCAGGACGCATTTCTGGGGGACGTCAAGGTGGAATCAGAGTGGCTGTGCTTGGGAGGAAATGCAGAGCCTTCCCGGTTTGAAAATGCCTACCACAAGGGCTGTGAGTGTTGTTTTCAGAACAGACGCCTCACCTCCTCTTCAGATGGGGGAAAAAAAAATCCCCCGCCTCAAATCCCAAGCTGGTAGTGTGTCATATCGACCAACAAAAGCCCGAAAAAACAATGACAGGATTATTCCCAGCAGTAGCTCCACTATTGAAACAGGAGCTCCAAGAAGGCCCTTAGAGATTTTATTTTATTCTACTTTATGAGGCAGGAGATCAGGCAAAGGCGATGAAGAATGCCGGTTTAAAAGTCTCTAAAATAAATAATAAGGATTTACCCTCCCAATTTAAACTCTGGCCAGCTGGGTAGGCTCGGTCAGAGAGTGGAAACCCAGAGTGGGGAACAGCCTGTGGGTCCCAGGGCGCCTGTGAGTGTGTCTTTGAAGTTCTTTGTGTCCCCTGGGGCACATGGGGAAGGGCTGGACCCAGGGCAGCAGTGCCGATGGCTCTCCTCTCGGACACACGAGGCTGCGGATTGCCGTTGTCCTTTACGGCACAGATCTGAGTGTCTTCTCTTCTGTTACAATATACCACGTTATTAACAGCAACGAGATAAATAGTGTTAGGTAGCAGCAGTGCAAAGTCAGATGTAGTCAGTTTATTTAGCAAGAACCGGTGCTCTGTGCCTGTAGCTTCCCCATCCTCATCCTTTGTCCTGTTGCAAACTGCAACTCTGGGCAACTTTTGCATGTTGTTTTGCCAAAATTATAGCCCTTGTTAGGTTATTTCTCCCAGGAGAAAGTGGTATTATGAGTTTGTATTTCTTTGTCAGAGTCCTGCTTGTTTATAAAATATTTTACCTTCTTAGGAGAGAAGGGACAGGAGCTATTTTATGTGTTCGGAAATGCATGGCCAATGAATGCAAACTTGGGAAGGAAAGGCTCACATTTGCCCTTTCAGATTGTCTCAGATTTCCTTGCAGCTGAGGTTTTTCCTTTTTTGCCCCTCGTTGCCAGCCTCCTGCAGCAGCCGTCCATCCAGTCCTGCCCTCCGGGTGCCCTTGCTGAAAGAGCGCCCGCCCCCGCAGGGCCCAGGGGACGGCCAGGTCCTGCCAACGAGCTCCACATGTGGAGTATTAGGTTCCTCCACCACATCATCAATGGGAAAAAAAATACTCACTTTATCCATTAAACTAGAAAGGAAGAGGGCTCAGGCAGTAATACGTAGCTGACGGTAAACTTTGATACGTCCCATTATAACAGTACAGTGATGAGATTCAGTTATGGATTCATTAAGTCGTTCCATCTTTGTTTTAAAAAGATCATTTTCCATTGGTGGGTGGCAGATCTTCCACGTCCTGTAATGTAATCCATTTGTTCCTAGCTCAGCTTCCAAGGCTGTCTCGCTGCCGAAGGCTGACGTCTGAAGAGGTTTGAGAGTTGTGCACATCGGGTTTCTGCTGCCGTGATTGAATTGGCTGCTCTTACATGGATTGCTGCGACTCCGGGAGGAATTTACCGTGAGCGCAGTCCTTCTGGGAATGAGCTTCCAGTACCAGGAGCTAATTAACTAATGCAGTAGCTTTGGTTTTTATAACAAACCTCTCGTGTTTCTGCCAAAAATGAGTCACTTCTTCAGCTGTGTGGGCATATGTGGCTGCACTTAGCTCATCCAATCTGTGCTTAGTCACCCGAACCTGCCTTTTAGGGGTGTTCATTTCCCATGACACAAGTGAAATGAAAGTAAGAGATAGTTAGCACCCCTGAAAAGACAGGTTTTTATTCTTTCTAGGGTACCCATATGTCTGTGTGAAATTGGAGGAATGATCGCTGGCATGTTCATTGAGAACAGAGTTTTCTCAAGCACAGACTGGGTTAGATTTCTCCTCTTTCATCTAGGCCTTGCCTGAGAAGCTCCCCAAAAAAATGTTTCTTGGCATTCAGTATGTCGTGATTTAAAAATGCTTCTGATTTCCAGCAACAATAAAATAATAAAAAAAGAGATACTAGCAGGAAAGGGCAATTGGATGCAGAGGAGTCAGCTCTTGCTGAAGAAGCCCGTGATGCTGTGACTGGCGTCGGGGGCTCTCCAGCTGCCGATCGGCTTCTCAACGCGGCCGAGATTGACTTTTCCAAGAAGGGGTAGGAGCAATAAACAAATAAAGACTCGGGTAAGTCAGATAGGACGCTTCCAATCTTCTATTATTTGTCTACAGCAGAACAGGGAGAGATCTAAAATGGATGCTACGCCTGATAGATGTAAAGGTGATTCCTCCAGCCAAAGCAGAGCGAGGTGCTGGCCGTGCCCCCATGGAAAACAGGAATGTTATGGAGTTGCAGCAGGAACTGCTTCTACTTCAGTAATAAATAGTTGATCTCAAAAGGTCGTGATCATATTGGGTATCATATCACCTTGGATATTAGGGGAAATTTCTTCGTGGAAAGGGTTGTCAAGCATTGGAAGAGGCTGCCCAGGGCAGTGGTGGAGTCGCCATCCCTGGAGGCATTTAAAAGCCGGGCGGATGTGGGGCTGAGGGACGTGGGGTAGTGGTGGGTTTTGTCAGAGTTGGGTTGATGGTTGGACTCGATGGCCTTAAAGGTCCCTTCCAACCTGGGCAATTCTATGATTCTATTCTATATTATAATATCATCCGTCTAGTAACGAATGCACAATAAGCAGAGTTTGCTGTTGCAGAACTTACCAGTGCAGGACTCCGGTGCTGCTGGGGAGCCCGTGAGCTCAGGCACCAACACCGTGTGAGGAAGGATTTCTGGGGTCTGCTGCTAGAGCGGCTGGTGATGGTCATGGGGGGGGGTGCGCGAACGGGTCTGAAGTCAGATAAACACCCAACAGCTTCTGCCAGCAGATTGCATGGAGAGACTCTTTAAAATGACCACTGCTGAAATGGTCTGTTGGCTGTTGTTACTGTGGAAATCTTTAGAAAACTTGTATGTGTACAGCTGCATCTTGCGGAGGTCCTCGTACACAGTGACATAATACAAGAAATGAAGAAATTTAACTTCTTAGCTGAGAAAATGTGCTTCTGTAATTGGATCAGATAGGTTTTCATTTGTGCTTTTGCCCTTTGTTTCCTGTTTCCCTGTTTCCAATCGCTAACAATATCCGTGCTGCTGGTTTACCCCAGCAAACAATTTTTTGCATTTATTATAATAATTATGAGTTCACAAACACTTCTGAGCAGGTATATAGCTTACTGCATAGTTAATTCCTACATACAGCGTGCAATTTTGCGAAGAAGACGAATCTTAACAATTAACCGTCTGAACAATTTAAAATGAGATAGAAAGAATGTTCGGAGCATTTGGAGCCGGGCTGGGGCATTCTCCCCACTCCTGGGACCAGGCTCCCAGGCATTGCTACAGGGACCAGCTCTCGTGCCACCTATTCTTATTAAAAAGAGAGTCCTCGTAGGTGGTACTACCTGTTTTTCCTAATTGCTACTCATTACCAGGGATGCGCGTTCTTCACCGCACCGCTCCGGGGAGTTTGTAATTGACGGTAAGAAAATAAATAGCCATTAAAGCCACAATAAACATTTATTTCTTTTGATTTGCCTTCCACGAGGAGTAAGTCAGGAGTCCTGAGGACACGTCCGTGACTGTAACCCGAGCAAAGGCAGAAAGTCCCGGCGAAGCGGCAGCGATGGCCCGGGGAGGGAGCGGATGGGCTGCACGGGGGCGAAAATGGCTTCGCTTCACCCTTCCTGGCGTGGAGAGGTGCCCTTTCCGACCCGAATTTTACAAGGCCACAGGACTGTGAGAGAATAAGGTGAGGCTGGGTGTGGGATTTGGGGACAACCCCAGGAAGCCCTCTCGGAGCGATGCTGGGGTGAGCACTGGCACGCGATGCTCAGGGGCCGCCCACCCAACCGCCACCGCAGGGGGATTTTCTGCTCCCCAACAGTCCTTGGCTCTGTTTCCCTTTGTCTGCGTGCCTTTGGGAGCCTCTCGCCTTCGTTGTCGACTTTCTTTTGGTCACGCTTACGTAAAAAGTGATTAAATTTAATCTAGATTCAATAAATACAATATAGGAATTAATACCGCCTGTGCTGGCGGTACACTGAATTTCATTGAGGTAGGAAACATCATAAGACACCATCATGAGTGATATTTAGCACCGTTAACCCTCTTGGGTTGGTGTGGGTAAAATGGCATTTCCCTTAAATACTTTTTTTTGCAGAAAATTGTGTTTTCTTGCCCTGGCTTTTAAAAGGCGGTGGATCTCTAATGTTTTCAAATGGCAGGTCTCTACTTGTGATTCGGTGGCTGATATTGCGGGTCTCATCGTCGTGCCGTGTTGCCGTTCCCCTCTCAGAGCTGGGACCAGGTCCCACAGAAGAGAGACCTTTCCTTCACCCCCCCCTCCCCCCCCAAATGAACCCTCCTCTTGCTTTTTTCTCCCAGAAGTTAGAATGCTCACACGGACCACCTGTGGAAATAGCAATTTCTGTCTAATAGCTTTGTTCTAGACATGAAACTATGCCGTCTAATGAGCTGTACGCTTTAATGATGTCCTGATAATGGTAGAATGAAAGAGATATTTTTATTTTTTTATTTTTTTTACATTTACAAAAGGCTGAGAGTAATGAGGTGTGGAAGGAGGAACCGTTTGGGTGGAGTATCGTGAACTCCCGAGTCAGGCAGCTGGGCTACTTAGAAAAAAATCAGATATTTCCCATGGTGACATTCCCTGTGATTTAAGAAGCTCATTATAACCTCTCCTAATTTTAAGCCACGTGATTATAGTTAATACATATCTTAAATAACATCTGTCCCAGATGATCTGTGATAAGTTAGATCTAGTGGCACAAAGTAATTCTAAGCCTCCTAATGACATCCAGATGATAATAACCATTTTATTTATTGATTATATTACTCACCTAACTGTATACTCCATCCGAGAAGGGAAACGCAGTCTGCGTGGAGCTAATAGTGTGTGGGTTGAAACGGAGTGGACTGAAAAACTGAGTTTAAAGCAAAATGGCTTCTCTTGCGCAGTTCTGAGAAAAACAAATAGAGGATTTTGTTCCTTTGCATTCTCAGAGCTCATTGCTGGGAACCGCTGTCAGACACTTGGACTAGAATTCTTTCGCATGAGTAATATAGGTTTGTGTGAACAACGGCGAATTGTCCCCACCACCCCTGCTCCCAGTACCCTCAGGGACACGTCCGTGGCCGGATCTCACGGGTTTGTACAGAGCAGACGGATTTTGCTGGTGGGGTTGTTTTGTTAATGACTCTTCTAAGGTGAAACTTGGGGTTTTTGTTCCAACATGTATTCAGATCTTTGGTTTCAGAGCAGTTGGGTACTTTGGTATTGTTTTTTTCCCTGTACAGGGGGCTACAAGGGCTGTGACAGACCCTCGGCGTGGTCGCCCCATGATGGGGACCCTGGGCAGCCAGGGCACAGACCGGACCACTACGCCTCATTCCAATATTTCGACAAAAATTATAAATACGATATTTTTTTCTTTTTTTTTTTTTTTTTTTTTTTTTTCAATGCACGCAGATCTCCGAATAGGAAAAGAGCTCAGAGGAGAGCACGCTCTTACGCATCTGCAAGACGATGTGACACTCTGCAGTGGTTTTCGTCGCTGTTAGAAATGTGCCATAAAACTCAAGTGAAAGGTAAGGATCGAACTGCCAAATGATTCCGTTGGACTGAGGATATTTGAATTCCTTGTCCAGACTTCTAAACCTCATAGGAATTTATCAAGTGTCAGTGTAACTCGGGCGTGCTGCCGGGCGGGCACGCAAACAGAAGGGAAAAGGTTTGCGGGACGCCTCCATTTCTGCGGCACCAGCAGATGCCAACGCGCACACAGCGGAGTTCTGCCTGAATTCGGCCAGTGCTGGATTTTTTTGGTAGCCCATTGTCGTGGTTTGGGCTGGACTGGCCACGAAAATGAATGAATGACGCCCTCCCCCACCTCTCTCTTTGGAGAGACTTATGAGTTTAGCGGGAGCTAAACTACTTGAATGAAAATATTAATAAAATAATAAAAAGGAAATAATGAAATATAGACAATATGTACAAAACCATATCTTTCTCCCAGGATGACGCTGACGTCACCGGCAGGCACTGGGGGAGCCCCAGACTGGACTCACGACGGATGGGAACTGGATTCCAGAGCTGGGGTCAGGAACGCATGGATCGGGATCAAAGGCAGACGAACAGACAGGGCGCTCCTCGGACTCCGGCCACTGAAGAAAGAGCTGACCCTTTGATCCCTCAGCTTTGTCCTGAGCGTGATGCCGAGGGGATGGAACACCCCGTTGGTCAGTTTGGGGTCCCCTCTCCTGTCCCCTCCTCCCCACAGGTGCCACCCCTCTACGCTTCTCCGCTTCCCACCCCGCAACGGGGCAAATAGCGAAGTTTGCTGGCCCGGGCTGTTAGAGCAATAAGTGTAAGCAAGAGCCGCTCTGCAAACCATCCCTTGGCCCAATTATAAATATTCAGGTCTTATCTCTCTGAGAGCGAACGGCGTCTGCACAATACGCCGTTAATTTCACAGAGTTCAGTTCGTTAAAAGAGGCTCAGCTGAACAGTAAAATTACTGAACAGAAAATTGGTTCTGTTTTACCTCAAACCGGGACCCCCGTGTAACTGGGCTTCAAAGTAGGACCTTCTGCAGGAGCTGAGCCTTGGAGAGAAATGTTCCCCAGGGGCCACAGAACCCTTCCCGAGCACTGGGAGCGGGACAAGGCGATCCAAGCCCTCCTACTTCAGCCTGGCATTGAGCGGATTATTTCGTGTGAGAGCGCTGAGCTTGCTGAGGTGATGTTTTCTCGCCCTCTGGGCGTTGGTAGAGAAGCGTCGCGTGCGTGAGGACCTGCTGGGAGGGCAGCGCAGGGACAGGCAGGGCTCGCAGGGCACGGTAAGGAGGGAAACGCTTAACACAGTTCTTTAACTTGGGCCTTTATTCCCCCTCCAGCAGCTCTGACGATGATTTATACGAGTGCGGTACAGCAGTGTCAGATCTGCATGAATGCTTCTAGGATCTAGGAAAAAAAAAAAAAAAAAATTTAATTCCCACGTGCTTGTCACAAAGCACTTGTCATTTTTTGACTGTTTAAAAAAATATTTTATTTATGCAGTGGCATGTATTTTTTGCAGGTTTTGCATAAATATTTATAAACCCCTGCATATCTCTGGTATGAAAGTAATTTCTCTTACGATTCTTGTTCAGGAAGTTACAGCCTTCTCAGCAGACGTTAGGGAAGCCCTTGCTCCTCGTATCCCTTCTTCCCCTTGGACTTGTGGGGAGGAATCATTTCTTTGGTCCCTTCTGAGGGTGACAAAGTGCTGGCACAGCCCGATTGTCATTAGCGCTGAAGGGTGTGTTGGGTCTCGTGAATTTTTGTCTTAACTTACTATTAGCATCTCAAAATCGCTATGTAACGTAAGCAAAGGGCCAGCCTTTGCCGGGGGGAGGCTGGGGGTCTGCTGCTGGGGCATCCCACCACCCGGGTCCCCACGGGACGGGCAGGGCCTCGGTGAGACGCCGCTGAACTTCACGGGGCGGCACCCGGCTCAGATTTGTCTCCCTGCAATTAGTCCCTCAGCCTCACGGGCACGTAACTGAAACGGTCGAGCCACCTATTTACCTCACCCGATAATTGTTTTAGGAATTATTCATACTGTGTGCTCGGGAAGATTCATGGAGGCTTCCTTGGGAAACCGCAGATCTTCAGGGATTCGGCTAGTTTATATTCACAGAGCTCGTTTTTCAGAAATATATCCAATTTTCTAACTATTCTTTTTAAAAAAAAAAAAAAAAAAAGAATTATTCTTTCCTTGTCTGAGCTAGAAACACATTTCTCATGCAGAAAACGCGTTTTCTTTCACATTGGGGCAGTTGCGCTGTAAAGCAGAACAGCAACAACAACATACCCGGGCTAAGGGGGCCTGGGACCGCCGGGTGCCTCCTCAGCTCTCGTCGCTTTGAACTTGGGCCTCCCTTGAGCAGAAAAGGCGAAACACGGTGGCCTTGTGGCTCTGTTCTTCTTGTGGGAAGCTGGAGTACGGTCACGTGCGTATGGCAGTATGTTTCCTGCGCCGGGTCCTTGTTATCGGTAGGGAGGGACAGGCCTCAGGGAAGCAGTAGGTGTTTGCACAAGCTGAAAACCTCACCCCAAGGCAGCTGCATGGGCTTCTTGGTACGTGGTGATGTTTCTCACGACCGTTCATGTGGGTTGGAAGTTGGCTTGGGGATTTAAGCTACGTTAGGGGTCTCGGAGATTCTTGTGAGCAAAGTGCAACGGATGCCACCAGGACCAAGCGTTGACGCGACGCTGAAGGTAGGCCAGGTAAGTTGGGTTCTGTCTGCTGGCGGTCACGCTTTGTGAGCCTGCTCATCACTCGCATTTCATTTTGGCTTCAGTTATTGTGGTGACATATGAGGGAAAAAAAAAAGCTGCCTGTCCCCAGAGTGGCAGCGTCTCTGTGGGTGCGAAATATCACCGTTTCGTTCAAAGGAGCCTCTGACAGCTCGTCCCAGCTGAGCATCTGGCCATGTCTGTGGTGCAAAGTGTCTGCTCTTTCCCACCTAACGCTGGTAACCAGCCGGGCCAGGATTTAGCAATGAAAGGTTGATGGTGCTCCCACCACGGGCTGCTCGAGGAACCCCAAAGGCGGACACATTTCCACTGGCAGAAGCGATGCCTGTGCTCGACCAAGCGCTTTGTCCCAGGGCGCTCCTTGCGCACCTGATGTTTTCAAAGAGCTTTAAAAACACACGATGAGTTTTCAAATCGGTGATCCATTTTTCCGGGAATGGACATGCAGTTTTCCTTTCCCATCGCTGTGATCTCCTGCAGATAGAGTTTCTGGTGGTCTGTCCAGGGTGGGCTGATGCCTATAGCAGTGCTTATGCCCTGAGGGTTAATTACGTACTCTTACTAATTCCCTAAACTGGCTTCTACTTTTTTTTTTGCAAATAACACAATTGCTACTCAAAACCAGTTATCAATATGAGATTAAGCTTCTGAGTGCATCGTTAAAAAAAAAAATAATCTTCCAAATGACCTTTATCTCCTGTATGAATTACGATATTTGAAAAAAATATTAAAAAAAAGGTGAGCAATAGGGCACATAAAGCAATGGTCTAAAATGTCTGAGGGCGGGCTTTTCAGTCACGGCGACTTGAAGCAGGACAGGGTAGGATGTGGGACCGATCCCCCAGGGTGACATAAGCCTTGATTCAAAACCTGAAATGGTTTTGAGGGTGGTTGTGTTAGTCCCTCCATAGCTGTTCTCTTTTTTATGTTTTTATGCCTCCTCCTTCTGTCCCTATGAAGACCCAAGTCAGTCAGCATGGAAGCACTGTCTGTGGTCTTCATAGGCAGGAGGAACCAGCTGAAGGTACAAAATCCTAGCATGAAATTGGATGAGATTGCTCCATGTAGTGTTTGCCCAAGCAGGTCTTCTAATGGGAGGGATGAGGATGTGACCGATTTTTATGTTGTTTGGTCGTTTAGGACAAATACTATTCTCCAGCTTCCCATGGTTCAGATGGGACAGAGCCGGTGTGTCTGTGATCGTATTCAAACATACCCAGGCTTAGATGCCATCAAAACTTCCTTTGGGAAGTTAAGAGATGAGGTTGAGAGTTTTGTTATGACCCGTAGTTGAGTTGAATTACTTGGTCACCATTGAGGGAATGATTTTTTTCACTTTACCCTTGACCAGTGTCAGTGTGGTTCCGTTCAGATGCTTTTTCTCTATAAATCCCTCTGCCTCAATGTAGGGTAGCCGATGCCATCAGCTGCTCTTGGGCTTTTGTTAGTATTTGAGGCTGCACCAGGAAAGTGGAGACAAACCCTCACTAGTAGCCTTTATTTTTTGTTTTGGCCACTTCTGTACTAATGAAGACGACCTTAGCTGCTGAGAATTAGCAAAATTCTGGTGTTTCCATGTGAGCAGCCAAAGGCTGTGGTCACCAAACAGCCCCAAAAATGGTCTCCAGGGGTCAGAGGCACCATGAAGGGCTGGGTGTGGATGCTCTGCGGGTGGACATCTGGAGCTTCCATGCTTCCCGACCCAAATTCAGATGTTAATAAGTAAGTTGCTGTATATTGCTTGTCAGTAGTTTGTTTTTTTTTTTAATGTTCTTTTTAGGCTCAGCTAATTTTCCCTTGACATAATTACACCTAATATCCTAATGGGTAAGGCAGGGGGGATCTGCGCTGGTGTAATGAAAAGGGTTTAACTAACTGCGAGTTACCATAAAGATCTCTTTGATTTAGCTCACATCTCTGGCTCTTTGGGATGCAAATTGTGTCTGTTTAGTCTCCTTCACGTATTGATAGAATGGAAGTGGCTGCACATGAGGGATGTTGCAAAATAGGCTTAATTTAAAGAGGATACTTCATGCGTCGCGTGAAGGTTCGTGAGTTGTGGATGGAGAAGGTAATTTGATTCACTGGTGCTTCGGGGAGACACGGGAATACGGCATCACTGCGGGAAGGAGCCCGGCCAAGGGCAGGGGGATGAGGCTGCTATCTGCAGATAAAATCTACCATCCTCAGTGATACAAGCCAGCGTGAAAGGGGGAGGACAGAGCTGGCCCGTCGCACCCCAAGTCCTTTGATTTGTCACTTTCGTGGGTGTTCTTTTTTTAATTTGAATGTATCATCCTCAAGAAAATGTAGTCAGTGGTCTGGGTATTGAAATAGGAACGTACGTTGTGAAATGTCAAAAAATGCGTCACGTTTCTTTGGAAAGAACAGCGCAGGGGTCTGTGACCGAGCCCCTGCCCCCACTGGCCGGGAGCCGAGGCAGGGGGTACCCGGTGGGCAGCTGCTCTAAGTCCAGCTTTTGTCAAGACGGCAGAGCAAAGAGAGAAAACATAGTTTTTAGGACTTCAGTTGCGGCATCTTGAGCTGATGCGTCCTGTCAGATTGGATCTCTCATGTCAAATTACAATCTGACTTCAGATGTCACAACCCAGCACGTCAGTCACAAACCCGCCGAGCTGGGTCTCCAGGCGGGAGCTGCTCAGAGAGGGAGCTTATGGGAAGAGCTTTTCTTTTTTGGATCCACTTCTCCCAGAATGTTTCAGACCAGGTTCTTCTTCCAAAAGCTTTCCTAGGTGAAAATAGGTGTGGTATGTGTATACCGGCGTCATGCAAGGCTGTTTCAAGTACAAGACTAATGTCTGGTATCTTGTTCGTCTTGTTTGTCTCCAGCTGTCATCTCCTCCCGCGCCAGCTACCGGGTGCCTGATCGCTGCTGCGTCCCCCACGCGAGAATTCTCTATGCTTGTGGGACACATTGGCTTGGAAAGATCCGCAGGTATGAATATCAAGTTTTCTCTTCAAATAAAAGCATTCGCCACGTCCTTTCCAGACCGTATCTTCAGCATAAGTAAACCCACCGCTTTCAGGCCAGGGAGGCTGCTTATGTTGCCCGAGGGCCTGTCCCAAAGCTCCTCCTGAAGCCGAGTTGTCTGCTATTTCTGTAAATAATGCACTTGGGCAAGTTTATGCCAGGGAAAAATGCTGATTTGGCAAGCAAAGTGAGCCTTACTGGCAAAGTATTTTTATGCTGCTATCCACAACTGGAGGATAAGTTGGCCTCGTCTCAACACAGGAATGTCTCCTCCTGGCTGTACTGGAAGGTCCGTAGACAGTGCTTATCTGGGCTCTGCTCTGCAGGGGTAAAGCACGTCTCTCGCCTTGTGTGGAATTAGCTTTACGATATGCATTCACATCACATTAAATAAAAGAAAATTAGCTTGAGTTGTACTTGAATGACCGAGCAGGTTTGTGATGCCACTTGGATTTTGGTTCTTACAGATGCTAAAATAAAGATTCTATGCTAATTATGTATGCATATATTCAATAAATACCCAATAATTTATCGTTTTAGTTAAAAGGTGACTGAACTAAAAGTTAGTCTCTACTTGAACACTTAGTGGTTACCCTACTTTTCAGTGGGCTTGAAGGCACAAATGGGAGAGCCATAATTCTACATTTACACTTTCTAATAGAAGTCTGGCTTGCAGTGAAATCCCATGCTGCCTCATCTTTCTTTTTTCCCCTACATTATTTAACGTCCTTTCACTGTGTTTGAGACTCATACGACAGGTCCCAGCCTGGGCCCAGGCGGAGGCAGAGGGTCACTCCGGAGGGCTGCGGCCACGGAGAACGCCAAAGGCTGCGCAGCTGGTGCAGCCTGGTCCCTCGCATCTGGTTGATGCCACCAGGTTCATCCCATCTGGGTGAATGAAAAAGGCTAATTTCATCCCTGGGAATCACGGGCATGGGAAAAATAGGATAGCGGTTACGTAGGGTGCATTATCAGAGCGCTGCTGACTGTAGGTCTCTGCTGTCCCACTTCTGTCACCAAGGATCAGACCCTTCCAGAGGTGAAAATGTCTTTAAAAAACTCTTTCTCTTTACACTTTATGCTTGTGACTGTCCCCGGTGACAAGTCCGTAATGTGTTCCCATTATGTCGTCAGGCCGGAGATCGGAGCCCATGTGGGTAATAGAAAAATACGTCCTCTTTGTCAAGCAGCAGCATCTGCAAATATTAAGTTGGCTAAAAGTAACACTTTTTACAACCTATTTCCTGCACAGTTAATTAACCTTCAAAACCGGCGGCTTATGTAGTTGGCTAGGCAGAAGTAGTCTTTTAGGACTACGAGTTAATTAATGCGACTAAAGGGAGGTGGTTGGCGGAGCGAGGTGTTTGCACGGGCATTGTCTGACCAGCTCTGGGCACGTGGAGTTTAATATGAGTAAATAATTGTATTTGGCACCTGCTTAGTGCTGCGCTTCGTCTGCTGTTTCTCCAGACCCTCTCCTAGGAATTAAAATCATCACGTTCTGTTTTACGATATTTTTTTATGTATTACTGATGGCACCGTATAAAATTAAATTACATCACATTCATAGTAATGCAATTGAAAAGTTTCAGTCTATTAGCGTTTTATTGCTGGAGGGGACAGTAGCTGGTTGTTTGAGCTACACAATGTATCCCAAAGGGCACAAGAACTTGCTGAAAATATGGAAAATTTAGCTTTCGGTAAACGTATTAAATTGTTACAACTTGTTCATGAGAGTGGTTCACTTGCACTATGGTATTATTTTCTTTAGCGTTTTGGAGACGGTGGGGCCTCCTGTGGTTTGCGCTGTGTGCTGCGGAGACACCACAATGCAACAAGGGGACAACATTTATTTAAGCCTCTTAATATTTCTCAATCAGCAGCATGGGGTGTTTTCTTGAGAGAAAGACCAATTCTTCTACTGCATCTCCACGTTAAAATATCCACAGGATGGGGAGCCTTAATCTTCTTGAAGCTCGTTTGAAGCCCTTCCCAGCCAAATGCGGAAAACCGCATCCTTTTTACCACGAGCGCCGCTTCTCATGATAAATTCCCCGCTTGTTTTTAGAGATTTGCCAGGCGTAAATTACTCATGCTGTTTCCCCTTCACATCCAATTGCGATACAGCCGTAGGGGTGCGGGCTGAGGCTGCCGTCTGAGGAACGTGCGCTCACGGTTGCTTTCTCCGCTCTCCTTGCAGGAATAAAGGGCTTCCCGACCCTCTGCTTCTCCAGAATGTCGAGCCCCGAATCTCCTGCCCGACCCCCCGCTGGGAAGCTGGAGGTGGGCTGTTGGCTGGGCGAACTCCAGCTGCCTGCTGAGAGATGTTTCTGCAGGGAGGCGAGGAGTCCGTGTAGCAAAAAACCTGCTCTCCGGTGGGAAAATGGGCTGTTCAATAGAGCAGTGGGGCTCCCACCCAACTTTTTTGCCAAGGTAGCCGCCTGCTTGGCTAGCCACGTTGCGACAGCTGGCAAACTTGATGAACTAAAATCAAAACTCTTGGTTTTGAGCTAAACAGGATTTTGAAAGTTAAAATGGGAAAAAGAAATGTAAAATTAAATAAATTCCATTAAAAGGGGAATCTTCGCATCCAAAACTAGTGAAAAGCCACCGCAGAACATTAATTTCACTAAAAGAAGACTAGATTAATATCACAGTGATGCTATCACATATATGAAATGTATATATAAATGTATATTTATGTCTGTACGAATAGGAAAGTACTTGCGGAAGGGCAATGTCTGACCAAAGTGGCACGCATCAGAGAAGCGGATGGTGTATCGTGGGTCAGCACCGCGCACATCTTCCATCATCTGCCGTCTGTCACGAGCTTTTTTTTTTTTTTTTTTCTATTTCCGAATGAGTCAGAAGTTGAGCTGTACAGCATAAACCCTAAATTGTGGGATAAAATAGCCCGTGACCTCGTATGACAAATACCGGTGTTATTTCTTTTGCTGGAACAAGTGCATCTTTAGAACTGTCAGGCAAATGGGGGAAGCTGCTGTTGCAGAGACAAAGCAGTTTTTAAGGCCACAGTTCAGGCTCTATTTGCTCTCAGTTTGCATTATAAAATGCTGATGATCTCAAAGTACCCATTTCTGGGACTCCTAAGCACTGGTTGTTTCTCTGTCAGGACTGCAGTTATCTCGCTTTAGTGAAAATGTAGGTGTGCAATGGAAGCAGGGATTGTCACATCTTTAATAACTAAAATCATTTCTCGGCAAACTGCGGGCGAGCCAAGCATTGATTTAGAGGGTGATTTCTATTCACTCTTTGTTTTTTATCCTCTTTCCCAAGCAAACAAAGCACCAGTGAGCGCCAGAGTAAAAACACCATGAGGAAGCGGAACTAAAGACTACTCACTTGAACTCAGCCTAAAGTTAAACTTCAAAAAGGCCTAGAGAAAAGTATAGATTACAAAGGAATCCCACTAGATTTTTGTATTCAAAGGAGAAAGAATTCCCCTTCTGGTGCCTGAAGTCCAGTTAGCAATGTTGAATGAGTTTTCAGGTGAAATCATCCTCAAGTCTGTGCCGTTTCAGTCCTGGCCCCCGATTTGAGGGCAGGGAAACTTTTCATCGATGAAGTTTCCTCATTCAACTAAAGACTGAATAATTACAATTTATCACACTGCCCAAACAATAGAATCACAGAATGGTTTGGGTTGGAAGGGACCTGCAGCCTGGTCTGGTGGGAGGTGTCCCTGCCCAGGGCAAGGGGTGGAACTAGATGATCTTTAAGGTCCCTTCCAACCCAAACCATTCTATAGTTCCATAATTCTATGCCAGTCTCTTGCCTTCCTTTCCTGATTTCTTACACCTGGAGACCGAGAGCTCTTGCTCTTTAAGTCTCCTTAAAGCTCTGCCAGCTCTGCTCTGCTCCCTTGTCCCCGAGGGCAGTCTCCCAGGGACTCCTATTGACCAAGTCCTTGAGGAGCTGGAAGTTTGCTTTCCTAAGGAAACGCTCCTTTGTTCCTTTTCCAAGTATGAAAATGTGGTTCCTTTTCTCCTTTTTTTTTTTTTTTTTTTTCTTTTCAGAAAAAAAAAAAAAGCGAACCCAATTTGCTCGGCTTTCTGCTTTTTTCTTGCGATTGTGCCCACGAGTGCTCAGCAGAGCTTTCCCTCGCAGAAGAGGACTTCAGCTGGGGCGCAGCCGTGGCCCCACAGCCCACAGGCAAGCGCTCCCAGGCCATTTTCTTCTCGTCCCTTGCTGGGAGAGGGTTCGCACCGCTGCGTTTCCGCCGCGCCAAGCACAGCGTGGCCTTGGGCTTCCTTGGAGCAACCCTAATGCAAATAATAACGAGGTACTTGGGCCGAGGGGAGCTGCCGTGCAGCTCTGCATCGCTGAGCTTCCACAGATAATATATTCCCGCAAGGATCCTCGAACGGCGGAATAAATTAGAGCAGCCTTGAAGCTGTCGTAATTCATGCTTAAGCTGGCAGAGAGTACCCATTAGACCTGGGAACAGCGAGCATCCCCAGCGCGCTCCGCCAAGGAGAGCCCAGCTTCAGGACGCCTTCAGCAGACGCTCTCTGCTTTTCAGCTCCGTGTGAGTGCAGAAAAGAAGATATAAGCCTTTCTGGTTTGGTTTTTTGCCCCCCTCTTTTTATGTAGCTGCCTCATTTCTTTTTTATTTTATTTTTTTCCCCTGATGCAATTGCACTGGTTTGATTGAAGGCGTGTGGAAAGGTAGGAACCCATTCAGGTTTTTGTTCTCAAGGTCGCAGGATTAACAATGACAGGGAGGGGGAGGCTCTCCTGTTTATTCTGCAGGAACGAATCTTTGAAAAATCTCTCGCTGTAGAGAGATCGGAGTGAAAAAGGTAAGAAGAAAAGGTAAAAGCAAAAGTAGGAACGAACGACATGTAGAAGATCATAGACCTTAGGTTAGTAATTTTAGAGACAAGTGAGAGGAGATAGCACTTCAAGCAAGCTTCGTTCACAAATAATTAAATAAGTAATTCTATTATAAAATTCTCACTTCCTGTTTATGTGATGAAGGGTGCTCTGGATGTCTTCAGAGGGTTTAATGGCCGTGTTTAAGAACCCAAGGAAAATCTTTTACTATCAGAAAAAAAATGAGTGTATTGGTTCCTTCTTCCCTTCTCTGCAAAATTCCTGTCAACTTCTGACTTCATTTTTCCCAAATTCAAACCGCTTGATGTTGTTATTGAAACGGATTCTGCAAAAACACAAGTATTTTGGGTATCACTCCAGTAAAAGCTTCTTCTAAAGGTCTGAATGCGGTAATGACGTGCTTTAAGTCCAGTAGAATTTAGCGGAGTTTGAGAAACAATTACAGTTGCAGCGAGAGACCTTGGTCTCCGTCCACGATGGCTCCAGAGCACTTGGATCACCAGCCTGGAAAGCTTTACAGAAACGAGGGAGTTTCTTTACTCTGTCATAAAATTATAGTTCTGAAACTAAATTCAGAAAAGCTGTTCTGAACAAAAATGCTGTTGCAATGTGAGAGAAAACTAGCAAACCCCTTTAATTTATAGTTTAAATAGTTAATATTTATTTCGTTTACACGCTGGCATCAGACTTTCAGAGTGCTGGATGCCGCTGGCAGCAAGAGCGGGGCAGTCGGGGCGGGGGGGTGGGAAATCCTTCACGACGGGGGGGACGAGTTGGACAGAAATCTGGTGGGAATCCCTGTGGGGCCACTTGGTCCTTCCCTTGGGCCAGGTCCCTCTGGCCGCATTTTCCTGTACCTGCATCCGCAGCTCTTCCCTTTGCTCCACCGCCTTTTCCGGCAGGGGCTTGAGGAAGCACGTCTGCAACCAACAAATCTTCCCTGGGCTTGTAGTCCAATTTGCCAACAACATAAAGATTCTCTTCTTCAGCGAGAAATATATTTATAAAGTGTGAAAGGATTAGCTAGGCATCTTTTAGCAATTCAATAAGTATTTTACGATCAATTTTAGCTAACAGCAGCATTTCTGCAGGCAATTGGTCTCTGGTTTTGACAGTACTTTTGCTGGATTTCACTGATGTGAATGGGAGCTGAAGGGTCTCACCACCTGGCGGGGATTAGATTGCTGAAATCTGCAGTTAATTCCTGAAAACTACGACTTCTGAAAAAATTCCCAAAGCATAAACAGCAACGTATTCAGCTGGTATAAATCAGGGAAGTTCCACTAGCTTTAGCAAAGCTGGCTTACATCACTAGAAGGTGTCATCTTTTTTTTTGCAGACGCTTTTGAGAAAACAGCAAAAGGGCTTTTTTTTTTTCGTGGTTGTGTTTTTGAGCCTGTTGAATTACCAGCAAAACGGGCCAACCATGAAGAAAAATGCAAAACAATCTAGAAAGTCTCTCTGATTTATTCTGGTGAAAACTAGCTCTTATCAACATTGTAATTAAACACGTTTCCAAACTCCCATCTAATTTAAATAGGCTTCGCTTCTGACAGTTCAGGGGTGCCTGTGAAGATTCCTCATGTTGGCTTTTTTAAAAAGAAATAAAAATCACTGCTTGGCTGTATTTTAAGATGAAGCTCTTGCTCTCTATAGCCTACAAGGTGATGCCAATGTCTGACTTCAGTGGGAGCCGGCAGCGGTTGCAGAACTCCTAAAGCTTCAGCCACTCGTAGTTCGAAGTTCGGCACTGACTATGCAGAAGTAAAATTTAATCAATGAATTAAACCCAAATGGAGCAGTTTTCGTGACATAAAGAGAAATATATATCATATATATATTACCACACCAGCGCCTGTGGTGTTGCCTCTGTACGCTATGGGTAACCACTGCGTTGGGCGTCTCTGCTTTCTCTTCTGGAGATTCCTCATTCGGTCCCCGTGTTTCGGTCATGACGGCAGCCACGGCCAACCACGGCAGGGGATTTTTCACCTGAATCAGGTACGAGATACCCAACGCTACAGCGTGTGGGAGCAGATACACGCTGGCCTTGGCATTTATAGCTGCATAAAGGTAGGCTTTTAAAATGTTCTGCTCTTTATTTCCCTACGAATATTTAATATTTCAGGTGGTATCAGAGATGCTCTGTTGGTTTTTGCGTTTTTTTTTTTGTTTTTTTGGTGGTGCGTGTGGTGCATTGGTAGTTCGGTTTCCTCTCAGAGAGAACCGTGTTTCAGCAACGCGCACATAGTAAAAAGCTTAAGTATTCTTTTTGTAGCTGTCAGAGTCCGCATGGTACACGATGTCCAAACCAAAGAGCTTATTTCACTTATGGAAGGCTCTTTGGGAAGTAATTCTGATGGCTTGTTCAACAAAGTACTTCGTATTAGCGTAGATGGTGTTTCGTCTTTTGCACAGTGAGTCTGTCTGAAAAGCGAAATGCATGAAGTGCTCAAGTATAGTTTCTTTTAAGAGAAAAATAAACCAAGAGCAACAAGAAAAAATAAAAACAACAAGAAGGTTATGTTGCAGCAGAAGAAATAGATGCTGTTAGTTCATCCTAAGCATTTTCGTTCATGAGATATAACACAGTTCAACTTTTAAATCAAGTCAGCTCTTACAATTTCATGGTGGCCAAATAGGAGAGTCTTTTCCTGTAGCGTGGAGTGAGCAAATGGCAGTCTGTGCCCTTCCAGAAAAAAAGAGAAAAAATAAGAAGTGGGTTGTTTTTCCAGTAAGGGACAGATCTGTGGTTTTGTTTTGCGCTTCCTATTTTTCCCCTGAGAGAAAGAGCAGATGGTTTGAGAAAGCGAGAGGACGTTTGGCGCAGGTTTGAGTGCTCTCTCCGGTCGGGGAGTTTGGCAGCCTCCATGGCCGTGTGATCTCTCTGGGAAGACTCTTAAGAAAGTCACTACTACGGGAGGGGGGAAAAAAGCCCATTTACCTCCACGGCACAGCCTGTACCCTTGCGAGGGCTGGCACTGATTTGAGCGCTGCTGGGCTGTACAGGCAGGAGTGGGGCATGTCAGGGCCGGGGAGCTGACGTCTCCCTTTCGCCTTAAATACTGTCTGGCTTTGTATTTGGATTGTTTTCTGTCAGAAACCAAAGAATAAGTGATTCTTGCAATGACAAGTTCAATAAATGTAAAATATCGCTTTCCAGCCTTGAACAGATACTTAGAGACTAACTTCAGTCAAGCCAAAATGGGAAAGCGTCTTTTCAGAGAGACAGACGATATTAAAGTATATTTCCTGAATGACGAAGTTTTTATGATGGCAGCAATTACTGTGCAACCTAAGGGCTTTTTTTGAATTTAACTCCTGGTTTTGATAGACAGAAAAATAATGCTTTGTGTGATGCAATGTAGAGAATCTTGACTTTTACCTCCTGGTTTTCTGGCTCGTTTCTTGGCCCGTGGGGGTGTTGACCGAGGGAGAACACCTCTGCTCGCTTCCCTACTGCTGCGTTTGGCAAGAGGAGATGTTGTGTTCACCTTGCCCCTGCTACCAGTGAAATAATTCCCAAGAAATAGCTGATTTGATTTTTTGGGGGGGAATTTTAGTGCTTCCTCCTACAGGTACCAATGGATTCAGTGGCAGCCCAGGCTTCTCCTCGGTTCACCCCCCTCTGCTCCTGGCGGGTCCCAGCTCGGCACCACGAGCCCCAGGCTCGTTTTCTTGGTTCGTTATCTCTTACCTTCAGATTTCCATTGGTTAAAGGCTCGTGAAGTCTCATTTTCGAAACTTTGACCTGAACCTGTTCAGATTATCCTACCGACAGCTTGACCATCCCTTGGTAGCACAACGGTGTGGGCGCTCATGCTGCCTCTCCACAGGCACGACGCCAGGTTCGCCGGGATGTTGGGAAAAAGCATAGCTTGGCCAGGGATGCTGGAGGCAGCGCAGGAGCTCGTTAACCAGCCTGTGCTAATGGGGCAGGGGGGGAGCCCTCTGCCTCCCAGGCACGAGCGAAAGCAACCGCTCTTTGATTAACGCAGGAGTTTTTCTCACGGTGTGGTTTCAAAGAAGTCTCAGATTTCCTCAGGTAATGTCTTTGTAGTCAGTTCCCTCCTTGGGTGTCATTTTAGCATCTTCAGGGAAAAATATTTTTTCTTCTCTGTTAAACAATACTTCAGACACTAAGATACTCCTGGTTTTCAGGAGAAAACAGCTTGTCTGTAGAGGAGGTAAGAATGCATCTTCCTCTGCTGCTTCAAATTCCCTTAAACATTAAGACAAGGCATCAGAAAAAGATGTTTTGAGAATATTTCCTGAATCCCTGGTTGTAAGGGTGAACATTGTTTGTACCACATTCTTTTGGTTTTAGTAAGAATGAAAAATGGTTCACAAAATCGCAAAATAGCACAGTGGAGTTGCAAGACTAGATACTAAAGCCCGAGTCATGCAGAGATCTACAGGCACATTTATTTGACCTGTCTGAGTAATTCCTCTTTCTAGAGCCCTGTTTTAGAGAGGAAAAATAATGAGGACACGCGAGGACAGCCCGGCTGGAGGTACAGGGTGCCGACAGCCCCCCCATGGGTGTGCAGCTCTCCCGGGGGCGGGTGGCAGAGGCTGGCGAGCATCTTCCAGCGCCGCCTCCGCTGGGTAACGCTCGCTCTGTTTATGCAGCCGTACCTAGGACTTGTTAAACCTTACGATAACACTTCTTTAATGTTATTTTTTCTGCACAGGCAGAGTTTTGTTCTCATGTTTTATGGAAACGTTTTTACTTCAGTATTATTACGCGTTAAGATCGGTTACGTATTGTGACCCACGTGTGGTGCCTGTGATTAATTCCGCTGCAGAATTAGTGCTGTTTATCCAACGGGCACTTGAAATTTGAGGGCTGCGGGTGTGTGGCCTCAGTAGTAGCAATGATTTATTTTCTTATTCCAATATGATGTCTTGGTGTGGTGGGGCTAAGTGCAGTAGACATACTTGTGACTGTGATTAAACCAGTGAAAAATAGCGGGGGGGGAAAGAAGGATATTGGAGCGTGATGCTCCGACCCTTTTCCTGCTGATCTGAGACGAGAACATTCCTGTGCCTGAGCTCTGCCGGGCTGCCTGGCGAAATGCAGTGTCCACGGTCGTCTCGGCTTTTGAACGTGCTCCCTGTTTTGACTGTATCGTCACCCCGTTCTGCACATCGCCCGACGCATTCCTTCCCCTGCAAAGTGTGTTCGTTACTATGGAGACAGGAAAATAGTTCACGAGAGGGGAGCTTCGCCGCGTGGATGGGGCATGGCAACAAATTGGTTTATAGAGTGGTTGGAAAATTGTGTGTCGGCTAGTGGATAAACAGGTATTTTACGTAAGGCTTAAATATTTGCAATATAGTAGGATGCCTGTTTATTTTCTTCTTTCAGAAATTTATTAGTGCCTGAAGAAGAGAGGAGCAAGCAGCCTTAACTGAAGACCTTAGAGAATAAGAGCATTAGAAACGGCCCTTCCAAGTACTACACTTTTTACAGAAAGTAATAGTTTACGCTTCTGTGAGATTTTGTTGATATCAGTTGCGTTTATCGTAATCCTCGTAATATGTTCATTTACTGGTGTGTGTGCTTGGAGAAAGGGAAATGTCCCTGAAATTGGAACAGTTTAATTCCAGATGAAGAATTAACACAAAGAAATGGGTGCTTATCGGAGTACAGAGAAGCGGACCGAGGAGCATGAGGGATCTCACCAGAACCCAAATCTGCATTTTCATTTCTGAGTCTGCTTCGGTTACGGAGCTTCTGTCCATGGAAGCGATGAATGGGAGGGATGGCGCTCCCACAGCCAGGCACGCATCCTCATGCCATTATTAAACTGAATTCAAATTTTAATTACAGGATCTGAAAGGGAGATATGACTACATTAAAAAAAGTTTGACATCTTTTATATCTTTTTGCTCAAAGAAAACGTGTTCATTCAAACCCAGCTCTTTTTTCTTTCTTTTTTTTTTTTTTTTTTAATTTCCTGCTGTTCCATAACTCAAAACTGCTTACTGTGTTTTATTCTTTGTCTTGTGCGCTGATAGGATTATCAATGTTATGTTGGTTTGATGATGGATAAAGAGGAGAAAGATTGAGGTGATGTATTTTGAATTGTTCTGTATTTTAGTAGTATTGATCTTGGGGTATGGGATGGCTGTACTCCATTTGACCTTTCCTTGTCAGGTTATTTTTAGGATGGGTTATTCATAGAATTGCTGAAGAAAAGCTAACCTGAGATAAGCATTTTAGGATGTTTTGCAGGTGTTAGCTCTTTTAATGCCCCTTCCCTGGAGGTGTTCAAGGTCAGGCTGGATGGGTCTAGTGGGAGGTCCCTGCCCAGGGCAAGGGGATTGGAACCAGAGGATCTTTAGGGTTCCTTCCAACCCCAACCATTTGGTGATTCTATGAATGTGAGCTCTTTGAATTCCTACCAGTAAAAGTTTTCTGGACCATCTCTAAATAGTAGATTTCCAGTTTCAGCGTAGTAAGGCAGCGTGTTTGCCGTGCGAGCCGTGTGTGTAACAGCAAGTCGAACATGAGAAAATCGCCCACTCCAGCACTGGACACCATTCCAGTTCCCAGCACAGTCCCTGGCACAGCTTTGGCTTGACCAACAGGTGCCCTCCCACGCTATGTCCCATGGGTTCCGGTCCCAGATGATGCCATGGTTCAGGAGACAGCACACACCTGGGGCTGTTAATAAACGCGGTGTGGGTGAGAAGAACCTGTTGTGGAAGAGAATGGGGAGGGCTGTCAGGTATATGTGAGCTGGAGCACTTGCCAGAAGGCTCAAAGAGGAGGCCATGGCCTGCTTAGTCACTAGTGAAGCCGTAGCTTTATAGCTCGTTTCTCGTACGTTTTATTAAATATTTATTCATAACACATTAATGTGATGAACAACACTCTATTTTTGTCTAGTATCCCTGGGAGACCTCGATTGTAATGAGGAGGCCACCAACATACGACCTCACTGCCCCGAGCTTTACATGGCCTTGGATGGGGATCTCTGGTTGTATGAGAGTTTTCTGGCTTTCCCTGCTCTTGCTTCTGTGGTACCTCAGGGGAAAGCAGTGGAAGAAAATAGGGTTTTTTTCTACAAAGACAAGCTGTTTTTCCTGCATCCTCGGAGCGTTTCTAGGGCTATTTGTGGCAGGAGCCCTGCAGCACGGATTGCAGCAGCCACCCCGGGAAGGGACAGGCGAGTTGCACGCAAATAGACAAACAGATCCTCAGAAGCAGCTGTGGGGCACGACGAGCCCCACAGATCCTCGCAGGGAAACCTCTAAGTGGCCCTGGCTGCCTGGCAGGCTCACGCTGCTCAGTGTTAGAAAGGAAAACACCTAAAACAGTGACCACTTGTGAAAACGTTGCCCTGAAGGCACGTTGTGTCATGCACGAAGAGAATACTCCATCTCAAACGTATATATGTCTTTGATTTGTGCGGAGAAGAGCACCAGAAGGCATGGTTTGCGAAGACAAGTATCAAGAGCAAGAGAAAATATATCAGCATTAACTCTACATAAAATCTGGGGATTTTGTGGCAGTGGGAAGACGAGTTCGTGTGAGCAGCGATGTTGTGAGATGGGGGTGAAATTGCCTGGAGGGAACCCATGTAAAGTATTCAGAAAATTGTTTTTTTTTTTTCTTTTTTCTGCTGGTGACCAGGGTGATTAGAGGGCTTCACGTGCTGGTGGATGGAGCTCCAGATGAAGCGGGCAGGGACCAACCTGGCCAGCACTTTGGTGCAAAGCGTGATGAACCGTGTTCCGCTGAACGTAGAGAAAAGCTTGATGATGTTGGTGGTGAGTCTTCTAAAGCTTCTTGATGGATCAAGTCGCCATTAAATTTAATGAGAATTTGACACCCAAAGCCTTTTTTTTCCTCGTTTTGCGAGCCTCGCCCCAGCTTGCTGTGAAATCTCCATTATGTCTGATGGGCTCTGGGCTTCAGCCAGGGTGCTGAGGGGGGGTCAGCCAAGGCTCACCTCAACTCTGGACAGCTTGGTTTAGTTTGATACTGCGTAATTTACAGGATTTCTAATTATGGACCCAGTCGTGCTTCTTGTACAGTGATGGGTATCAAATGATGTCTTTCCCCTGTATTCTGTCATGTGTTTTGGTTTTAGCTGCAATCTTGTTTCTTTGCGTCAATTTAAAATTAGTAAAAAAAAGGAGTGGTTTTTTTCAATCTTTTTCTTTATTTTGTAGTAATGCTTCAATTGAGAAAACTGATCTCTTCTTCCCCGGTGTGTAATTACGTGACCGCCTCTTACGTGCTCTGGAGGGTCCTTCCCTCCTTCGGAAGGAGTGGGGAGAGGCTGGAAGTGGTAGAACCCGGGCTTGCGGCTGTGCGGGTGTTGCTGGGTGGGGTGTGAGAGCCGGAGCCTGGCCGTGGCTCTGCCCCAGCTCTCGTGCTCAGGGCGACGCTGCTCTAACTCTCCCAGGGGACAAACAAAATGTCAGCGGCAATTTCGGTTCTGGCGTATTCCGGTTTTCTTGGGTTCTTGTTTCCCAGAGGCCTGGTAAGTGAGGTCACGCTCTTGATTTCTTTCTTCCGTGAAAATTTCTTTTTCTGTGGCCAGAAAAGACTGATTCATACAAAAATTTCTGCACATAAATCTGAAAATCCTTTTCTGTGCATCTGAAGGTGCTACTAATGCATGCAAAGATCTAGACACTGCGAGTCCGGCTGTGTTCTCCATCCCTGCGTTGATCTGTTGTGTCTTTCAAAAAGGTGATCGATCACCCCAGAAAACGACGAGGTGGGTTTGAGAGGGAAGAAGCTGGCGGTCCCCGGCTAGAGCGATATTGCAAAAATCAGAGTTTGACTCTGTGGCACGTCAAATGAGGAGTTATGAGGGGACTGAAATTACACTGGGAAAAGTGATGAATTTGAATTTTTTTCTGGCTCAGTCCCAACTCTTTCAAGAAAGCGGGAGCGCTGAGGAAGACGGGTGCAGAGCGATCAGCCTGCTTAAGGGGCTCAGTGCTGTCTGAGGCTGGGCACACCTTGTTGGCTGACGCCGGTGTTCAGCTCCTCTCGCACCCCGAAAACGCCAGGACGGGCTTCATAAACCTTTCCTTGCAGAGGCCCTGACCTGGCCCAGGGCTGGGCCCTGCTGTTCAGCTGATTGAGGAAAACAGCAAGTATTTCCAAACAAAAGCTACAAGGGCATTATCACGGGGCTGTATTCCTAATATCCTGTGGATTGTAGGTTTCGTGCAACTTCTTGTTTTCTAATGAACGCTTGTAGCCTGAAGCAGCCGTAACAAGAATTACATGGTCCATCCTTTGACCATGAGCTGCCTCTGTGCAATAAACCCGATCCGAAAGTAAGAATGTTGTCGGCCTTTTGTAGGGAATGCATCCCTCAGGCTGTGCCAGCGCTGCCAGGGGCAGAGGAGGACCGGGCTCCATGGTGTCCTGTGGGATGCTCGGCTTTGCTGTGCGGAGGATGCGCTCAGCGAGGGGAGGTCAGGAGCGGTGGGGAAGTGTCCTTGTGGGGCTGAGCTGGTCTGGGCTCCCGGGCAAGAGACAGGAGGACTAAGGGCTTTGAATATTACAGAATCAATCCCAGGCTGGCAGGGACCTCTGGAGCTCACCCGGTCCAAGCCCTGCCGGAGCAGGGTCACCCAGAGCAGTTGCACAGGAACGCGTCCAGGCGGGTTTGGGATGTCTCCAGAGACGGAGACTCCACACCTCTCTGGGCAGCCTGTGCCAGGGCTCTGCCGCCCTCACAGGAAAGGAGTTTTTCCTCCTGTTGAGATGGAGTTTCCCGTGTTCCAGTTTGTGCCCGTTGCCCCTTGTCTTGTCCGCGGGCACCACTGAGAAGAGCCTGGCCCCATCCTCTTGCCCCCCGCCCGTTAGCTCTTGCTGAGCATTGATGAGCTATCACCAGGTTATTGGTTACAGGTGCTCTCCTCCGGTGGTCACCACAGCCTCCGGCAAAACTGACTTCAGTGCGGATCCTGGTGCAGCTTTAAGCGAGAGGAGAGATGTTCAAGGGAGAAAGACCGACCCAAACCTGGCTCCCACCCCGCGTGCAGAGCATCCTCATAGCAGAGCCCTGCGATTCCAGAGCCAAAGGCACCGCTCCTCCGCTCCCTGCCCGTTCTCGCTGGAGCGCTGCCCTGGTAACCCCGCTTTTCATCTCTCTTTTATGAATTGACTGGTTTAGCATCCTGGAGTTCCTTGACCTTAACAAATGGAAGGGATGACTCCTTGTTTTCAGAGGTAATAGCAAATAGGATTTGAGGCTGTTATTGAATTGTCTGCAGCTCTGCGCACGCTTGTAGCATAGTTTTGTGAAATCCAAGATGAGAGCTGATGCTTTAATTAGAGCAGAAATAAACTGAAGTATTTTTAATGCATATCGATATTGAGACTTCATGACGTCGGGCAGAGCAGCTGCCAGACAGTGATTTGCCAAAACACCTACATTTAATTTGGGCAGTTGGTGAACTGTAGTATTGGCCAAATCGTGAACAAGACAGACACTTATTGCAATTATACGGTCTTATTTGCTACAGCAATCAGTTTGGGGTCAAAGAGCTACGGCGTAAATTGACAGTAAAGCACTAAGTGACTTCTTAAACTGCGCTTTGTTCTGCTGTGGCTCCACCACGGGATACGGGGAACGCAAGCGCCCCAAGAAAAATTATGTGAAATGTTAACACTCCTTGAGCAGGATCACACCAAAAATGTTAAGATGTGTTTATTCATGACTTTCAGTGCGACAAACGTCATATAATTGAAACGGCTGATTGGTCACCAAATTCATACAGAACACCGTGCCGTCAGAGTGCCTTTTTCTGTAGAAACAGATTAGTGCAATTTACAGTCGAGCAATAGGGACGAAGGAAAGGCAATTATTTTGGGTAACTTAGCATTCATTTTTTATTAACTGGTGGGGAGTAGTTAACAAATTATCACGCATTTTTTTCCCACCAGCAGGTCCAGCTCTGCAGGAGCATTTGCCCTGGCCCCAAAGGGAAGGTGTGGGGCTGGTGGAGAGCCAGAGGCGGTGGGACTGGCTGGGACATTGGAACCGGTAACGGGAAAAACGTTGAAGAAAGCAAGTGAGAAACCCGAGCAGCAGCAAACGATTGTGGAAAAAAAAAGTACTTTTTAGACTTTTTCGTAATTCTTCTTTTTCTCAGTAGTCAATGGAAGTTGACTTCCATTTCAGCATCCGCCATCCCAGCAAACCAGGCAACTGGTAAACGAGCCGAGATCTTGGATTTGTTGCGAATACCTGGCTTGGAGAAAACTGCCGCTCCTGCTCTCAGGAGGTTGTTATACAGCTACTTGTGGAGTAGGGGACTTAGCGCCAGCATCAGAGGAGGTTTCCGAGTCCTTTTTTTTTTTCCCCGAATCAAAGTTTTCCCCAGGCTTGAGAAAATCTGTCTGGGAGCTGGGGCGCAGTGCTTTATTTTCTGTGAGGATTTTTGGGGGGTTTTGCCTTTAAAGCACAATTACAAAGGAAGAGCTTTCTGTTTTTCTCAATGTTCATCCTTAATGAATTACAGGCATGCTGCGTGCGCAAGCTGCAAATTGCTAAATAAACTGCCAGATAATAGAATTCAGTGCGTGTTTTTGATTTGATGCCACTGCCCACAGCGTTGCAAAATGTTACTGTGACAAAGTGCTTATAGCAGCGTGCTTCCATCATTAGGCACCTTCGTTTGGAGACCTCTAAGACAGCGTTGTTAGTGATAATATTGTCCCAGTCTGTAGCATGGCAGCCCGCACAACGCTTTCCTCCAAAGCGCTGGCAATGGGCTGCATGTGATTTACTCTTGTGTTAGAGTGATAGATGAGTTTTAAGACTTGTCAACGCTGTAAATTTCCCTGTAAAATACACTAAGAAAATTAAAAATTGACCTTATTTTCATGGGAGGGAAAATATTTACTCAAACGGCTCCCTAAAAATAGCAATATTTGTTTCTTAGTGTCACAGGAGGCTGCGTGCATTTTTGTTTTGTCCTGGTTTGAGGTAAAATAGAATCAACTTTCCGTTCAGTGATTTTATTTCTTAGCTAGGCCTCTTCTAACTCTCTGAAACTAAGTTTTTTGAGCAACTCTAAACTTTCACAGGTGTTTCAGAAAGGCGTCAAAGCTCTAAATAGCTGGTTTCCACCATACCAGCCTAGGGAGAAATTTTTTTTAAAAAGAAAAATCCGGTGGCTAGATATCCCACATCCGCAGCTGCAGGTGCATTGGGAAAGGGCTCACTGTGCCTCAGTCATTACAAAAAGCTCAGCACGAGGCCAGAGTTTTCAAAGGATAACATCTTCCGGAGATGTCCCCTGACCAGTGAGTGGCACCTCAGGTCCCTCAAATTCGGGGCTAAGTCATAAAATGATAGGTTGGAAGGGACTGTTAAGACCATCGAGTCCAACCATCAGCCTAACACTGCCAAAACCACCACTACCCCATGTCCCTCAGCACCACGTCTGCCCGGCTTTTAAATACCTCCAGGGATGGAGATTCCACCCCTTCCCTGGGCAGCCTCTTCCATTGAACGCTGTGATTGAAGAAAAGACTTCATCTGTAACAGGTATGGCTGGGCCTGGGATGAGCGTGGAGAATAAAGACAGATGTGGTTGCATCCTTGAGTGAGGCAGAATGTATATATGTATCGCCACGGAATACGTTTTGAGGACAATATCTGCCTAAATATAAAAAATTAAACAGCTTGATAAAAGCACCTGCATTTTGAAAACTAGCGAAAAATTATCTCCTGCTTCCGCAAACATCCCTCATTTTTGGTTTAGGTTCGAAACGTTGCATGTAATGACCTGGAGCTTGAGAAATATCCCTCTGCTTTCCCCTGTCCTTTCCCAGCTGTGCACAAGCGCATCCTTCATCCATCCTCCAGCTCCGGAAAAATGGGATACGCTTTTCTCCCCGCTCCTTTGTAAATAATCTTGTAATGAAGGGAAACAGAGTGAACGTCTGTCTTGAATGTGAAAGGTGCTGGTGTTTTCATAAAATAGCAATCCTCTTGATGCCTGCCGGCAGGAGCAGGGGCGCAGCCACCCTGCCCGGTGCCGTTATCAGCCCCTGGGCAGGGACGCGGGAGGATGGGGACACAGGAGTACAAACCCCTACCCCACGCCCCACTCAGGGTTTGTCCCATCTGGGGACGGCGGAGGTGGCCTGGGGGATCATGCCACAGGCTGGGCTGATAAATTTGGGGACGTGAATTGGGGTGTTTTGAGAGCTGGGGATCCCCGGTGCTGAGAGTAAGGGTCTGGGGAAGAAAACCTTGCTTCAAGGCGAGTGTCAGAAGCATGAAAGGCATCCTTTTACGAAGGCATCTTTAAATAGAAAGTAATGCCTACAGGTTGTGGGATCCGAGGCTGTATGGCCAGCAAAGAGGAAATACGAAATATCTAAAAATACTTGCTTCAAAACTTCATCTGAGAGCGTCTTGCTCTTCTAGTTGTTCAAAAATTGTAAAAACTGCAGCCAGAATAAGCAGCTCAGCCAAAGGAATCAACATTTCGACCAGCCGAGGGTAACTGCTGCTGTGGCTGTATAAAATGTAAAATATTGACTTAAAATACCTTTAGTTTGGGTTCAGTGAAAATTGTTGCTGAAGCTTACTTGGAAAAAAAAAAAAGGCAGGCATTTATGGTTACAGAGCAGCTTGCATTGTACTTTAATTCTTTCAGCAGGATTTTCTGGAGCTCGTATAAATACATTACTTGCTAAATAAAAGCGTTTATTTAGAGTCGGTGATAGGATGGGTAAGCAGTGCGGGGTGGAAGCACGGAGGGCAGACCCACTGCCCCATGGCAGGGGGATTCCTAAGGTCACCTTCCAACAACCAGGATGGAGAGAGCAGAGGTGGCGGAAAGACGTCCGTTACGTTGGCGTGGGAATTTTATGCCGTGCCTACTAAAGATGCGACGGTGCGTTGCTTCGTGGATGCAGGATTTTGTGAACCTATTTCGTGAATGCTGTGAATTTTGCATTTGGAGCCTCATCGCCCCTTTAGTGAAAGCGCTGTTAATCGTGTCGGGTCAGGAGGAACACGCCGCTGTTGAGATTGTGTTGGCTGCCCATGGCCAGGCCCAGCAGGAGATGCTCTTGTCCAGGCAGCGCTCGTCATATTGATCACCTCTCACAGTACAATACATTTTTCCCATTTTCCCATTGCAGACGAGCTCTGACAAAAGCACCGGCTGCCGAGAGCAGGTGCTGATGGCACAAGAGGTGAGCTGTGCTGCTCGTGATTTAGACGCAATTTTCCCCAGAATAAAACCTGTTCAAAATCTTTGCAAAATCTGGCTCAACAAGTGCCCACCAAGTGCATCTTCCAGTCATTCTGCATAGGAGCGCTTCCTTCAGGGATGGATGGGGCGATGCTGTGACCAGGTTTCCCAGTCTCTTGCCCCAGCAGTAACCAGCGAGCTCTCCTGCGCTCTGGCTGCTTCAGCTTCCCTGGGACAAACCACGTGGAAAGGATCTGCATTTCCTTTAAGTGATTATAGTTACAACAGTGACTAGAAATACGCTATTTCCTTACTGAGCAGACGCTCAGCTGAGCGCTCCGGTTGTTTGGACTTAGCTCAGTGCATTTTATTTTGCTTTTTTCTTTCCCTGCACTTTTAGCCTGTAGGCTCTGCAGAGCGTTGTGTAGAGACGTGGTGCAGGGAGTAGCAGACCTGCGCTTTCCGGAGGAAGAGATGATCTTGTAATGCTTCTGGTCTCAACAATTCGGTTAGAAACATCACAGGGCTCCTTTGAAAAATCTTCGCTTTGAGTATCTCAACACCGTGGACAATTGAGGTGACGAGTCACTCTTGAAAACCCAGGGATGGTGTTTTTGTGGTTTTAATGAGAACTGTCCTGCATGTCTTTGTGAGTGTCCAGTGAAGCTGAATGTTGGCATGTTCCCATTTTGGTAAAACTTCAACAGCTGAAGACCAACAGCTAACTTCTTACCTGCTGCAATAAACTAAAGCTTCTTTTCTGTAGGAAACGTTGCAACGCTTGCAGGCTTCTGGATGGTGGTATGAAACGTCCTGGCAAGAAACTGTGAAGGGCAACTGTCATGCTCCAAATAACGGTGAGCGGGTCTGGCAGGATGTGGGGCTCTCGGGGGTTGTGGGGAAGAGGGACCAGGACTTTGGCATGGTGCAGGGGGCCCACAAAGCTCCCATGGGTGCAGGACACGGGCCAGAGGCAGCCCAGCTCTGGGCATGGCAACCAAGGAGGAGTACAACCCTTTCAGGTCTATGGGCAGCAGATTTTCCTCTTGCCTGAAGCTCTCGCGCACGGCGCAAAGTCCAAGAACGGTGGTGACACGCTCCCCGGGCTCCCTAGGACCAACCCAGGCTGGTTTTGTGGTGCTGCAGGCTGGGGTTTCACGGTTCCTGATGACTATTGGAAATCCTCACCGAAAGAGCAGCTAAACAGCTTTCTACGATACACAGCGCACAGTGAAGAGTGGTAAGAACTGGAGCTAAGGAGGCACTTGGAGCTTCCCTGGTGTGGGAAAGGCCAACCTCTGCTAGAGGCGACCAGAGACCTCTCCTCCTCACAACCGACACCACTCCCTATTTGTATCGGCACACACCGACAGCTCTACCATATGCAACGACGTGTTAATCAAAGCACGCCCTGAAATACAATCCCAGTGAAAAATATATTTAAAGTTTGCTGAAACTGACATTTCTGCGAAGCATTTATTTTCTGCCATGTCGGAATATTTCATGTTCATCGCTATTTTTTCATTTCACCTTCAATATTAGCCTGTTCCACACAACCTGCTTTATTGCAGAGAATTTGCTTGAATGCATTCAAATTGCAATCCAACGGCTACTTGAGAAGGGCTGCAAATTACTGAGGGCTTTAAAACTGAATTTTCAGGGTTGTAAGGAAATGGTTTTTATGAAAAAATGTTGAGATTGGTATAAATTTCACCATCTCTATTATTAAACATGTATAAACCCGTTGGCTGTACATGGCTGCTGCATGGAAATTGCGACCATCTCACTCTGGCCCAGGTAAGGAAGTGGTGGAGCTCCGTAAATCGGGGGTTTTCCGTCCCTGCTGTGGATGTTGTGGTGTTGGGTTTCTTCATGCTTCATTGATTTTGGCTGTAGTTACGGGAAGCTCTGCCTGGAAGGTTTCTTCTTTCACTAGTGTTTAACACTGCACCTCTGCCGGAACCATAGGTCGTTACTAAAAAGAGTGCAGGAGGCAAAACATCACTTGAAAATATGTTTTAAACTTGCCCTTTAGTCTATCCTTGTTTTGTCAGTCCTCACGAAGCGAGCGCCTCTGCTCTGGTCTTGGACGGTGCTGAAGAAAGGGTTTAGAGCCAGAAATGGGCCTCAGTAATAAAATTTGCACCCAGATTTGCATCCTGAGCTTATTTCTCTTCAGCAGTTCAAAGGCATGTGCTCGTTAGTTGGTTTGGACCCATCTCTAGCTGGGGAAAAAAAAAAAAGTGGGGTTAACTCTAAGTCACTCATTGCTCAGATAAATCAGAAACTTTGTCAGATGATAATTTTTATTTTTCCTTCTAAAGGAGCAGTTCTTCCCCGGGGGGGAGTGCTCACCGCCCCGTGGGGCTGAGCGGGTGCAGCTCCTGGTCGGGGTCCCGTCGCCCGCTCAGCTCGGCAGCGCCGTGGGATGCTGTGAAGCTGCAGCGAGCTGCACCAGCTCCGTGCGGGGACTCTGCATGCCATCATCTTGAAAACTTCTACTGACGCCGTAAGAAATCTTTTTAATTTATTTTTTTTTCCCATCGAAGCAAGTATGGTAAAAACTTGCCAGTGATGCTGCAGGGAGAAGGTCTTTATTGAAAGAGAAGATAGTATTGAGCTACGTGGTTGGAGAATTTTGTATCTTACAGGTTGTTTTTTTTTTTGGTAACCAGCTTTGTTGAAGTAAATTTGAACAACGTGGTGCACTTGACTAAACGTGAGGTGGAGAAAGTCAGCGGTGTCCTATTCTGACTCCTATCAAGGATGCAGGTTCATGGCACCATCTGACCTGTCCTTGGCCTGTTCTCCTGCTGCTCCAAAGGAGAGGAAGGACCATGGAAGGGGAGGTTGCTGTGTTTTGTGTCTTCTCCAAAAAGTTTACTGTAATTCCAAGGTGCTCCAAGGGGTCAGAACAGAGACTTTATTGTCTAATTAAAATGGTTTGTATTACAGGCAAACCTTGCTGTATTAACGGCAGAAGCAGCAGAATGATGTGTCATATCACCTCTTTAAATTATTTTGTTTAGTGTCTATGTTAGATATTAAACATTATGTCATAAATATGTGGCTATAGAGAATTTCAATAGGCTTGACATCAAGGTAAGAGAAAAATAATAAAAACATCCTAGTCTCTTTTATAACACAGCCCTGTGTAACAAGGGAACACTAAAGCTAAAATGACTTTTTGCCAATAATTGTCTTTCGGTTCTTTAAAGCAATATAGTCAAACCTCTGTAGACTTAATACTACCGGTTATGGATTTGTATCTCTGCTAAATGCAAAATTTAATTCAGTGTTCGGTTGTTTAAAATTTTAAATCTAAACTTTAGTGTGTCATAAAAATTGGACTGCTTCTGATACTTATTAGTCTGAGAAAAAAATTTTGTCTAACTCAGTAGAATTCATGGGCATTGATACTACATTGGGGCTTATTAAAGAGACGAGATGGTTTTAATATATAAACCATGAAAAGGCTGCAGCATCAAGCAAATTATTCAAATTCATTTCTGTAAAAAAAAGGAGTCGTATCTGCGTTACATGAAAACTTAGACGGGCTGTCCCTTACCAGACTGTAACTGTGAAGGCTGTTGTGGTTTGCACAACGTGGCGGATTCGTGCACAGTCACGCTGGATTGCACTTCTCGTTCGCCAGTTGGCAGCACAGCTAACGCGTTGTGGAAAGGAAAAACAATGGATTTTGGAGGCCCCAGCAGAATTTGAAGCTTCGTTATGCCAGGCAATGAGTCCATGTACAGCCTCATCACGCGCGGTGGTATGGTCTGCAACACGTGGCTGGTGTGTGGACCTGCACCCACACGGTGCAATTTGTCCTGTGTATTCCCCGGCAAGAAACGACGGTTTGCCAGACAGGTTCGAAGGACAGCGAGTTCCCGAGCGTGGTGTTGGTGATCGCACATGAACCATTGGGTGGGCACAGGGTCCTCTGCTCGCATCCTTCTGTTGCTGTTCAGCCCATTGGAGCGAGGGTGGGTGGGGAACCATCTGACGTGTTGGCTTGGCAAGAACTGAGAGGGTCTCCACAAACCACCAAAGATCTTTCCCTGTTGTCTCCCTGTCAAAAATTAGCTCTGTCCTAAGTTCGAGTAGCGTAACAACAGGCTGTGTTTAAATCCAATTGTCTCCGGTTTGATCAATGCCCTGCTTGAGGCCATCCTTTTCACAGCACTGATAGCGCAGCATCTCATAACTCCGTAACGTACACTTGCAACTGAGTTGCAGTCCCCGGTTTTTTATCACGGCAACTTCGAAAGAGGTTTTGTAGCATCCAGGCATCTTCCCGCTGGTGAAAAAAAATTCCCGTAAAATTTAACAATGCCGTTGGCAACGACCATAGCAGCTCAGATGCAATTGCTCGCCCTCTTGCTTTGGTCCTGCTGCTGGTGGCCACCGAAACCTCTCCAGCAGCCGGGAAGGGAATCCATGGCCATCATTTTCCCTTTGCCAACCCATTACAAATATCTGCCCAGCTACCAGATAGGTAGGTTCAGACTCGTGCATTTGAAGCATAAGCAGAGAAAGCCGATATGCTCGAAAAATTCGTCGTGTTATTGTGAAATGATGGTAGGTGGATCACAAATGGATCTTGTCTCTGAATATTGGTGGGCCAGCAAAGATTTGTGAGTTAAGACAGTGGACCTGTCCTTCTCCCCCTCAAACAGAGGCTTTTCGTGATCTAGAATATTAAACCCCAAACTACAGATCAACGGGCAGAGATAGCAGTAATGAGAGTCATACAGGATATTTTGTACTTTTGGGGAAAAAAATCTTTGAACACTTTGAAAATCCCAATATGTGAACTTTCATACAAGGTTAATATAAGTTCTATTTCAAAAAGTTACTAAACCTTGAAAATGCTGTCGTTGCATTTCATGCACTAAAATAGTAACAGAACATTCCAAGATACTTTCAGAGATTTTCATTAAAATATTCATAAAAAATTGTAAAAAAAATTTTTGAAAAGTACCCATAATTCCGGTAAAAGTCTACTAATATGGACATCCTCCTTGCAGCATCATGCAGACTTTTATGCAGAAAAAATGACATATCATACCAATACTACAGCATGTTAAAGAAGGCGTTAAAATATCTCAGAGCTGAAAATAAAATTCTGAAAAATTGCATGAGAGTAAACGTCACACATCTAAGAAGAGCTCCATTAAAAATGCGGTTTCTAAACATAAAACCATGGTCTAAGTACTTAAGTTTTCGTAACACAAAATAAAACCGAGCGTGGAATATTTCACTTCAGACTGCGGAAAATCTCCCTGAAATTCTAATGGAGTATTCATAAAATATACATGACAAATGTGCAGAAGGATAAAGAGGACGCAGCCAAAAATTCACTGAAATTTCAGATTTGAGTTTAAAAGGCTCTTCTTTTAGAGAACAAAGTCTCTTTGGCTGCTCATAATTGTCTGCAAGTCTCTGAGTGGCCACTTGACAGCCCTGGCCCTTCTCTCTGTGCACAAGGCTGGTGGTGCCTCAGCAGCCCTGTAAATCCTGCTGAAAAAATGGGAAAACTGGTTAGGTGGAAAAAAGGGTCTTTTTCCTGCGATGCCTTGGTCCATTAATTTTTTTTTCCTTGTATAGGACAGCAGAGATGTGCTGCGTCTCCTGAAAAGGTCTCGTTGCATTAGAGCCGTTCGTGAAAGCAGACGGTGAAATGGGAGTTGGGGCAGCCCTCCTGGCCCCAGCTAAGACCGACGCGGTCACATCTACTTGTTCTTAGACCTCATGCAGACAGTCTTTTTCCTAAAGGCAATTAAATCCATCTACCACTTGGCCGTTCTTTCATGCTTGAGAGACCGTAAGCTGCTGGGTGATGCCGTTGTGCAGCCCTTGGCCCCAGGTCCCTGGCTGCTGAGGGACACCGGTGTTGGAACCCCGTTCTCCCGCTCCTCAGCTCAGCCCAGCACGGGACCTTCTTATTCTCCCTTTAACAAGAAATGTAATGCAGGAAAAATAGGAAATAATACTGTAGGAAACATTTTTCCAGTTAAATTTAATGCAGACTTGCTGCTGCCCTCTTCTATACCGATGTAGCTCTATTCCTTTGGCGCTAAGAGGACAATTTGGGGTTTTATCATGGTGTTAAACTCTTATCCCAGTTGGTTACGAATGGAAAAGTCCCTGCATCCAACACCCTCCGACACGGGGCGTCAACCTCCACCTCTACGTAAAGGTCAAAGGGAATTATTTTTTTCGGTTGTGTTTCTGCCTGCCTCAGCCCGTGGAGATGCCAGAGTCTGTGTTAGCCCCGTGCACGCAGTTTTACAATAATTTGTTCTTTGGGAAGAGAGCTGCCGAGTCCCCCGGCCTCGATGCCCAGGCTCGCGGTGCCGGGGAGCTCTTCGGCACTTCTGCAGGCTATGCTGAGCACATGGAGCACGTAGAATAGGGCACACAAGGAATAATGAGGCTTTTTAACCTTGAAACTCAAGCTAAATCTGAGCCTAAAAGTATCTGAAGAAATCCTTGTCTGCAGTTTAAAATATTCTTTAAAAAAGCAGTGATATTCTTAATACTTTCTCCTTGCAAATATAAAGATTTACCCTTTCCCCTTAAAAATACACCCGGGATTCCTGGGTATGAAGTTGCCGTGATTTATGAAGATCTTTGGGATATTACTGGTTTTCATTTTCAGCAATTTTTCCAATGCAAATGTTGGCTATATAGTCTCCTGTCAGACACTGTGTAAAGGGAATAATAATCACGTACTAACGTTTTTTTGCTTTACAGCTTAACGTAAATCTTTATTAGCGCTTGCAAGTAGCGAAAAAACCTTTGGCACGAGGCACTTGGGAGGTGATGTAAAACCTCCGGCGGCCGGGGGCAAGGCTGCCGAGGGGTCCAGCAGGCGCTCGGCCAGGCTCGGCTTTAGGTAAATTCCCTTTTCTCTTTACGAACTTGCTGCTGGTTCGTCCTCGTTCATCCCGATAGGCGGTGGGAGAAAAAAGAAAAAAATGGGAAAAATATAGGTAAGGCTGGAGTATATTGTCCTTTAGCGTAAAGACCACAAGACAGATGCTGTTATAGACACCTACCTTTAATATACTGTGTTATGCGCACATTATTCAGCAGCTTTGATTATTTATCAGCCCTAGATTTGAGTCAAAACATATATATAGTCCACAGTGGTCTGCTAATTTGTTGTAGTTCTGCACTCCTGTATCTATCTATATCTATCTATCTATCTATCTATCTATATATATATATGTATAAAAAGCGCTTTTCAGCTTGTTTGATGAATTAGCAACAGCTCTGGGAATTTCGGCAATCAACACTTGCTGAGATTCCCAGTGTTGCAGCTAATTTGAATGTAAGTTAATATGTTTATTAAAGGAAATAAGAAACTCATTCTTTTAAAAAAAAAATAAAATAATTTCATTCTTTGCCAGCAGATTTTCATTTGCGTTGCAAATTATTTCATGAATTTTCTCAAAAATGTTCGTAATCCGCCCATTTGTGCTTACGATAACGTCCAATAAACGCCAGAGGAGAAGATTGGTAATTTCCTTCGGAGGAATAAGTACATGAGTGTGGGTTTCCACAGAAGGATGTTTGCTAAACCGCTTCATGCTGAAGTTTAGCAACTTTGTGAACTCTCTAAGAGTGAAAAGTTATTGCAGGCAGCTTTGGGAGATGGATGGGGCTTCGGTGGCACTGGGCGTCGTGTCAGGTTTGTTCTCACCTGGCAATTACCGAGAGAGCACGGCTCACGGCCAACCTATTGATTCACCACTGGACCCTCCAACCACAGTTTTCAGCCCGCGCTAAGCGACAGCGTTCTCATTAGCTGTCAAATAAATTGTAGAACTCTTTTTGCTGATTTCTTTGGAGTTGGCATTCCCATTAAAAAAAAAAAAACAAAAAAACCTAAAAATTAATTCTTATAATGCAAATGTACTTAAGTTATGGAAAACCTCTTAAAAATGTTGGCAGCTCCTAAGACGTCAAGGAATATTTTTCCAGTACTGCTTCAAGGTACCTCAGATGTACTCTGAGGTTTGTCTTCCGCGATGTATTGATCCTGGAGGGAAAAGAAAGGGAGCCGAGAGGATGCGGTCCCTGCTGAGCTGTGGGGCCCCACTCCTTGGAAGCGATGCTGAGAGACTCGTGCCCGTTGGGTGGTGGTTGGATAAATTCAGATTCACCCGGACAAGCTTCCCAGGCCTTACCTTGGCCATTTCCTTTTTATCTTTTTGAATTAGAAGGCAAGCGAAGCCGCCACAGGACTGAGGCGCACCCTCGCACTTGGGCATTCAACAGTGGGGTGTTTTGTTCTTACAGCGGATAGAAACATGTGAAGGAAACTTTCCCTCTGCTGTCCTTTGTTCCTGGGCGGCTTTGCTCCAAGCAAGGAGGTTTTTCTGAATTCTTCCTTGCCTTTTCCAAGTCCTTGGTGGGAGCTGGAGGCCAGGCCGAGTGCTCAGCCAGGCAAAGGGGATTTTTGAAAGGCTTTTTCCCCTCCGCGTCCCTGGAGCGGGTGAGGACTCCCTCCGTGGAAAGGTTAGACTTCGGCAAAACACAAAGACGGAACAGTTTAAGTTCTCACCCGAGGTACGCGGGGACAACAAAGAGAAAATCCAGAAGATTTAGGAAAGGAGGAGGAAAAGCTTAATAGTAAACTTCCCAGGAGAATTCAGGTTTGCTGGCGGGGCAGGTGGGAGCTGGATTACACGGGTAGCAGTTTGCAGGACAAGTTCCTGTGGATGCACGGACCCTTTCCCTCTCTTCGTGGTCAAATATGGTGCAAACAATTTCCACCGCTTTAAAAGAAACTGACCAATCTGGTAATTTGTTGCTCCAAGGCGAGGTGTTCAGGTGCTGCCAGCGAACGGCACGGATCCCCGCGCAGCCCGCGTGCCGCTCCAGGAGGGAGAAGAGGACGGAGGCGCTCGCTGGGTGCACACACGTGCGCTCGGGACCAGGACTTTCCTCACGTCGCAGGTATTCCTCCCAACCATTCCCGTGAAATACAAATCCCAACCACAGACACAAGGTGGAGGAGGAGGAGGGTGGTGCCAGAGTGGTGAAATCCCAGGAAAGAAGATCTAGAGCGAGAGGGACGTACCTGTGCGTGGTGGGGTGAAGGAAAGGAGGGTTTAGGCAAAAGCTGAGCTTTTGTAGAACAGAGCCTGGGGAGAAGCTGCTGAAGACCAGTGTTTAAAGCTGAAAGGAACAGGGAAAAATACACCAAGAAAACATCCGCCACCGGTACGGAGGCCGAAGGCTGCGCGGGGGCTCTGCCCACACCCTGCCGTGGTTTCCATAGCCAGGCGGTGGCAGAAAGGGCAGCTTTGCTGTCGGGCTGCTTCGACAGGTGAGAAACGTTCATTGCCTCGGAGTTTCTCTTCTGGGTTGTGCCTGTTGCTTAATTAAAACACCGGTAGCCCATATGAGCTACTTCACAGCCGGCACCATAGCCCTCTACCCGTATCCGCTCAAACTGAGCGCTGTGCTTTGCTTTCAGGCTCGCTTTCAGAAAGGAAAGGTACAACTTTGTTGTGCTGCGTTGTAGAATAACGTGTTTAACACAGAAACTCCAATCAATGGGATATAGATTTTGTGTTCTGCTCTTGCCCTGTGTTTTGTACCCGCACCGCACGTTCTTAGTGTCGGCTCCGACTCGGCTCCGAACATCAGCTGTGCTCGTTTAAAATTCACAAAGCCGCCCAGGATTCACACCTGCCTGCGAATACCTGGTTGCTATTAAAAGTATGTTCGTGGCGAAACATTTCTCTGGTGTTTTCAAGCTGCCAGAAACCATTTCTGCCTGCTGTTGTGTGAGAGTCGTACTGCTGGAAATGACACTTTTATGATGTCTGCCGCCTCAAAGACGCTGCAGTCTGTCTGTCTCTGCGCTCGTGCTTTGATTGTATTCGAATGTATTTATTGTAAATACTTATAAATGTCAGTGGCTGCTGCTAGTCACCTTCCCCAGATGCCATGTTGAAAGGTAAGAGATTCCCCCCGCAGGACATTGCCGGGGGGGGGGGGGGGTGTGGGGGGTGGAAGTGAAGCCTCAGAATGAAGGGGGAATTGGGGAGAACAAGGAAGCAAGTAAACACCCGAGGCAAAGCCACGTCTGTATGTAATAAAATTAACTTGAAGGGCCTGCTTAATTTTAGAGCTGTTCCCAAACTGAGGAAGGAGCAAAACTGGGCAGAGGGACATAAATGGCCAAGTATAACTGAAAACAGTACTGGGGCTAATTAAAATAAGACATATTTCCTGTTGGAAAATAACATAATTAGGGGTATATTGAACTTAAAACCTCTTCTTTGGTAGTTAAATTCCATGACATTTCAGCTTGATTAATTTTTTACTAGATATGACTCGGGGCCGTTAGAAGGGACCTTCTGAGGTGGATGGGATATCTGACGACCTACCCCAGCGACAGTCCCGGTTATTCAAACTGAAGAAAATGTATTATAAAACCTCATTAGCAGAAAGGAAATTGATAAAACTATTGCCTGATTTTTTTTCCTGTTTTAACGTTGCCTGAGATGAAGGGATGAGATGTGAAGGAAAGCGTCCTCCTGCCCCAGAGGGCTCCTGAACTCCGGCTCTACCTCTGCCTTGGCGATGATGTTTTGCAGGAGTTAATTACAACTTTTGTACGGGATATTTATTTGTAGGGGTTTTTTTCTGTTCTTGAGAGTACCCCAGCACTACAGCTGCCTTTGGGAGTCCCTTTGCTCGTCTCTCCGCTAACCCCTAGCTGCTCAGTGGCAGGGAAAAAGCTGTACAGCGCTCTGGCCGTTGTTGCTGCCTCCTTCCAGCTTCTCTCCATTCGATAAAGACGACAACCTTGGGTATAATAAAGGGAGCGAGGCTTCAGGTAGGCGGAGAGTAATTGATGGCGTTTCCCAGAAAGGCGGTAATAAAAAAAACTTTTCTCGTGACACGGGGTCTCTGAGCGCTGCCCCAGTCCTGCGCGCCTCCTGCTCTGGCAGGGTTTTGGGCTGAGACCCTGGAAGGAACAAGCCGGCATTGCCATTGCCATTATCATTGCCATTGCCATTATCATTGCCATTGCCATTGCCATTATCATTGCCATTGCCATTATCATTGCCATTGCCATTCTGATTCCCATTCCCATTCCCACTCCCATTGCCATTCCCACTCCCATTGCCATTACAGTTCATGCCAGCAATCAGGGATTTCGGATAAGCGTGTGGTTTGAAGCAGACCAGCCTCTCCTCGTGGGGTTTATCAAGCTCACAGCACAAAAGGCAGGAAGAAATGGGTACACAACTGTTAATGCTTCCCTACTTGATATCGGAAAGAATATTTATATATTTTGAGTGAAATGCGTGGAAAGCCATGCTCGTCTCAGCATTGCCTGATCTCTGGTGGCATTTGCCTGTACTTTCTAAGTTATAGAACAGCAAGATATAAATGTTAAATTCTTCCTAAACAAGGAAAAGCGTGATATTATCTTATGGACTTATTTCAGGGTTTTTTGGTCAAAACTCGTACCTCTGCTGCACAAACCCGCTTGGTGTAACGCCTATAAATAACTGCTGCTGCGGTGATGTTTCCCGACTCTCTGACATTTGGCTGTTCCAGGTCTGGGGCTTCATCCCACAGGTGCCCGGCTGCAGGGCAGATGCTCACCACCACCGTTCCCCATGTCCTCCCAGGTCTGATGCTGCGGCATTCCAAAGATTTATCCATTTACAAGGCTTTGCAGAAATAAAAAAAGAAGAAAATGTAACTATAACCCGAGGACCTTTCCTGGAAAACAATTAGAAAACCTGGTATTTAGGTTTTTAATTAAATGTTTAATATTTAATTTATTTATTTGTAAGTATGTGGGGAATGTATATGTAATTTTCTTTGGGTGGGATGTTGTCCCTGGATTCTTTAGGATTTTCTGCGCAAGCAATCGCAGATGTAGTTGCTTCTAATATCGTTGGTTACTTCACCGCACAGTGCACAGGGAAAAGTAAAATCATCTGAGTAAAAAAGTTAATTTTTGAAAAATGTTTACAAAATCCCGAAGGCTGATGTGAAACAAACCCAAAGAAATAAAGCTCCAAACCAAAGGGCAATTGGCTGAGTTGGTGCACGATGGCCAGGGAGACGATGAAATTCATTTCAAATTGCCCTGCGCTCCAAAATACTGAGAGGGAATATAATGAAGGATTAATGGAATTTGCTTTTGGCTTTCTGTAAAGAAGAAAAAAAAGGCTACTTAAATCAGTAGTGTGCTTGTTATGCAGATGAAGACACAAAGGTTATGAAAATAAGGCATGATCTCCTCAATTCTGTGATTTAATTAAGATACGCCTCTGAGGAAAAGAAGCAAAAGGGATGCTCGCTGTAACTGTAATTTATAAACTTATTTCTTGAAGGTGTGAAACAACAGCGGTAATAAATGATTATTTAATAGCGTAAAATGTCAGGAGAGGAGCAGCTGAGATCAGTTTGGAGGAAGAAGGGATAACGTGAGCTTGACGGGATCGGTGAGAACACCCGCGGACCAGCGTGGCTGGAAGAGCCCCATGCTTCACAAAGACGCCGCGGGGCTGAGCCCTCCGGAGGGTTCTGATGGCCTCAGAGCGCAAAGAGAGGACTTTTCCTGGCAGCATTTTCCTCTAAATTGTTCTGGAGCGGTGGATGTGTGTCTCAACAGCGCTATCGCCAGCACTTGCAGAGAATATAAGGAACTAAATCGCCATGCTTTAGACCAGATCCTTGGGTAGCGCTAGGTACGTCACTGGGCTTCCTTGCCATGAGAGTCCTTTTCCCAGTTTGATTCATTTTCAGTTTTTAATAGGAAAAAAGTACACGGCAAGGCAAGTTTTTGGCAGTTCTGAGAGACTTGGCAAATTTTGTGGGCTGCTCCAAAAGTTTCTTTCACTGCTTAGTACTGCTTTGCTGCCGTTACACGGGTGGTACAAGTGCAACTGTTTGGTTTATCTTTTTTTTTTTTTTTTTTTTAAATGAAGATAAAGAAATTCATTGCTGTCCGTTTAAGTAGAAAATGTGAATATTAGTTCCCACTTTGGGGTCCCAGACTAGAAATAGAGCCTCAGACAGCCTGAGGCTTTGCCATCAGAAGAAGTGTTGGGTCTCACCTGGGGTGCGAGCCCTTGGCTGAACCGAGGGCTCAGATCCCTGCGTCAAATGGGAATTGTACGTAGTTAAGGACCCCCCGAGCCTTCTCTGGACCATAAGTAAGCACACATAGTTTGTTAGTGTTTACTTTCTCCTCCTCTTCTTCTTCTTCTTCTTCTTCATCTTCTTCTTCTTCTTCTTCTTCTCCTCCTCCTTCTCCTTCTCCTTCTTCAAATAATCTAATAATAATAATCTTCTAATCTTCTTCTAATAATAATAACAACAACAACAATAGTAATAATAATGAGTTCTTCTCTTCTGGCAACTACTTTTTTTCTTTTTTTTTCAGTCGAAACGATCATTTCTTACTATCAATACCTTATTGCCAGCCTGAACTGCTGGGAGATAATCTAGCAATAATGTGCTAATTAGTCTTACTGCTGCAGTATCTCAGATACTGGCTGAAGAGTTGGAAGATAATTAGTATTTAACCAATTAAGCTTGTTGCAAGTCCATGAACAGAGCCCTTAGATGTTTTTTTCCCTGGCAAATTCAGAGTGAATGCGGTAATTTAACAGCATTTTCTGAAATAAGCAGAGGAGCCTGTCAAAGAGATTTTTTTTTTTTATTTTAACAGCAGCTATGGGATTTCACCTTTCCCTCCCAGCTGTCTCCCAAGCTCCCTCCGATTTCTCATTAGACGTCGTTAGGTTAGAGTCGTTAGATTATGGCTCTGACCTTAGGTAACCCCGCGGTGTTTATTTCCACAAATCCTTAACATAAAAAAGTAGAAATAGTAGTCTGTGAATTATGATAAAGATCAGTGTGGGTTTTCTTCCCTTTTTCTTGCAGACTGTGGCCACGTCCCAGTCGAGTCATTCCCAGAATTTCCGTGGCACCTTGGGCTGGGTCTTCCATGATAAAAGGTAAAGGTGCTCACATTTTGGGAAGAAGAAAATGATTAACAACTGATTTGTGAGTGTCTGAGGGGGGGGGGAAAAAAAGCCTTCGGGGCTGAACAATCCCACCCGTGTGTCTGAAGGCACAGCTCTTGCGTGGCGCGAGATCTAAAACAGGTTAATGAATGTGTTGATTGCTAATTGACATACTAATTGCTACAAATTCTTTTTTACACAAATTGCATAGCCTTCAGGTGAGTGTTAACCATCTTGCCTAGTGACCATTTCTTGCGGTTGACAGAGTGCCAACTACTGGCATTGCCTGGACGGTCTGGTTTGGAGATGTCTTTGAGAGTGAAATGACAATTCAAACCGTAATTGGGGACCTTGGGTTTCCTCCACCCCTTTCGGCTGAATCCCTCGCACGGGGGACACGGGGACAGGGCTCTTCTGGTGGTGGGTGAGGGTCGGCTTCAGCATCGGCTGTGCATGGGAGCGCTTTCCGCAACACCGATTTCGAGGGATGTGCTATACCTCATTCTGTGTGTCCAAGAGTTTGATTTGATGGTTTGGTATGGTCCTATGAGAAGAATTCTTTAAATATTGGCTACTTGTGTATGAGGATTTCCTTTTCAAATTTCTCAACTCATGATTTTTTTTATCCTCGCTTAGGGTTTTACCTTAGAGCTGTCGGCTTGCAAATTGCCATGGGTGTGCTAACGTAGTAATAGCACTTGGAAGCCGGCTAGAAATTAGAGGGTCTTGTCCTGTGGCCTGTTGGCGTCAATCAGACCCGAGGGACAACACCTGAGAGCTGGGGGAGCAACCTGGGGAGCACCGGGCTCAGTGGTGGTGGGGGGACGACCTCAGTGCTGGGGGGGGACACCTTGGTCGATGCTGGAGGATCTAAAGTAACTGTGCTTATGAATGAGCGCAGGGAAAAATGTGATGATCCCGTGTACAAAAATCCGAACGTTTATTAAGAAAACATGTCTCAGAAAAGGGACTGATGTGAAATTATAAGGAAATTCACAGCCAGTTGACTCAACCTGCTCTGTCTGGGGTGGTACGTTTGCAATGTGTCCCGTCTGAAGGACCGGACACGGAAGCCCAGGGTGGGTGCTTTCTCTTTTTGTGCTGGTTAATCGCCTTCCTTCTGTAGAATCCGCACTGGTTTATCTCTCGTGAGAGCAACCTGCGTTTTCGTCTGCTATTCCAGTTGACGTAAACTCCTTCCCTGCGTGCAAGCGGAGGGAAGAATACCAAGAGACGGCTCTAATTAAGATATACCAGAGCAAAGTTAATTTTCAGGGTTCCTTTCAGATATTGGCAGAATATAATTATTATATAGTTAGGGTAATTGACTTTTATGTAATGTGGTACTTGCTTACAAACAGCCAGTCAAATGTACCGATGTAAGCAATGAAGAAATTGTTCAGAAATATTATCACTAATTCTTGAAATACGTAATGCTGAGTATATCGATGTTTATACTCCTGTCAGTTTGGCTAAGAGGAAGGTAGATAACGAATTCACCGTGCTTGCTCTCAGTACAACGAACAAGCTGTAAATGACTTAAATGCTTTGTTTCTTCAAATTCCTGTCGTATTTTTCTGCTTCTTCAAGCCTGCTGTCTGTTTACATTTATTTATTTTTATGTGAACATTTTATTCCTCCATATTTTGTACCATTTGTTTGTGGTAGCTTCGCCCTTCCCCGTGCCCAGAGGAGCTGGGGCTGGGGCAGCGCTGGGTGCCCTCATCCTGCGTGAAACATTACGCGGAAAATGGCAAAAAACCTTTTCTTACCATTTAGAGAGCGATGCGCATATGTTGGCAGCGGGGATTGTCTAATAGGAGCATTTCATGTTAAGAATTTTTAGTCTTTCTTTAACCCGGTTTTATATATTTAAATATAGTTTAGAAATCATACATTTTATTTAACTTGTATTGATTTGGGGATATTTCATAGCCGATGCTCACAACACAGAGCGGCTGTCAGATGCATTCACAGCTTCTCAGGGCGATCACAGCGGGTCTGAAAGAGTACTGAGGAGAGGAGATGGAGAATATATAGCATATATATGGATTTTCCCTGGTCCTGACAGGGCTTCTATTATTATTTTATTATTTTATTTCTATGAATCTCATAGGCGCTGGAGAAGCTGATCCTCTCACCGAGGTGGACCGGGTAGCAATTTAGGAGGAAATTTGCTGCTATCATGAGGGATAAATGTGGTAATTCTGTCTGAGAGCTTGGCAATTACTGGGGAGTGATAAGCAACTATAATTCACTGGAAACTAAATATGTCAATGGAGCGAGAGGGTGTTGCTGTGCCGGGGAAGAGCAGGCAGGGCTGTCCCGGCAGAGGGGAACCCATCGCCCCGGGCCACGGGCGGCCGGAGACGGGGTGATGGGGCGATGCTGTGCGCTGCCTCCAGACACTGTTCTTGTGGCCGGCAGCTGCAGGAAGGCGTTTCTCAAAGGAACAAAAAAAAGGAAAAAAGAAAAAAAACGGGGGGGAGGGCGGGGAAGAAGAGAGGGGGTAAAAAAATTGGGGGGGAAAAAGTAGGGAAAAAAAGGAAAAAAACGGGAGGAGGGGAATGGAAGGTAAAATAAGGGGGGGAAGGGAAAAAATAGGGGGCAAATAGGCAAGAGAAAGGAAAAAATGGGGGGGAATGGGGGGAAAGAAGGGGGAAAATGTGGGGGAAAGTAAAAAAATAGGGGGGGAAAGGGAAAAGTAGAGGGGAAAAGGGGGGAAAAAACTAGGGGGAAAGTAGGGGAAAAAAGGGAAATAATGGGAGGAAATAGGGAGAAAAAAGGGGAAAAGCACAGGCGAAAATGGGGGGAAAGGGAAAAAATAGGGAGTAAAATAGGAGAAAAAAGGGAAAAGGGAGGAAAATAGGAGAAAAAAGAGGAAAAAGGGTGAAAAATGGGGGAAATAGGGGAAAAAAGAGAAAAAATGGGGGGGAAGGGATAAAATAGGGGGGGGGAATAGGGGAAAAATAGGAAGAAAAATAAAAAAGGGGAAAAGCAAAACCGCGTGATGAATGATTGCGGTTCTGGAGCTGCGGGTGTCCGTCAGCCTGCGCAATGAGGAGGGACCCCGACAAACCCTCGGCGGGACCCTCCACGGCCCCCACAAGGGCAGGTGCCCCCCGCAGCGGGTGTGTGACTCTCACAGTGTTTAGGGCTCGCATCCGGACGAAGCGTTGTTGCGTTCGGAGAGTCAGGCTCCGGCGGAGCCGGGAGTTTGCTCCCGAGGCGGGTGGCGGGACGGAGAGCCCCGTCACGCACCTGACACACAACCATTTCTGCCTCATAAGCAAGAGACCGCCAGAGCTATAAATTTTGTAGACAAGCAAAAGACCCCTGACAAGCTATTTGTCGGCAAAATATGCTGGGGAGAAATTTTAAAAAAAATAATACTCTAGCTTTTGTTCATGTACGCTTCCTGAGTGACCTGTATTAATTTTTCCTGCAGCACTGAATAATTAATTCTTACTCAGAAAGCTGGAATTACAGACTGCAAGCTTCAAGCGCCAGCGCAATCTGAAGTGAACCCTCTAATATTTATCTTGTATTTATTTTTGCCTTTAGCATTCCAGTAATGCAGTAGATAATTCAGAAGAATATGTGATCAAATGCAGCTTTTGAGCCAAGAGGGCAGTCAGTGATAACAACTCCTCTGCGGAAACAACCTTTCGTGATTTCTTTCCCAGGCTGTTTTCTGCCTTTTCCTTTAGCTCTACTTTTAATTTGGCTCTGAGCTATAACAAAAAACCCCAACCTTATCTGCTTTACACTTGTGCAGAAATCCGCATCTCCAAAGTATTGTAGAAACATTAATTAATCCGTTCTTGCTACGTACCTCACTGGGGGAAGCAAGACAGAAGAACCGGCCCCCGCCTGAGCTGTGGCGTGCCGTGCACAGACCATCGTCTTCGTGGCGTGGTGGTTGTGGGATGGGGTGGAAATCTGTAATTTCCAGCTTCTTCAGGCAGAAAGGTGCTTTTGGAAAAATAACTATCAAAATTCCTGAAGGGACTGTTTCAGTCTGGAGCTCCTGGTGGTTAAGGTGGTCGAGGTAACCCCCCCGCTTAAGGTGACCTCATATTGTGCTGCACTTCGGCTTCAAAATTAAAACCTGGGGGCTCAAACCAGCCCTTTGTGGACATCAGAGAGCTGTAGGCTGAGTGAAGGTCTCGGCCAAAGGGTTGAACGGAGCAGCGTGCAGAGTTGAGAATAAATGGATTAAGGATTTTATGTGGTTATGGATGGGCTGAGAGAGCTGGGGGGGTTCAGCCTGGGGAAGAGAAGGCTCCGGGGAGACCTTCCAGCCCCTTCCAGGCCCTAAAGGGGCTCCAGGAAAGCTGGGGAGGGACTCTGGAGCAGGGAGGGGAGCCATGGGACGAGGGGGAAGGGTTTTACACTGGAAGAGGGGAGATTGAGATTAAAAATAAGGAAGAAATTCTCCATTATGAAGCTGGTGAGCCCCTGTCCCAGGTTGCCCAGAGAAGCTGTGGCTGCCCCATCCCTGGAGGGGTTCAAGGCCAGGTTGGACGGGGCTTGGAGCAACCTGGGCTGGTGGGAGGTGTCCCTGCCCAGGGCAGGGGGTGCCACTGGGTGGACTTTGAGGTCCCTTCCAGCCCAAACCAGTCTGTGATTCTGTGATTTACGGTCTTAAATGTGGCTGTTGAAGCACAACCTGAACTTTTTTTAAAATGAGAAAATAGGGAGTTGGAGTAGAGCAAAAGAGTATGAAATTACAAGCCCTCTATATTTGCCTTTTTCTGGTGACAAAGGTCCTCTGGCACCTGCGGCACCAGCATATCATCTGCAGAAACCTCACTTGATGGATGCAAGTCTCCATCAGGAAGCTGCTGGCACTTTCGAAATGCCGGTACAGAAAAGGGATGTCACAAAAATTGTATTTCTGACACGGGTTTCTGTAACATGCCGATACTAAGCAAAGATACTCTGTCACAATCAAACCCTCGTCAAGTTTATGTGTAATCTTCCATGACCTCTCCATCTCATTTGCCAGGCCGTCACTCGAGCGTGGTGGCAGGTGGCTGTCGCTCGCCGCGCGTCGCCTGCTCCCCAACCCCTGAGCTCTCCGCGGCGTGTGGCGTTGGTCCTGTCTCACTCCCGCCTGTCAGAGCATTAGGATGTGACGTGTCGTCCTAATAGCGCAGCACGAACACACGCCAGCAGGACGTGGTACAGTGTCAGGCCGGAGAAGGAGAGCACTGGTACCGGGAGCACAGTAAGTATGTAAAGAGCCTAAGAAAAGCACGCACATTATTTATCTATTAATCTCCAAGTGAAGAAAGGGTAGAACCAAACATGCCTTTCATCTAACGTGGAAAGGCATATCCTCTTCCCAGGAACGTAACTTTTTATCCCTCATTTCTTTCTTGGCTGTTCTTAGTTTTTCTTAATGATTCCAGGTTGAACACTTCCCTGGAGGGGTTCAAGGCCAGGTTGGACGGGGCTTGGAGCAACCTGGGCTGGTGGGAGGTGTCCCTGCCCAGGGCAGGGGGTGGCACTGGGTGGCCTTTAAGGTCCCTTCCCACCCAAACCATTCTGTGATTCCATTCTGTGATGATTCAGGAAAGCTCGTACACCTGGGCTGCCTTAAACGTGGGTTTAGAATTTAACAAAGTGGTGAAGCAAAACCCGTATGTCCCAGGGCAATTTTACATGCCACAAACAAACATTTCCAAGTCCTGTCCTGAGGGCTTGATCCTGTGACCACCTGCGGGACATTATTTTTTGTAAGAGGAAATGAAATCACAGTGCTAAAAGTTACTGCCCGTCGGAGCTGTAGAAATCACTGCGGGTGAAGTTCGTGTCAGCAGTGACTCGCCTGGGATTTCCAAGGGCTTGTGAGTTGGGTCTAAAAATCTCTGTGATGAAGCTTTAGAATCTCAGTCCAAACAAATTTCTTCGCCACGCAAATTAGGAGTAAAGAGAAATTATACACAGAGGTGCCAGAAGTTTTTGAAAGTGATTGTTTCAAAGAGTGATTTCATCAACTTCATTTGACCATGCACGAACACTAAGGGGATGTGGTACAGCGCGATGAGCTGTTAGCACGCAGTATAGAAAAGTAAACTGCTTATATCTGTCATTGACAGATGGTTCATTTCATAGAGTGCCGTCAGGAAGAGTATTAAAAAAAAAAAATAAATCCAGAAAGTTTCTCAAGGGGCTCTGGCTTTGAGTTGCGGAGACCATGAATCTATGTAGAGAGATCAAAACAACAGCGGTAATTCCTGCTTCTCTCTAATTGCAGAGCTTGGAATGACTTGTGCCTGCCTTACTTGGGACTCTTTCCTTTTCTATATGTTGCTAACGTTATTATTTGCACTGCTCTGTTGGATTTAAATTATTACTCGTATGCAAGAGTGAACATTTCCTCTGGTGGAGAGGTTGAGAGAAAGTCAATATGGTGATGTGCCTTCCCATTACGCTACGCCAGCCTAGCGAAGCAAGAGAGCACCAAGCCTCAAATGTCAGGGCTGTAAGAACAAAAGCACATCAGGAGCAGCATCATATATATTTTAAAAGATACAAAATTTGCTTTCTTTTACTGTGTGTTGGAAGTCTGCAGTTTCTGAGTCTGGTTAACGTTTGTATTCGCTCACCCATTGATGAGCGTAACATCCCAGCCCGGTGCCTGAAAAGCAATTTTTTTCAGTGTTGATTTTGTAAAATTTTTAATTAACGGGTTTGATACGGACCTAATACTTTGAGACGCCTTATCCTGGACATACTGCCCTTCTGCTGAACATCTAATACGTTAGTGATGTTGAGAAGACTTATCAGAAACAGTAAGAGGGGAAAACCAAAATTTGAACAGGATGGTCGTGGACAGGGTTTCTGGTAAGACCTCTTGAGAACTGAACAACGATAAAGACAGTTTGGAGTCTTGTGTTGGAGGTAACAGAAACAACTGCTCTGTCCTATGGTGAAAGAGGTCTTAATTCTCTGATTTCTTTTTTTTTTCTTTTTTTTTTCTTCCGTACAGCATCTGGGAGCTAAGAAAATGGCTCTTCCTGAGCTCTGTGGAGGCTGAAAGAGAGATGAGCCTCAAAAAAGTCATCTTACCAAAGCGATTGGCGACATCAAAAAACTGAAAATTAGTGTGTAGCTGCAGCTAATGGGCCTTACAACATCTCAATTTCTCCTGCTGGGAACTGGAGGCACTTGCAGAGGGTGGATGAGCTATTAATAATTGCACTGAACTTAAATTCTTACAGTCGTAGTCTAAAGAAAGTGATGGTGTCTTTCCAAGCTCTCCCCTCGCTACCGGAGCTGGCAGGGGAAGGCCAACCCCGAAGTAAACGATAGATAAGCATTCAGGAAACATTAATTTTCTTAATATTCAGTTATGGTGCCTGGTCCCATCTGGAAAACTTTTTCTTTCAAGTTTCACAGAGATGCAGATAATTTCCATCAAGAATATTGTCAAAACTCAGTGCCAGCAGGTGAAAAATTGGGCAGAAAGATTTAAATCCACTCACTTACAGCAGAATTGTGAAAAAGAAACTTAAAGGTGAGTCTGCCCTGGAGCCATGCGCTTCACAAAACTCTGCAGCCCTGGCACACCTCGGGGCTGATTAGTCACTGCTGCGCGGTGACTGACAAATCAAATTTCATCATCAAACTCATTGAAGAATTATCTGATAAATGACTACAACCAGATAAAGTTGTTTTTAAAAATACGGAAGGGTCAATTCAAACATGCATCCCTCATTTTGTTGGAGGAAATTCTTCAAAACAAAGGGATAGTCCAATTTTTTAAGCCAATACCCTGGCACAAAGTTCGTCAGTTGACCCATTTGCTTGCGTCTTGCTCCGAACAAGAGCCCAGGATTTCACTAATCACTCAGTATTTTTGGTTATAAAAATTTTTTAGAACTAGTGCTGCAAAACTTGAATTTCAAAGTCAAGAAATGAGTGCAAACTTGGAACATGTGAGCTAAAGGGAGCAATAACCCATCAGGGACATGAACCAAGTTAACCAGAGGCATCAAGGACAAATGTTAGTGATTCCCTGAGCTTGCAGAAATCTCCTGGGCCGAACAGGGGTGAGGGTTTCAGCTGCCCGTGCAATGAGAGCTACTAACGCCGGGTGCTAGGAACTAAACTGGTAACAGTGGAAGACTGTTTAAAATATAAAAGCTCAGAAAAGATGTTCTATTTTTTGTCTTTTTTTCCCCACTTACAATGGAAAAAAAAACCCACGCCAAAATTGATATTCTGATTAAACCTGAGGACACCTGCCTCTGGCAATGACGGAATTAAGCAAATGATGCTTTTCCTTCTTTGTTCTCAAGTCTTTCTGTAATTCTCATATTTTTCTTGTCATTGCGGAATCTGAAAACCTTCCATTTAAACAGCGTGACTAATGCCTCTCCTGGGTTTCTTTCTTTCCTTCTTTTACAGGGAGACGTATCAGTGGTAATAGTCTGGGTTGGTTGATGTTTCTGGGTTTTATTATCGCTTCAGTTTTTAAGTAAGGCCTAATAATTAACTGAGTATTTGTTAGGGAAAAAAGACGGTTAAGAGACCCCACCCAGCCCAGAAGCAGAGGTAGTTCCGTAAGTGATGTGGTATGAAGTTATCCCTATAGAAGTTTCTTGCTGGACGGACGCAGTAGTTGGAAAGACATGAGATGGTGGGAAGAAGGTCCCGGTATTGTTAGAAAGGTCCGTGTTGCTGGGAAATGGCAATATAACACTGAACCCGCTGGAACTGTACAAAGAGTGAAGATCCAAGGTGGTCGCGGTGACAACGGTTGGGTCAAACTCTTGACCCTTGGTGGATTGTCTCCAGGCGAGGCAGAGCTGGGCAGGATTGCTGCTACGAGCATCAAGGGCATTTTACTCTGTTGATGAGCGGCCTCTTCCAGACCTGCGTGAGCGGTGACACCGGTGCGTCTGAAAGCTGGTATATGGTAACTTCATTTACCTTTCATTGCGCAGGTCTCCCCAGCTCCAACTGGAATAGCTGTTACGGGTTTAAATTCATTAGATGTTGCAAGTCACTTAGTCACTTTGTTTGCTTGTCCAAATGGGCGTTTGGGTTCGGCTGCACCCAGGTTTTCCCGGTGAATAGCAGACTGTTGATATGGGGGGTTTTTCCACACAAAAGGCAACTCATTAGGTTTCCTCTAAATGGCTTTCACAGTAAGATACTTGCAAAAAAAACACAAACAAGTGATTTAAAAACAGAATATTTGCTCATTTTTAGAATTACCTGAATTTCTAGGGAACTTTCACGTAGCAGAAATGTGCAAGGAAAGCTTGTTTCCCTGAAACCATCAGTTGTTGGAAGTTAAGTTCTCCAAACAGTTTTTTACGACATTAAATGTGCTATGGCAAATTTGGACACTTGTGTGATGAGCTCGGAGGCTGTGGCACTCTGACTCAGAGATCACGAGGGCAACCCTGCGTGCCCTGCGTGAAGGTGACCCTACATGGAGCGGACCCAAAACCTCCTGAAATCCCTTCTAGCCTAAACTGCTTCATGACTTTGTCTAAGAAATATGAAAGAAGTGTTTCCACAGTGCTGAATCCCTGTGTTCAAATGGACTCATTAGATTCAGAAAATGTAGATGTTATTTGGGGATGTCAGACTGACGATATCTGAAAAAGAGGAGCTCGACTGCAGGAAAACCAACCCCTTAAATAGCAATTACAATAATGCAAAACAAGCAAAGCACTCGGAAACAGTGTCTGGAAGTTTCACAGATCTTAGAATGGTTTGGGAGGGAAGGGACCTTCAAGGCCACCCAGTGCCACCCCCTGCCCTGGGCAGGGACACCTCCCACCAGCCCAGGTTGCTCCAAGCCCCGTCCAACCTGGCCTTGAACCCCTCCAGGGATGGGGCAGCCACAGCTTCTCTGGGCAACCTGGGCCAGGGGCTCACCACCCTCACAGCAAAGGATTTCTTCCTAATAGCTAACCTAAATCTCCCCTCTTCCAGTTTGAAACCATTCCCCCTCGTCCCATGGCTCCCCTCCCTGATCCAGAGTCCCTCCCCAGCTTTCCTGGAGCCCCTTTAGGGACTGGAAGGATCTCCAAGGTCTCCCCGGAGCCTTCTCTTCTCCAGTCTGAACCCCCCCAGCTCTCTCAGCCTGTCCTCACAGCAGAGGGGCTCCAGCCCTTTTATCTTCATGGTTCTCCAAGTTTGTTGACGGAGATGACCCCCCCGATAGCAGAAGCAGAAAACCAAGCAAAATGGCCATGTCTACCTTCACGTGGTGAGGTCTCCATCATTAACGCAGATACCTGGAGCTTCCCACCTGAGCCCGCTCCTCCGGTGAGGCCAGGCCCTTCCTTTGCAGCCTTCGCCTGGCTCTTTCCCCTCTTTTTCCCACCCGTGTCCCTGTGGCTTGTCTGTGGCACCCGGGCACTGGGTTTGGCAGCACGGCACCAACCGATGGTGAATGTCAAGGCGTATACGCAACGAGCAGAAAACACATTGATTTACCCTCGGCAAGGGGGAAGCAGGGGTTTGTTAGCAGTGCGATAGAATGCTTTCCTGTCTGAGTCATACAATATTTGTGCTTTGCTATGGGTAAGTGTCTTTTTGGCTATGATGACTCTGGGAGGGACAGTACGTTTCCTGCTGCAGATTGCTTTATTTTCTTTTTATGTATTTTTTCCTACTGCTTTTTTTTTTTTTTGGTTTTAGGTTTGGGGTTTTTTTTCCCGACTGCTTTTTACATGTTCCATATAAGAATTCATGCTTCGGGTGATGCGCGCTCCTGGGACTGAGTTGGAATTGCCTCAGTAACACATAAGAGGAAATGCAGGAAATAATTGTCGTCTTTTGATTCCTCTCCTTCTTCGTGCCCCCCTCTCCCAAAGAGAAAGCAGCAAAGGCTTGGTAGGAAAAACACAGACTGCGCCAATCTGCAGCAGAGAAAACAGCCTCTTCTCAGTGCTTTTGCCGTTTCCAGGAGGGATTTCCCCTGGGATGTGCCTGGAATAGCGGGTTGCTCAGCCTCTTCCCTCCCCTGCGGCCAGCCGTTCCCCATCATCCTATTGCCAAGTTTTACTCCTCTTCCTCTGCATTAATGACTGCATTAATTACTGCATGGTGGTGTTGGTCCATGTGGTGGATCTGCAAGTTCTAGATTTGGTGGGAGGCGCCTCTGCCCACGGCAGGGGGTCGGAACCGGATGGTCTTCAAGGTCCCTTCCAACCCGAATCATTCTGTGGTTCCGTGGTGTGTGTGCGTATGCGTGTAGAGACATCAGGAGTATGGAGACGTTTGTGTGCATGGGTGTGTGCATGTACAGGTGTGCGCATGGACGTGCGCCTCGCCCACAGGATGGAATTTCTGTGATTTTTTTTTTTTAGCAGCTTAAAAGAAACACAATCAATAAAAAGCAACTCAAGTAGCAAAGTCAAAACAATAAGGAATAAAACACGTCAGCACTGAGATTTCATTCCTTTTTAAAGTGTTTTCTGTGCTAACGAAGCCTGGATGAAGCATTTGGTTGCCAGAAGGGTGAAAACCCCCAGGAGGCCAGTCCCCGATAAGCCTGACTCGCCCCTGCCTGGAGCTGTTTGCTCAGGAAGGGGTTTGTGCATCGTTGTCTCCCTTGTGAAGGATGCTCCCTCTCCACTGAAGTGTTTGTTGGTTTGTGTGTTGATTTTGGTTTTGGTTTGATTTTTTTTTTTTTTTTCCTTGGGAGAGATGCGAGGGCAGCAGACGAGGGCAGGTGGCAGTAAGGGCTGCAAAGGTTCACTCGTGGCGTGGCCTTTGCGTGGCCACGGCGTTGGGAGAGAATTTAAGACACCAAAAGTAAACTTTTACAGCGGGACCGTCTCTGCTGGGACCGTTGAAAGGAACCAGTTTAACATTGCTCTTCTGCATCGGCCCAGCTCAAGCAAGGCGTGGGGTTGCGCTGGGGGCTCCCGGGAAGAACTTCTGCCCGTGGTGGGCTCTGGCTGGTGCTGCGGTACTCGGCGAAGTTGGGGGCCTGGTGCAGTCGATGCAGAATTTCTCTCCGGGCAAGAGCTCTATATTAAAAAAATGCCCCGAGTTGAATAAAATTATTTCTCTTGGGCCTTTTAGCTGTTGTATGATTTCAGTGAATAAAACTACCAAAATGACGATAAAGATTTTTCTTCCCTTAGGTGATATTTTACATCGGTTGCTCTGATAGCCATTCATTAATTTTATATGTTGCTTTTGCTAAACTCATTTTCTTTTAAGTGATATTTTCAGTGCAATGTAGTATGTTCTGAATATGTCTAGGTAGGGTGATTTTTGCTTGGTTTTTTTTTTTTTTTTTTTTTTTGAGCACAGAAATGACCTTTATTTTCTCTGAATGAGGTGATCATTTTTCTGCTCGTGAAGATTAAGGGCCAGAAGTGCCGTGGCACGAAGCCCCGTGTTTATATCCACAGGTCAGATATCACACCCGTTCATCATGCCGCTCTGTTTAATGTGGACTTGGAGGTAATTCATGGAATATTATGGCCGAGTCCTGGGGTCTGCTGAGCAGAGGTTAAGTTTGCTACACGATGATAAACTGTGCCCCATGGTTGTGTGGCGGATGAACTGCTCTGTCTTCTGGAGGTGAGGAGAGGCTGAGTTTGGTCTGCTTGGTGCTCATGAACATACTCAAAGTTTAATTTTCGCGGTATAAGCATTTATTTTTCATCCTTCGGGGAAAAGCAGTTGTGTAAGAGGAACATCCGAAGATTCGTCAGAGAGGAGAAAAACTTTAAACCCCCAATCTCTATTAGCATTATCAGCTAGCGAATGCCTTTTGCTAGGAAAAAAATTCTTTTCTGTACAAGTTATTTCATATTATGTTGGGTTTTTTACAGCACCTTTACAGTTGCTGGTGTTTTCCCAATGGCTCACCCTGGTGACCTCCCCCTGTTTCCAGATCTCCAGGCTTGGAGCAACCTGGTCTGGTGGGAGGTGTCCCTGCCCAGGGCAGGGGGTTGGAACTGGGTGGGCTTTAAGGTCCCTTCCCACCCAAACCATTCTATGATACTATGATAGAGCGAGAGTTTTCCATGTGAGAGTTATTACGTCAATTTTCTCTAGAAGTTTTCATTTCTTCGATGGAAATCAGCCCTGGCTGCCCAGTGCGATGGACCGCAGAGACAGAGCGATACAACGCAACATTCTCTTACGGAGTGGGGAGGCAGAAAGAAAAAAGAGCTTCAGACAATCTTCTCTCCTGGAAAAGTGGGGAAAAAAACTCCTATAGCAAACCGCTTTTAGTCTTGAGAGTGTTTCACTATATCAAGAGCTCCGCCACTGCAAGGTTCAGTGATTGTCACAGATATTTACAGCCTGCAAGCAAGGAAACCGTCGGAGATGGAAGGTGGAGAAAAGCACAGATGCATAAATTTGGGGAATATACATCTGCCCAACTGCGGGTGCAACTGCAAAACATGCTCCTCTGAAAGAAAAGAGAATAGTAGTCAGTAAGAAATACGGGTCGCATTAGTCTCTCACGATGGATGTGGTGACATCACCTTTCGAACACAATTGCTTTTTATTTCACTTCAAGAGACTTTGGCTTGGCTGCCAATAGGAAAAATGGGACTTTTAGGAAAAGGATTGTGAAGGCGCTGTGATTAATCTTGAGGCAAATCTCAGACTTCGCTGAAGAAGTCTCTATTAAGGAAGATCCTAATTTTATCCTTTCCCCTCTTTTCCGCATTTTCCCTTGAGATATAGTCAGAAGTTCTGAACGTTAAGCAAAGCCAGTCCCTTGGTTTTCCAGCTAAAGGGAGCAAACAGGACTGCCCAGGATGGATTAACTTCTATTCGAGTCTTCAGGAGTGACTGTGAGCATGAACTCCATTTAAGTAACACTGTCAGAGACTTAATTTATTACCTAATTGATAAGAAATATAGCATAGGAAGCCTTGACAATGAAAGCAACTTCTAGAGGAAATATTTTACTAAGAGGAAGCTACATGGGGATGTACCGGAGGCAGAAAATTGAGTTACAAATTAAAAAGGTAAAAATATTTCTTCATATATAACAAAATTCGACTTTTTTTTTTTTTTTTTTAATGGAACTCGGGAGGGCCTGGCATTATTTATTTGTAGATGGTGAAAAAACAGGGCAGTGACTTAGGCAGAGGGGGCTGGAGAGGGATAATAAAAAGGGTGGTGCAGGCTAAAGGGGCAGGGAAGAGAGCTGGGAGGGGCTGGGGGAACTGGGGAATGAAGAGAGAGGTGGAAAGATGGAGAGTGGTTTGGGAAAGAGGGAGCATGAGGCGCTGCCGCTTCTGAGCCCTGGGGCTGTCCCGGGGTACGAGACGCTGGAAGATGCTTCGTGCTGGGCTCGGAGGCACATCGCCCGCCCGAGGGCAGAGCCCAGCGTCATCAGGGATGGGTTTGTGCCTCTGCAAGACGTGTTTCTGCCGCAACGGAGGGTCGTTTCACTTTCACTCGTGTGCCTCTGTTTAGGAGTTTGAGATCATCTAATAGTTGCTGCTCTATGGAAGTGTTACTGCTGAGTGCATGATGGTTTCTCGCTTCTGTACGTGCTTTGCAAACGTAAGAAATCCGTTGGTAGATGAATTCCTGTTGCTTGCACGCTGTGACCGGGGAGAGGTTTGATTTCCCAGCTGCCCTTTTGCAATTTGTCCTTTGCCATCGTTACCCCTGGGGATAACCACACGTCCCCTCCCTGCCCTCCTCCAGCAGGCAAAACTGGTAGCAAAAGCTGCTCTAATTTAAGGCGCGCAGAACGAGGAAATGTGATTTAAACTAGCAAATATCCCACGCTTTTACAGTTTTGCCCTTGTAGCGTGTAAACAGGAGGGGTGCTTTCTCTGTAAAACCCACAGGCAGTCGCATCGGACTGTCCACCTCTCCTTTCCTCGCTCCTCCAGCTCTTCCCAATGCGTCCTTCTGCCCTGTGCATCCCTCCCGCCCGCCTGCTGCAGCTCTCCCCAACGTGAACCCCGCGTCCATTTAAGGGTTCCTTCCTTTGCCCTCTAAATTCAACATTTACACTTGGCTTACGGAAATTAAGGCGAAAGCCTGAAATTGGGGGAAGGGAAAGGAAAGGGGGAAACCCCCTTCATACCCTTGACAGGTTGCCAAGGCAACTTGAGGAAGGTGATGGCCCAAGTTCGGGATGAAGCAGCAGGTCTCAGGAAAGATGCCGCAGGCTGAGGAGCGGGTAAGAGCTGTGCTGAGCCGGCGTAAGGTCCGACAGCTTGCACTTAATGCAAAGTAACCATAAATGAAATAAACGCGGGGGAAACTTGAAGTGTTTTCTACCCCATAGGTTTTTCAGACTTCTTTAAAACAAAGACCCCAGTTTCAAGGCTAGTTTCCAAAACTAGCTTTTTTTCCCCCTCAGATAGACCTTTGCTCTCATCTGTTTCTAATGCTATAAAATATGGAAGGTAGTAATGTTTCTAATTAAGTTTTTGAAGCTCTATGCCAAGCCTCTGCCTCGGGGATGAGAGAATACAAATCACTCAATGATTATTTCCAACAATGGTCAACCAATTGGTTTGAGAAATACAGGCCAAAAGGTTGATTCTCAAATATTTATTATAATAAGCTGAACAAGCAGCAGGCTGTAACTCATACGGTAGAATGAAATCCTTGCTAAATCATCACATCATAAAGAAAATTGCTTTTTTAATTTAATATTTCTCTTTCGGCTGTTTCTATAGAGACATGCTAATTTAGGAGCTTAATTTATTATCTGGAAGAATATTATGCTAGATACAAGTTTTCCCCAAATCACTTTCAAGTGAAACCAAAGGCTCACGTAAGCGAAACATGTGAGCAAAAGCGCAAATTGCCTCCTTCATTATGGCATAATGGGAAATCATGTAATGGCTCGTTGTTCCTCCGGCAGCAAAGGAGTGGATAGCGATGCCTTTTCCTGCTAATTTGGTCACTGAAATACTGTAAACTCATCGGTGAAAACCAGCAGCCTTTTTGCTAGAGATGTAGCACAACAGCGTGGCAAAAAAAAATGTTTCTTCCTTGAGATAATGTTAGTCGTATCGAAGAGCTGACCCAGCAAGTGCTGAAAATTGATACCAACAACTAACCGCTTTGCCACAAATCTGCTGCTGGAGCCTCATCAGCTTTTCAACAATTGGATGAAAACCTTTGGTATGCATTTTCTCTATAATTTACCCAGCATGAGAGGGCTTCGGTGCACAAACAGTGCCGCGAAGAGGAAGCATCAGCAACAGGGACACATCGTCAACAGGGACGAGTGCCCCTTCCCATCCCTCGCCTCGCTGGGATGGCGCATGGCTACTTGCCTGCCCAGTTCCACCCTGGCTTGACAAGGGCCAGGACAAAGCACAAAGGGTTTGGGGGGGTTCAGCTCCTTGGGGTTACCCCTGGTCCTGTCCATCTCACCTCTGTGCTCCTCAGCTACAGCACAGCTCTTGGCGTGAAGACCAGAAGCTCCCACTGGTTTTCCCAGAAAACCAGTAAGTCCTGCAGGGTGTGAGGCGTGGGATTAGCCACCGATGAGGGATGCTAAGTGGGCACGCTGTAGAGCCCAGGAGCACCTCATTGCCAAAAGCTGCCTGGTAAAGGACCAAAACGAGCATGATGGCTTCGTGAAGTTTCTTCTCAAGCTGTCACTTGGCCCTTTTCAGAAATATTTTTAATCAAAACCATCGTAAATAGAGCACAGCTCGAGCAAGCCGATCAGTTTTAGTTTGAGTGACCTGGTTTATACCACATTATTTTGTTCTGTGACTCAGTCTACGTTAGAAGTGATCGTATATTACCAACTGATACACATTTCATAAAGCGTGTGAATGAAGGGATGATAGTTCAGTTCAGTTCGAATAGAGATGTCTCTTGATTAAGAAACTGCCAGCCAATTGCCATCTCTGTTGAATCACAGAAATAAGTGATTTCTTTATGTACTTTCAATGTGGTTTATGCAGAGCATAAATGACAGAGTAGACTCTACATTAAAAAAAAAAAAGAAAAAGAAAAAGGATGCTCTGCTGGTCTAGTGCAGTAAATAAACTGAAAGATTAGCAATAATAACAAGAAAAAATAAAATCCACTCCTTGTATCTATAGTTTACATGACATATAATTAAAAAAAAAAGTAGATCTAAGAAAAGACTGTTGGTTCCTTGGTGCCATGTTGGTATTTAGAAGTTGGAGCCGCGCGGACCTGTCTCTCGCAGTCTGCTGCCGTCCTCACGCTCCGGTGCTGCGTGTCCCAAGGCATTGCACGTACCCCAACCCCGGCGAAACCCCACGCCAAGGAAATCTCGTGTCCTCGGTCTCTCGTGCTTCCCACCCCATTCTGGACCCACCTGGGAGCCCAGCTCTACAGGAGTCCTCGCATTATAGTGGACAACGTCAAATGCTTTTATAATGTCTTTTAAAATTTCCTTTTTTTTTTTTTTTTTTTCCCTTTTATGCTGCAGATCTGCACCCTGGTTTTATATGGGAAGTGCTGCTTTTACTAGTTGCAGCTGTTCCTACAGCATGAAGGTACAAAGATGAACTTTGAGATCATTATCTCATCACTCTACCACAACCAGTCGTTACTTGCTGTTTGCAACTGATTTCCCTTTATAATAACACATTTTTTTAAATTTCCCAGAGATTGATCCTCAGCCTACCAAAGCCTAAAATTTCATTTTTTTTCTCTCAAGGGTTTTTGTGTTCCCAGCCTGTGAGCCTGGAGGTTATCACTGCTACTGTCCCTTTCTACTCTGCTGATGGGGCTCCGTGCTATGGTTTGTCTGTAGAATTGTTTGGAATATTTTTGTTAATGTATACTTTGGAATTTGTCAAACTATTGCTATTATACCCCGTGGCAGGGGGTTGGAACTAGATGATCTTTAAAGTCCCTTCCAACCTAAATCGTTCTATGATTGTATTAGTTTCATCAGTCTGCAAATACAAGCATCCAGGGTAGTTGCCTAAAACACGCCTAGGACACCGGCACGTTAATGAGGGAAACATTTTGAAAACATGGCAATAAAAGGATTATGTGCGTTCAATGCGTGGCTTTGAGCAGAGAGAAAGCGGCGTTGGTCGTCTGCTTCTTAAAGATAAGCTTGGGGCAGTAAATTTATTGCTAATGGTTTTATTTTCGTTTTCTGGCATGGTACTTGGGTGCTGTTAATTTAAAGAGTTATGTTATTTTCATAAGATAGAGCTGTAAAAAAGAAAAGATTTCTTGGCTTCTTCTGGCTCAGAGGTGGAACAGTGGCTGCGGGCTGGAAAAACACCGACCATTTGAGCCCTGAAGAAGGTGGTTGTATTCCTACCGCTTCTCTAGGAGTTAGGAAGGTGAGATTTTGGGATTTTTCTGAGAGGGAGGTGGAGAATTAGTCATTGTTCAAAGGGCTGTAACGGAGTCCTGTATTGAAGCCGCATCACCAATGGAGCTGCTGCTGAGCGGCACCAAAAAAGTGTTGAGAAAACGCAGTAAATGCTCAAAAGAACTATTCAACTTAAGTTACCGAATGTAAACATCTCAGCACTTTCTCCTCTTTTGAAGAATTTGATATGATTTGATACCGGCATCCGTAACTGCAAAATTAAGGGGTTTTCAATGAATTATAATGAGTGGCTGTGTTTCTACCAAATAGCTGTTCTGTTTCTGGGCAGCCCGTGACAAGTTACTTGAACCGATGGCATGGGATAATTTGGATTAGGTGTTTGGGTATTTTTCTTTGGATGTTTCTCCAAGAATTGTCAGGTTCTTACTGTAGCACCAAGTCATACTATTTTTATGATGCTCCTTTGGGGTCAGTTTTGTTGCTCAGTTTGAGGCTTTTTTAGGTCTTACTTCCTTTATCGTGTTCCCCCATCGAAGTGCTGGTCCAGTAGGTGCTTTCGCAAGCCTACAGGAGCGTACAGCAGCTCTGCAAATCTGGCTCGTCCCCCACCTTTGGCTGCTCAGGAAGATGTTGTAATTAACAGTTAACCATGAGATGCTGAGTTTAAGTGGAGAGACCAGTGTCAAAGAGAATTCTGTTCCAGGGGAGGATCAGGAGTTTTATAGCAAAGGAAATGCTTTTTTTTTTTTCTTTGCCTTTTTTTTTTTTTTTTTTATCACTACCATGAGCATCTCCTCTTCTTGGGGTACCCTTTTGTACTCACCGAATGGCGCTCCTTTGGACCAGGATTGGGCTGTGCCACACTCGCTCACCCCACTGCCGGACGGACACTGAGGCAAAGTCTGCTGGGGAAAACGGCGATCTTTGGAGCACCAGGAATGCCTCGGTGGGTCCGATCAAAGGTCCAGAAACATCCTGGTCATCACCACAGAGGTGTTAAGCTGCCTTGTCTAAAGACGGGATCAGCAGCTCTGGACAAACGAGCGACGTTGTGTCAATTTGCATCTGCATGAAGTTATGTTTTCTTTTTTGTTTTCTTTTTTTTTTTTTTTGCTATTTCTAATACACTTAACAAAACCCGCTTACACGTATTGCCACCCTAGCTTTTGGCCTTATCAGGAGAAAACAAAAAGGAAAACGCAGCGTTTCCCAGAACTTGCGCATTGCTCTTTCATAAAGTGGGAAGATCACAAGGTGATAAAAGCATCTTCAAAGGGAATGGCAGATTTTAGCAATGAGCACTTCTCGTGTGCCTCCAAACCGCACATCAGCCCTTTCTTATCTTATCAAGAGCGTAGCTACTGCATGCGTGTGCATTAGCTGCAGACCAAATGTACTTGCAGTACTTCCCAGTGTGGAGCAGACTTAATTGAACAGCCAAGCGCAGGAGGAGAGGGATTGATTTTCTGTAGTCTGAAGATACAGGGCAGTGGTTGGAGAAGCAACGCGATCCTTGCCTGAGGAAGGATTACTCAATCTATATTAGGCCGAGATGAAAAAGCAACAGTTAACCAGCATCAAATACAAGTTCAGCATACAGATTTTGTAACTGCCGTGTATCAAATATTTTTTTATGATGTCCACAAGTGTAACTACAAAAAGACCAAAGAAAAAAGTTGTGATGGTTTACCAATGATAGTGTATAGACTCTGGTGAGGTTTTCACTCAACTGAATAACTCTTTTCAGCGTAAGCAGGACAGGTCCAGTACAATAATGTAGTCTTTGGATCAAACACTTCACACTGCAGGGTTACGCGGCAGTTTGCAAACAGGGTGCCTTGCTCTTGCAAATGCACTAAGTCATGGTAGAGGCTTAACACCGCTATGGTTTTCTCTGATAAGGAAGTTATCGATGAGTGGAGGAAAGGAAGAAATGAGCGAGTGAGTAGAGGCTAAAAGTGACTAAAGGAAACAGGGCGATAAAAGTAATACTTCTACATGAAAAAGAGGAAGCATGATCAGGATGACTGTCAAATTGTGGAAAGCGCAGAAACGAAACTGGCGAAAGGAGATCGGAGGAAGAAGCGAGTGACAGTATTAGGAATATTCTGGGGAAAGAAGAAGAGGATTTGAAAAAAATCTCGACCAAGCATGCGAGGCATGTGGTGAGAAGAGAGATCTTGAGTGGCCTGGAGGTAAGGGGTAGAGATGCGATGGGGGAGCGGTGGATGAGGTTAATGGTGAGGCCCTTGGCGCCCCATGGAGAGCACCACCACCATGGTGGGAAGGTCCTGCTGTCCCATGTTGCTTCTTGCTAAACCCCTCACTGCTTTCAAACCCTGCTCCGGGGGTTTGTTTTCCACACCACCAAGCAATCTTCCTGCTCTCCTCCAGACTCGCCATATGGTCCACTGGTTTGTTAAGTGCGGTGCCAAAAGCTGGACGCAGTAGTCGCTGCTGGGATTTCCACCCCCGGAGTGTGAGTACCCACCTCCTGCGCAGAGCTCCAGTAGCTTCGATGAATCCCGCTTCATGCACAGAAGTGAGTGATTTTGTTCACCAAAGCTTGAATTAGCTTCTTTGTGACGTTGGTTTTGCCATCTTCAGTATTTCAGTAGACCATTAACATGTACTAAAAATAATTATAGATATTTGTGCTTCTTTTTTTCTGCTATAATTTCTATCGTATTTCTATATCAAGGATAATTTTAACATTTCTGATTGATTGTATTTAAGTAGTATTGAGGAGGAAAACATAATGCTTGGCCTCTCGTGGATGAGTTTCCAACACTGAGCCTATGAGCTCATTGTTTTTCTGTCATGACAAACCATTCAAAGCTGCTGTATTTTATTAGAATGGACTAAAAAAAATCCCTGCTCATAACGTTTTTGCATCTCTTTAACTGGACTTAAAATAACACCATTGTTTTTTTTGTTTTGGGTTTTTTTGTTTGTTTGTTTTGGGTTTTATGTTTGTTTGTTTGTTTGGGGGTTTTTTGTTCTGTTTTTTTTGGCATCATAAAAATGATCTTTTCTTTGAAAGTAATTACATATTGACTGCTGATGTGCATTCACTGCTGAATGTATTTTGAGAAAGATGCAGTTTTATTAAAAACGGGGGAAATAAGTGCAACAAGATTGGTGGAAGCTTTCCTTTATGTCGCCAGCTTCTGCAGGAAAGGATGGTAGATCTTGGTTTAGGACTCAGAAAACAAAACTTTTCGTTTATTTTTCTGAATTATGATTTTTGCAAGCAAAGCTCAGTACTGCTTTGTAGAAAGGCAGTATTCAGTGTCCTGAAAACATCCCTTAGTTTTGCAGGGAGATAAATGAGACTCGTTTTGCAGGCTTTTGTTGCTTGTTTCAGTTGGTCGGGATGAATACGAGCTGTAAGTCTCCAGGGAGGCTTCTCTGCGGCCACGGCTGCTCCGGTCACTCGGCAGCCATCCCAATGGCTGTGGGAGCAGCCTCCCTGGAGCTGCTTTCCTTTCCCATGGTTTGCTTTGCAGCTCTGCCGTCCTTTGCTGAACGTGCTCTGCTATATTAATATCCCAACTATTAAACCATTAAAGTCTGCCAGTGAGTTAATTACATTAGAGGTTACTTTTAAAACCTGCCAGTGATCCTCTCCTGAGGACTCTCCTGGGGAGCCGCATTTCAAAGGCGCCGTTCCTTCGCATCCCCGCTCACCAGAGAGTTCCTTGACTAAACTGAGAGCAAAGAGGATTGAATGTTTTCAGCACTTCTTTAAATTGATGTCTCTGAGAGTGGCTCTGGTGCCAGGCACTTGAAAAAAACCACGGAGATGCTGGAGATGAAATCTGAATAACCAATTCTAGCTGATGTTCAGGTTTGGGCTTTGCAGAGTCCTTAAGCACACGTTGCTTCTCGCCAACTTAAATACGACTTTTCTCGTGTGGCTGGCAGCAGCGAGCGCTGTGTCAGCATGGCAGCAGTGCTGTACTTCTAAAGATACGGATTCAAAGTGGTACCAAGGGGCAGGATCCCACCCAAAGCCATTCCTTTGCATGGCTCTGCAGCCCGGCTTCCTCCCCTCCGCCTGGCAAAGCCCTCGCACGGGTCCCGTCTGCAAGGGCTGCGTTAGAAACCTGGGGGGCTGCAGGGTTGGGTGAATCCAAATAGCTTCTGACTCTGTGTCTTCCCAATTATCGGTTTGGATTGAACTGTTAAAAGTAAAAAAAAATAAAAATAAATCCAGATTTTCAGGGTTTTTTTCTTCCAAAGAAGGTGGCGAGTGGGTAGTGAAGCTCCTCTGGATGTTCAGGGGGGTGGTTGAGGCACCATCCCTGGAGGTATCTGAAAGACGGTTACACGTAGTGCTTAGAGATACGGTTTAGTGATGGTTTTTGTCAGTGTGTGGCTGATGGTTGGACTCAATGATGATCTGAAAGGTCCCTGCCAACCTGGGCAATTCTATGGTTCTATGTTCTTGCTGAATAAAAAAAATGAAGACCACCCAGGTTAATTCCAGTTAATTAATAAACCCCTTCATTTCTTATACAAGCCATAGTTATCCCAGGCAGATCACCAATACCAGCATTACTGAATTTAAGGATTTAAAGGAATTTGAAAAGGGTTAAATATTTATACGGATGATAAGAATATTTAGTTATTTGTTAAGCAGGGTGCATCTGCAAAATGTGTTTGTTTTGGAGTAGAAACATACCACTGAATGCTGAAAGTAGGAAGATTTTTGCTGTGGTCTATTGAATGTTTTGTCCTCGGTGAGGTTTTTTTTATCCAGGAGAGGCGGGAGCACCCTGACTGTGTTCAGGCTGTGGATGAGTTGTGCAAACACTGAAATCGATGCACGGTTGTCTGAATATCTTGAGGAACCAGCTCATTCCAGACAGGAGTATTTTGCAATCAGGAACGCTTTTATTGCTTGTTCTGCTCCTAGACAGTAAGGAGATTTTGGATATAGTTGGTTTGATCAGTGCTGCGTCCTGCTGCGTAAGAGACTCCTTTGCGTGAAAGGGGGAATTATCTCCGGAAAGCGCAAGAGCAAACCTGTCACCTCCAGTCCTCATAAAACCCGAGAGCAGTGTTTGTATGGTAGCATATGATAGAATTGTAGAATGGTTTGGGTGGGAAGGGACCTTCAAGCCCACCCGGTGCCACCCCCTGCCCTGGGCAGGGACACCTCCCACCAGCCCAGGTTGCTCCAAGCCCCGTCCAACCTGGCCTTGAACCCCTCCAGGGATGGGGCAGCCACAGCTTCTCTGGGCAACCTGGGCCAGGGGCTCACCCCCCTCACAGCAAACAATTTCTTCCCAACATCTCATCTCAATCTCCCCTCTTGCAGTTTGAAGCCATCACCCCTCATCCTATTTCTATATGCCTTTGTAGAAAGTCCCTCTCCAGATTTCTTGTAGGCGCCCTTCAGATACTGGAAAGCTGCCGTCAGGTCTCCCCAGTGAGGGTCCATGAAGTCTAACTAAAAAAGAGAATATGCATCAAATATACCAATGTCTTTAAATTAACAGGCAAAACCTTTTACCTAATTAATTAATTATGAAGTGGCAGGCTGTATTGAGTAAATTAATTATGGAGAAGGAAAGACAAAAGAAAGTGAAATACTGTCCCTGTTGTAGCACTATTAATTGTTCTCCATCTGCCCGTGGAAACGAAAGCAAAATGGGAGAGACCAGACCTCCTGGAACAAAAAATGAGAGCTCAAAAGGTTGGTTCTTAATACCAGAAATAATCATTAAATTTTTGAAGGTTCCCTGAAGTTCAGAAAACATGCTACAGCTCACAAGGAATAAAAAACAGATTTGAAGCAAGCCGTATTTCCCTGGACTTTTCATTAGGTGGGGGACATTACCGCAGAGGGGACAGTGCCAGCCCAGCTCTGCGATGGCCATTGACCCTCGATCTCCTCCCAGAGGGGTCTGGAGACCCCCGGAGCGATGCTGATCTCAGTCCCCATGGCCACCTCCCTCGGGCTCCCGGGTTGGCAAGCAAGTGTTCTTCCCTTGGATCTGTGAAAGATAATATTCAAAATGGGAGCAAAACTTTAATTGGTAGCTGGCTTAGGCACCAATTGAATTCCTATTCATGCTTAATTAAAAAATAAAAGTACAAAAGTCTTTTTATCTGAGTGAGGGACAGAGTTCAGAAGCTCACTGAGATAACTCAGCGTTAGCTTTGTGAACTTCTTCACTGTTCACCAAAATGTAAAAACAAAAAAAAAAAAAAAAAGATGAGGTTTATTGGCTGTATAATGCCTTAATCAGATAGCCTCATTAACAGAGATTGTCCTATTCCTTCCTAATTGCCTCCATTCATTTAAATGGTGAGTCTTTAGAGACAGAAATTTTATTTAATCTGAGAACTGAGGGGCAAAACCCTGACTGTAATGAAACTGTGTTTAATCTTCTCTTTTATCAGGAAGGCATTATGAGTAGATGGAGTTTGGGGTGTGGATGCAGCTTGTGGTAAAAAGTGGATCGCAACTTGTTCACCATTTTCTTTGTTCCCATCCTACGAGAATGTGCTTTTTAAACCCCTGAAGCAGCTCAGCGCGGTGCTCAGCAGCGGCTCCTGGTCAAGGGGACTGGGGGATGCTCCTGGTTTCACACTGTGCCCAAGGGCTAAATTGGCGAAGCGGGTTTCTGATTCGGAATTTCCAAATGTGTACTTCATTTCCATAATTTTTTACCTAGAGCTCATAGGGAGCTGAAGGCAGTCTGTAGTTATAGAATCACAGAAGCGTTTCAGTTGGAAAAGACCCTTGAGATTGAATCCAACCTTTGTCCTTGGGAACGCAATTATTGTATGGGAATCCAACATTTCCGTTGGTGCTAGACCCATTGTTGCCTTTTTGTCCCTGTCCTGATTTCCCACAGCTGCTCAGAACCTCTGGCGAGCCACACTTGTCGTCTTGAAAAATCCTCAAAATTAGATCTTCTGATTACAGAGATTTTGAAGAACAGTCCTCTAGGGGGTTGGTTGGTTTTTTTCTTTCCCCCATTACTGCTCTTACTCCTCAATCGTTCTTTTTAACGCCGAGGACTCTCTTTCCAAGAGTGGGGGAACTGAAATCCCAGATCCTCCTCAGCGGTGTTGGTATTTAAGCGCTGTGGGGGGGGTAAAAAGGGCCCTGGGGGGTTTCGCTGGGACTGAAGGGTTGCTGCAGGCACGGCTGTGGGACAAGGAGCTTTTCTCTCCTGATGGATTCAAAGAGAAAAATTAAAATACAAATTTAAAAATAAGTTTATGGATTTTTACTGGCTAATCATTGCACCTATATACCATTGCTTAGCAAAAAGTCTTAAACCTCTCTTCCAGGTTTCCATTTTGCTGATGTTTTCGCACAGATCGTATATATTCTTTCCTAAGTAGCTTAGCAAGGGAACCTAAACAGCATCCAAAAAGATTAGATTTGGGGTTTGTATTCAAGAAAAACCCCTTTATCTGGGATATATTTCCTGGTTCCATAATTTCATGCCAAAACCATTCACGCTAAGAGTAAAAAATTGCAAGTGCTGTGTATGATGGAGAAAGTGAGAGAAAAAATGGAACAATAAAATAACTTAAAACCAAAACAGCCAGGAGGCAGGAAGGATGCAGACATGCGCCCCCCCGCCCCCGTGTTAATTTACAAACTGGCCATTAGCCTCTGGCCCACTATTCCGCAGCAATCACCAGAATATAGGAGTCAGAAAGTGATTTTTCCTCAAGAATGAAAAGAGATGCAAGGCGTTTCACCCTGCTGAAGCGAGCTAAGGAAACGGCTCCGCTCCTCAGCGAGTGCAGCTGGGCTCTGTCCCAGCAATAGAGGTTGCGCAGAGCTAATTTGTTCATCGGAGTCTGTTGCTTTGCCTTTATTACGTACCAAACAGAAGAATTAAGTCCTCTAGCGTATCTCTTAGCATAGAATCTAGTGTTCTGCCCCTTCACCTGGGTGCTACCACGGGGTACTTTGACCTAAATCTCTGCGTTTGGGAAAGGAAATATGAGTGATATAACCTCATACACACGTATTTCTATTCAAAAGGAAATAAAAATCCTGCACGATAATGTTCATGATCTCCAGAAAAACGTCAGAGGACATTATGCCCCATCTTGCTATACTTTATTCTTCCAGTTTCTGCAGTTATACAGAGGGGAATGAGTGGAAGAAAGAGAGGAGAAAATGTGAAAACCCTCTAGTGAAAAAAACTCATGAGATCAAAAGAAAAAAATCTTAACCAACCCTGATGGCTGTAGTTTCAATTCTCTTTTGGACAGAGATGCGGTATGAAAAAGATGCATGTTGGTTAAAGGCAAGGAGTTACGATATAGACAGATGTGCCGCATAACTCATAGTGGTCAGTTCAGTCAAACTGCTATAAAATTCTCATATGCACAACAGAAGGCAGACAATTTATTTATAATTTCAATCAGAGCAGAGATTACCTTCAAATCAGAATTCTTCTAAACGTGGCAAGGCATTTCATTTCTAAACAGTGCGGCTGTGTTTAATAATATGTTCACACTATGTGGTTTTCTTGGGGCGTGCGCGCCCGCCTGCAAGTTTGGTGGCCTTTTTAACATGGTCGTGCTCCGTATTACAGCAAATAGCACAGTTCAAAAGTGACGGAAAAGCCACGTCTGCAATTTCTCTCTGCAGTGGCTGAACAGGGGTTTTTCATTTCATACATCATTTACAACTTGCTGCAGTGATTCTACAAAGTCAGTACGCATCCTCCAGACATAGCGAAGAGCAGAAGTAAATAGATTTGTTTTTAGGATCGCTGTTGTCATCATTATGCATGTTTGGCACCAGTTTTATTTTTCTGCATCTCGCCAAATTGCCCAGAGCACTGTTTGGCACCTGGATACTGAATTCAGATAATTTAATTTCTAAAGTCAGTCTTGTAATTGCATCTTTTCCTATCACACGTGTGCGTACCTGCCAGCCTGCCCTGAAGGGCCGGGGGAGGCAGGTCCGTCTGTCCGAACCCACGTGTCTCCCACCTCGTACATGCCCAGAAAACCTGTTTTTTTGTAGAGTTCCTTCCCTCCCATCCTGCTCTGGCTTGTCCACCTCCTGCCCTTCCCTGGGAAGGGGTTCCTGCCTTCCCCCCGTTTTTGCATAGGATGCTGCAAGGCAGTAGAGCCATTAGCAATTTTGTAGGTGTTATTTTACTGACTTTGGGGGCAGTGAGAAAACTGGAGAAAATTCCTGGGTTTACTCATGTTGAAGTTTTCTTCAAAAACCGTTCATCCCTCTAAAACCTCACTTGAGATTTGTTTAGCGGAGCTAAACAGTGAGCTTTCCGCAGACTCTGTCTTAAAGCACCTAAAATAGGCACTATAATGCTTTGCTACCATGAATTTGTATGTTGGAACAACAGAGCTCGAATGCTTTCTACATCGGGGGCTTTGGTTTTGGAGATTTCAGTAATTTTGAAGGTTCAATGCTTGACAGTCCATCTTCACCTTCAATTTGCGGCATGAGTCTGGATGTTTAAGGAGAAGAGTTGTCTCGTACGAGTGGCAAGAGAAAGAAGCAGCGTTCATTTCTTGGTGTCTCAGAACTGTTTTTGCTCAATGGGGACTGAAGGAAACATAACACCGTATACAGTTTCAATAATTTTAAAAATTGAAAGTATTCCCATTCTGTTTGCTGTTGCAGCCCTCTGCTCCTCCATGTCCCCCTGGCTTGTGGCTGGTTTTTTCCCTGCTCCCAGGAGCGTCTTTGGTTTCTTCATTCTTGTTAATAGGGACATCGGAGTCCATCGGTTCTCAGATGAAACAGCATTATTATTATTATTATTATTAACATCTACTCTGACTCCATTCAACACATCTAGATACCATGTACTGTCAGACTCTACAGATTTTAATAAGTTGGCCAGTTTTCAGCATTCCCTTCATCAGATTTAATTGAACTTTAACTTCAGTCATTATAGACTTGATCATTACTTTCAGGGCATGTTAAAGTGGGTAGTAATTATATCTACATAGTATAATATAAGAATCCTGATGGGTTTTTAAGGCACTTTCCGAGTTTCTCCACTTTAATTAAAGAATTGCATTAAAACTATCTAAGAGGCTATTATTTTTGAATGGTGATTTAGTATTTTGACCCTTCTTCATGCAAGCAATAAATTATTTGGAAGGCAAACATTTGCAGGTGAGCAAGGAAGTGAAGAGGGTTGAATCACTGTTCAGAAATGGAGCAGAAATTAAAAGAATTGTGAACTGATTGCAGTGGAATTGTCTGCCTGATTGCCTTTCTTCTGTCTGCCTGAGAATCGCAATAAAACCCAGAATACAGCAAAGATTAATGGTTTTGAGATGTTCGCTTTCTCGTAAAAGTGGATGAGTCCTTGGACAGACAGACTCATTCTTGTTTTCATCTGAGGAGAACTTTGCTGAAAGGATATCTATGGAAGGGACAGCCGTTAATAAAGCTGTACCGCAGCCGATCTGGAAGTGTGACAAACCAAAGGGCGAGTCTGGGCTGAGTCGAGCTGTGGCTGCGGCTCATGTAGAGGTTCCACAATCGCTGTTGGTCACGCTGGTAGAGCTTGATGCTTGGATCCCTGTACTGGGCGCTGGTGAGGCCCCACCTCGAGGGCTGTGTCCAGTTTTGGGCCCCTCACCACAAGACAGACACCGAGGGGCCGGAGCGTGTCCAGAGAAGGGCAACGGAGCTGGTGAGGGGTCTGGAGCACAAGTCTGGTGAGGAGCGGCTGAGGGAGCTGGGGGTGTTCAGCCTGGAGAAAAGGGGGCTGAGGGGAGACCTTCTCGCTCTCTGCAGCTCCCTGAAAGGAGGGGGTAGCCAGGGGGGGTCGGGCTCTTCTCCCAAGGAACAGGCCATGAGACAAGGGGAAACGGCCTCCAGTTGCGCCAGGGGAGGTTTAGGATGGGTATTAGGGAAAATTTCTTCATGGAAAGAGTTGCCAAGCATTGGAAGAGGCTGCCCAGGGCAGTGGTGGAGTCGCCATCCCTGGAGGGATTTAAAAGCCGGGCAGACGTGGGGCTGAGGGACGTGGGGTAGTGGTGGACTTGGTAGTGCTGGGTTAAGGGTTAGAACTGGTGATCTTGAAGGTCTCTCCCAACCTACAAAATTCTGTGATTCAAAAAGTAGATGGGGTTCTTGCTCTATGTTATGTTGAACCCATCCTTGCAGACTGGCGTGGGTTTGCTACCAGCAAATTTCCACTGTCTCTGCCCGGGAGCGTGTGCTGAGGTCCTGTTTCTTACTGGACACTTTAAAAAACTACGGGGATCTGTCAATGTCTGCCTTGTGGGACTGGGCTGTGTGCTGTCCCGCTGCGTCTTGGCCTTATCTTAACGGGGGAGGTAGGGATGGGTATATGGGGACATACACCGCATTAGGCAGCAGTATGCGGCTATGTTGTTTTTCTGTTTTTCTGTCTTTCCGTGATTGTTCAAGTTACTCTGAAGCCCAAATGATTTGCAGAAGGACTGAAGTGAAGCTGGATGGAAATCAGTAAGGAGAGCCATGCCTGGCGTTCGGCAAAATAAGGCGTTAGGGTCTCAGGCATCTCACTACAAATTTGGCTACTGTTTGGAACAACGTAGAGTGGGAGAGCAGAGTGAATAAATCAAAAGATTGCAGGATCTCAGTGTTTCCACGATCTTTCAACCCTGACAGCACTCAATAGACTGCGTTAAAACTGGGACGACGATGATGGCTTTGTAGACTGCATTATTTATTCACAGGCTAGCAAACCCAGACTTATTTATTCAGTTCATAGGCCATTAATTCATGATGATTCCAAGAATATAACCAGAATTAGCATTAAAGGGAATTTTGCAGCCTGTGTAAGAAAACATATTCACTGCTAAAGTTTAATGGAAGGTTTCCTATTGAACAAATAAATTTACGCTGCTAATTAAATGTTATATGCAGAATTTCAATAACAGATCCCCACTGATTTTAATGCTAGAACAAGGTTTTTAAAATAATACATTTCCAACCAAATCCAGTACTTTTATTTTATACCAAATCAGAGTATGGAAGTAGTGAAAGCAATAAATGTTGTGATAAAGAGTTGTTGAAACTTGAGCAATTTTGAAACAGACTTTACTTATATGTGTTGGCCTGTGAGATCCAGGGGACATGTGAGTAGCAGACAGTGCAGTAGCTGTGAAAATGTGGTTTTTAAATATACTTTTTCTTAGGAAAATAAAAAAAAAAAAGCCTGCATGTTCAGACTTGTACCTCAGGCATTGATGAATCCCTCAGAATCAGGACAATTTACCCAATGTAGTTATTTCCCCTCATTTGTAAGAGCTAATCTGGAGAAAATTAAATGAACAGAAAACTTTTCCAAAGCTTTCTTAGAAACAAAAAAGGTTTTCACGTGTTTGTTTAGGAGGCTGTATCGTACGATGTATCTTATTCATCTTCCATCTGCTTTAGAAATGCAGATGTTAAAGTGCTTGGATTCATTGGATTTTAACAAACCTAAGAATTGAGGAGAACACTGAATAAAGGATGTCTGGGATATTCGTAGACCACATCATCTTTCCATTTCATTGCCTTGAAAAGCAGGACCTGTTTTCCCACATTTCCTATAATCATCTGTTCTACACATTATGTGCAATAAGTAGAAATCTTGCCTTGCCTTTAGGCTTGACCATTTTGGTTCCTGGAACATTACTGGTTTTCAGAATGATTTTAGGCTTTTTAGCTTCATTTGCTCTTAAAATCATTACATAACAACCGTGTTTTAGGGGAAATTATGGAACGGGCATATGGGCCTCCTGTTGGGATGAATGACACACACTAGGAATACTTCAGGAAATTAAAGAAAATAGAGTAATTATTTCTGGTTTTAATCTATACAAATTTATCATGATGTTGTCTTCAGAAAACTGGTGTTTTGTCAACCTAAGTGGTGAAACAGAAAAGAAGAAAAAAATTACTTTTTTGGGTATTGAATACCTTCACTGTGTCTTCTGACTCTGCTCTCTCCAAAGTTCTAGATTTAATCCCAGTTTTTACAATTTGTCTTAAAGACACGAACTGTGATGGCTGCTGGATTTTGAAACTTTCTCTACCACAGAGAACTCTGTGTCCAGCTGCATTTCTACCAAATAATAGAGACCAATATTATCATTAAACCATCCTGATATTAATTATTTTAAGGTATGTGATAAACAGACCAAGAACCACGACGGTTTTTCATGGATAACTCAACTGCCTCATCACTGAAAAAGTCCAAACAGCTTTTGTCCGTATCACATCTCAAAAAGCAGAATGGGGCCATGAGTTTGTTGGGACTGATGATAGCATTTGTTTTTAACCATATTTAAAATTAGCAGCCCCCCAAATTTTAGGATTGGCTTCCATAAGGTCATAGAACTTTTGCAGGGGGAATCTTAGTAAGCGTGTTGTTACGGGTCTAGAAAACGTGATACGGAGCTTGGTAACGTGTTTGAATGGATGATCCCTGGAGTATTCAAATAGGCATTTATGAGAATCAGGAGAAATAAATTATGCAGCTTTTCCAGTGGTGCTCGTTTGCAGGAAGCGTGCATTGGCCCTGGCAGGAAAAAGCTGATATGGTGTAACGCGAAGTATCAGAAACGCTAAAGAAAACGGGCTGCGCTGGGCACTTATCGCCGCTGGTCCGGCGGCTGTTGGAGAGATAATTTCCACGTCCTGCTCTCGGCACTGGTTTGTTAGGAGGAAAGCTATAGTCACAGAGAACCCACAGCTCCTGCTCGCTGAAAAGACAATTAATCAAGTAAAATCTGGATTGCTTAAGTGAGTAACAGCTTTTCTTAATATCTGAAACAATGAAGAATACAGGTTTTGAACTGTTTTACTGTTTTAAATTAATAACTTCACATCTGCTTAGAAAGATAACACTGTCCTGAATAAAGCATGACTTTCTAGCTTTGTATAATGACTCTTTTTCGGATGATATTACGGAGAGCCATAGAATATGAGATGAACCTTAATTAATATTCTTTCAATTACAATATATTTCACTGTCATATTATTCTAATATTCATGAACTAGTGAGGAGCTGGTTATAAATCTAATGACTAGGAAACTAAAAGAATATGAGAGTGCAACTCCATCTCCTCCTAGAGAAGACACATATTTAATTCCTACCTTCCATGTATTATTCAAATCTTTGCTTTTAAAAGTATAGACAGTGATCCAAATTCTGCCATCACTTATAAGCAGAAAATACATAACTATTAAAATTTCATTGAAAGTTCATTTCAGATTTGTTCAAGTTTCTTGATGGGAAACGTAGCCTTGCGTGGATGACTTTCTGGGGCAGGATACGCATATTTTGGCCGTTTCTTTTCGAAGCGTCGGTAATGACTGTGTGTTATAGCTGCTTTAGTGATGGTGCTTTTTGAGATCTTTTAGCAGCAGAGCTCAGGGTGCTAATAGTGCAGGAGCAGGAGAGCTGGTGGTATGGGTCTGTGGGGTTTGCTGTCGGATAACACTCTGGCTTGTTTAAATTGAAAAATGAAGCCATAAAAGCAACAGAAGTTGTTTTTACCCAGCTTGTTGGAAGGGATCGGTGCCGCAACGCTCTCCCTTTTGAGGTGTACTCCTGGTAATTTAGGTTTTGCGTGTATGTGTGTGTGCCACCTGTTGCCCTCCACTCACGGTGCTTTGCCCACCATCGCTGTTTGACCCTGTTCTGAGCAGTTTGAGGATGAAAGCCTGGGCTGGTGGGAGGTGTCCCTGCCCGGGGCAGGGGGCCGGAACTCGATGATCTTTAAGGTCCCTTCCAACCCAAACCATTCCATGATTCTATGGTGGAACCACACCAGGCCACGCTCAATCCTCAAGTAAGAGCTGGCTTGCTGGGTTTGAGATACCGTCAAAGACAGCCTTGCTTTGGACTGTGCACAGGATGACATAAAACAATAATTATCTTCTCAGAACATCGCCACGGTGACTTAGCAAAACAGCAATTTGGTTTTTACTATTTTTGTTTCTCCCCTTCCCAAAGCATTTAGTCCGTGCAGCTGGCTCCATAGTTTGGGATAGCTCACGGGATAACAGCCATTTCCCTGGAAAGGCAGCTCACGCATAAAGACGTTTTCAGGTTCATACATTTGAGATGAAAAGCCCATTTAATAAAAGCTGTCAAGGCAAACAACAGTATATGCTGGTTTGTAATTAGAAAGCAGCTTTCCTTTGCTATGGGTTTGAGATATAAGATAGGACAGTGCAGTCATAGAAAAGAATAACTTTGGAAAATCAGCTGCATTGTGAGTAAAAAATAATAATTTTTAACAATGAATAAATCAAAAGTCATATCCACAGCTCCTGTAGTTTAGAAATAACAGCTGACAAAGGAAATAAAATCTTGATAGTAACATACAAGTGTGAAAGAAACCACTTTTCAGTTGACCTACTCCAAAAGTCATTAACTAGCAATGTGCTGACAACACAGGAAAAATAACTCACAGAGTTTTTTATTAGTTTTCCTACTGAGCTGCAAGTAACGTCGGAGTCAGTTTAGGAATTTAATGCAACAATTATATAGCATATCTTTAATTATTTGATACTGCATTATTTGGGTGTTTTTTGTTGACTAGTTCACAAAATTTTAAAATCACTGCTCATTTCCAACATTAAGTGACAACTGCTTTTGTAATGAAAATTGATCCTACGTGTAATTTAAGATCAAACCAATTGTGCTACTCCCGAGGTAACGGGATTTTTGATGTTATTAATAGACACTACAGTCTAAATTCTTTCCTCGCTTCCAGTTTTGCTTAAATAGCCTATATTTAGAACTACCACATTCAAAACGCTGCGTTCTCAGCACAGATTGCCTCACCCCGTGATTGAATCAGCACCGTCCGCCGTTGCCCGAGAGGACGGTGATGGGCTTGGGTAGAGGTGAAGTGATGCGACAAAGTTGGAAGCTCACTCATTACCTATAACAACTATAATCTTTTAATTGGCACATTTTATGCATGCCTATTCATGAGGAGAACAACGAGTAGTAAAAAACCTCTGCTACTTGTTTGTAGCGCTTGGAACAAGCCCGTACCGAACGTGAGTGAGTGATGCTGTGTCATCTCAAGATGATACAAACAAGGCGAGCAATTCCCTTCCCTCTGGCCACTTGGTAATAACGCCATCTGTGCATTACCTCGAATAAATCACATTTTTTATCAAGAAGGGAATATTTTTGAGCAAAGGAAACACTGAACTATGTCAACTTCATGTAGTTTGGTTTTTAATAAAAGTGCCTCTAACCCTTTTTCAGGATTAAAGCACACTTGTACCTCAGCGCTTGGGGGCTCAGACCTTCAGCATCCGGCGTGTTGCATCTTTCATAAGTCAGCGATGATGGGGTTTGAGTAAAATTCTCGCATCGTTTATTACCATTCCAAATGTTCCAGTTATTAAAGGACAAGATCGCATTAATTCTGGCACTATCCCTACCCCTTCCAAAGAAAGACTAATTTTTGAATTCCTTTACTGAAGGAGTGGTCAGGCACTGGAACAGCCTGCCCAGGGAGGGGGTTGAGTCACCATCCCTGGAGGTGTTTAAGAAATGTGTAGATGTGGCACTTCAGGGCATGCTCTAGTGGCAGAGATTGTAGGCTGGTTGGACTCGATGATCTCAAAGGTCCTTTCCAACCATGAAGATTCTATTCTATGAAAATATTCTGTGAAAGACAACGCTGAATCCCATAAGATTTAAGTTTAAGACGCAGTGAGAAAATAAAGAAAATAAACTTATCTAGGCTCCTTTTCCCACGAAAGGTTGGACCAGATGATCCTTTGAATTCCCTTCTGACCTGGGCTGTTCTGTGGTTCTGTGACGGTCACAGTGTGGTCCGGAAGTTTCTGGTGTATCCGTTGTCGGCCCAGAGATGCTCTTACAAAGGCAATTCCAATAAAAAATGCAGCCAAACATAAACACACATGGAGTACTCAAGTAAACAGAGCTCTCAAATATTTTTAAAACTCTGCCTGGGTTTAAAAGTGCCTGCCACACAGGCACACGAGTCGTCATGCTGCCCAAAAAAGTTCCCTCTACTTTTTGCGGCTTTTTTTCCTTAATGCTCATGGTCGTGCAAGCTTTAAGAAGGAGGGGGGGGGGAAATAAATCTGGACATAGCAAATAATACCTGATATCTTTTTTCTTCTGTGCTTAGGTCCACTTTCTGTGCTGCTTGACCCGATGACTCCCAGTAGAGACATCTCAAAGGCGAGACAATCCAGGATTTGTCAGATTTACCCTGTTTTGGCTGGCAGGTGAGAGCCCCGAGGGGCCGCTGCTGCGCTCCCCGGGAGGGACACAACGGGCCCCCTCCAGAGCACTTGAATTTCAAAGGTGTTTCCCCCTCAGTTTGAAATAACCCACGTTTCCTGGGGTTTATTTTTTATTTTATTTTTGCAAAAGCTTATTTTTCCAACTCAGAGGGATGAGCCAAAAAATAGCTTTCCCAGAGCAATGAGCCAAAATATCTCTCGTTTGTATGCCTAAAGTGCATTCTTCTGCCATCGTAACTTGCGCTGCAATAAGCATATTTCCCTCCTTTGTTGGCATTTATAATTATTGTTAAAAGACACGCTTAAGGTGATTGTGCCAGGCAATATAAAGAAGTTAGCAATAAAGAAAAATGGTTTCCTTATTTAAATACAATACTTAAATTTTTTTCTGGTATTTCTTAAAAATGTAATTTAAAATATATGTTTACAGTTATGCTACTTCTTTTATTTAAAGATAAAAATGGGTTTTCAAATGTTATGGTTATTCCAGCTGTCTTCTCCCCTGCCAAAATAAAAGATAACCACCATCAGACAGAGATTGGATTCTTTTCATGTCCGAGTTCACTAAGTTGGAGACAATCTTTGAGCTTTTATTGAAGATATGATAATTTAGCTTCTACAAAGCTAACTGAATTAGCTGTTAGACATTCCCTACAACTTCTATTATCTACAAAGCTGGGCGTTGAGTGAATAAAGGCACTTAGGGAAAGGTAGACCTTTTTACAAGAGACAATTCTTTAATTTGCTTTAATGTGTGAAAGCCAGCACCGAACACACCGCATATTACAAGGATGTCAGTGATAATATGATGCCCTACCTCCAGTAAATTGTAAATTAAACCTCTGAAATCCACTGGCTCTCTGTGACACAGATACCGGTGTTTGGTAATTGCAGGACAAATTGCTTTCCAAGGAGATCGTGTTAAGCTCTTGATTTCTTCCCTGACACCTCCTGAAGAGGTGAAGTACTTTACACTTATCATTAAAACCCAGAGATCTACACAAATCGCTTCCCAACGTGGCACTCGCCCCGTAACTCCGAGACAGATAACGGGCGCATCCCGGCTGAGCTTCAGCTTCCATCTGGGTGACAGATAAGAAATTCCGCTGGACACGTTCCCGCTGTGATAGACAGAAGTAATATCTCCAGCAGCAGGAGTACTCTGCCACGTCAGTCTCTATAAAGTTAACGCTTTTGCAGTAAACAGTTTTTATGCAAGAGGAGACTTGCGGAACGTCTCAGGAAATACTCCACCACGCGTGATCCCACATGGAGTCAACGTCTCAGTTGCGGGCAGACAGTCACCCCGGACACTGAGCCAGAAATGTAGGTGTGACCTGGAACTATTTGCCTGAACTTTTAGGGAGGGAAGATGATTAATTAAAAATCAGTCTCTTCACAGGGAAAGTTCTATATTGGTAAATCCAGGGGAGGGCAGCTCCAATGGCTCCCCAGGAAAAGCTGCTCTTCAGCATCACTTATCTGGAACGTTACGGCTGAAAACTGTTCTGATAGGCCCAGACTTATTATCTTTTTTTCATCTCTTCTTTGAGAAATGGAAGTGGAAAGCAGTGAAATAAAGACAATAAGCAACATGGGAAGGTGTGATCCACCTCGGCTCTCGTAGGGCGCTTTCCCTCTTTTCCACCCGCAGTTGCACCCTAAATACGGAGGAGCCGAAGCCAGAGAAGAGGCTGGAGCCACCGAGCACATCCCCTCCTGATGCCTTCCTCCATGCGTGTCTTCAGCTGAAGGCAGCAGGTATTTTGGGTTGTCAGGGTACTTCTGAGGATTAGTGGCAGTCTTTCCCATGGCACGTAGGTAACTCCTAGGCGTTCAGTGTATTCACCTGGAAAATAAGCCAAGCGTAATAAAAACGAAATGTCGAGCGCTCCTTCTCTTTACACAGTGATTAGTATATTAACGTCTAAATGCGGAGGCAGCGCAGGTTGGGAATATGACATTAAGACTGAAGGTTCAAAACCTTAAAAGGGAATGCAAGACCTTACGGCTAATGAAACACTAATCTGGCACGTTGTCACTCCATTTGAAGTTAAAGCAATCTGAGACGTTTTGTTCTCATGGGGAAACACCCCCCCACAGAGAGGACAGACCTTTCGGGGCTAGAAAAACCACCTGTGGGATTTCGGCTTCCGAGACACGTTAGAATGTTTGTTGGATCTCCTCCGGGTAGGGAAATTATTTCTAGTTTTGTCTTGCAAAAAGCATTTTGTGCCCGCGTCATCAGGAGAGGTTTCAGAAAAATAACCAGGCGTGAGAGGTCAAGCCCTCCTGCCTCGGCTCAGTTTTTAGGGCTACCCAAAGGGAAGGTCCTGGTGCTCCAGGGAACCACAGCAATGTGTTCGGGTGGGACAGTTCAGAAAAATATCCCTTTGTGTTGCCTCCTACTTCCTAGGTACATAAGAAAGCTTCTGCATAGGCATGATGGTCCCCATGCAATCAAAACTTTGATAAAATATCTTCCGTGTTAAAGAAGGCAGTTACTGTGGTTTTTTCCTTTTTATAAAGTGTAGTTTGTTGAAGTTTTGGCACTTAATCCTTTATGCAGTCAGGAGTGTGGTTGTTCTCATATAATGAGGTAGAGCAAAATGGCAGAAACTGTCTCTGCTAATAATAATGATATTTGTCCTGTCCCTCTCTGCACGTAAAAGGACTTCACAATTAAATACAATCTAGGCAGGAAGCAGAACTGGCTTTTCGGTTGATCTAGTTATAAAATAACATGCCCTTCCCTTTAGAAAAGAGAAGCTAATCGGCCTTGGGTAAAATGTTTTGGTTTTTTCTCTTTCTGTGACAGGCGCGAGGGGACTGGGGCTCAGACACCGCTCGGAAACCAGCCTGTGGACGGTGTGGCAGCGCCGGTGACAAATGCCATCGCGCCAAAGTAGCATCGCACTGCAGTTTGCAGGGCGGTGAAGAGCTGGAATTCGGTACTTGGATGACACTCCAGGTGATGTCGATATCAGGGAATAAATTGAGGTCAGTACTATCTGATTTACTGCTGAAATACCTCGCTGCATTATAGAGCGCCTGAAGTTTCTTTCGTAAAGATGCAACAACTGATTGAGAAATGTTGTTGTAAGATATGTGCGCGCGCACACACACACACACACACACACATGCTTTCTGTAATCAGGAGCTTTGAACATGATCGGCGGGTAGCACTGAAAGGCTGAAATTCGGGCAGGGTGACAGGAGAGAAGAGGTGCCATCGTCACTGAGCCCGGCGGCACGGGCTGCCCCTGCTCCTGGGCAGGGGGGGACAGAGACCCGGGGGCAGGGAGCTCGGCCTTTGATGAAGTATAATTAGCACTGGTAGGAGAATAACGACAGAGAGACAGAGGGCTTGTTGGTTTAGTACTTATCCAACCTTTATTACAACCCTCGAGGTAACTTAAGGGTTGTAGGGAGGGGGAAGGTATATATCTCCAAAGTCACGGAGAGAAGAGTTTTTATGGGAAAGCCCTGTTAGCCCAGGGGTTACCCTGGCAGCAGCAGCCATACAATTTTCTCTGAACTACAAAGAGACAAGCAGAGTTTCAGTGAACACCAGCCGTATAACGTTGGGGTTTCTCAGCTGGACACGTTAGCTGTGTCCATCGGCCCCCTTACGACGGAAGATACAAACCCCATCTTTCGCCCCGTGCTTTAGGACTACACGCAGTACAGATGGTGGAAAAATGTAAAGAGTGTGATTTACTCACTAAAAAGCTCAGAAACCGATGGGCACAGGTTTTTTGGATTCACCTCTGTAAGGGACAGCGGGGGCCGAGGCTGAAGGCCCCCTGGTCCTCCTCCCCGCGGGAGCACGCAGCAGCAGCCGCGGTTCCATCAGGCTCTTTCCTCGCACCCCGGGGGCGGCTGCGAAACAGCTTTTTACTGTCCCTCAAAAATCATCTCAGGAACGAACCACAACAAATACATAAATGAGTCCCAGTCTCTCGCTTTCCCTTCCTGTGCCTTCTGAAGTACTTCCCAAGCCTTTCCCCGCTCACTTCCCAACGCTATTTCTCTGACGGAAAAGGGAACAGAGAGAAGTCTCCGGTTGGGAGCAGACGGGTCGGGTGAAGGGCGAGGGAAATCCAGTGCTCCCCTCCCTGGCTCCCCTGAAACGGAGCAAAGCAAGCAAAAATGCATCTTCTGAAACAACAACCCTAAGTACTGTCTCGCAGCAGAGGTAAAAGAACGGAGTTTGGTGGGTATTATCCGAGGCGGGGAGGTTCTGTGCCGCAGAATTCCGACGGCCCCCGCTTCGCTCGTCCCCCACAGGCTGTGCTCTTTGGCCGGGCTGCGGCAAGCAGAGACCTCCAGACACTGGTCTAACAGACAGACAAGCAAATTACCATTTCCCTATATAAATAAAATTACAGTAATGAGTTACTCACATTCTGCGCTAAAGTATTTTTCTGAATTCAAAAGATATGGAAGTATATAATATGTCTCTCTGAAGACATTTTAGAATATTTATGAAAACAATTCATAAAATTAAATCCCATTAGTTCTAGATTAGCACTTGACATTTGTCAGACTAATAACTTTTCTTAGCTGGAGGGGACACCCTGGCTTTCAGTAATGCTTAATGGGTTTTCTTCCTGATATCTATCTGGCAGTGTTATTCTTATTTTTACTGTCACAAATGGCACGGATCTGACAGGACTGCGTTTTCATCTGGGATGCAATCTTTAATCTGCCCTTTCCTGCCAGCTATGTATACGCACACGTACAGTTGGCATATCCAGCAAAACCACGTCTCGTATTTTTTGTCTGCTTAACAATCAGCTTAAACATGGCAATTCACAGCCATTAATAACAGCTAAATCATATATTTTTATGTCAATGCTGACAAAGTTGTTTATATGGTTACCTGCACGTTTGGAGGGAAGATTGTCCAGGTTTGATTAATACATCACAAATGTTTATGAACCGTGTCCGCTTGGCTGTCATACTCTATACCAGAGACAATTTTTATAGAGGTTTCTTAAGATACGTATCTTACTTCCCTGGGCAAACAAAATTCGGGAAGTAATAACAACGACATCAAACGGGTATGTTTCCTTGCTGATTTAAATATTGCAGTAGAGCAAGTTTCACACTTTGCAGGTGGAAAAAACTTTGATGTCTGCCAGCGTAAGGTCAGTACAATATACTCTTCAAAATTACACGAAGTTGTCTGAGACAGCTAGAAATGGGAATTTCAGGAGGGTGTCTTCACCAAAGCCTGTTTTACACCTGTGTTTCCACCCTGTGGGTTCCCGGTTGCACAGTACCTAATGATTAGGAAGCAATGGCTGATAAGAATGTCCTTATTAGAGACTTAAGTCCTGTTATCTCAATTACCACAGGGTTTCTCCCTTACTACATTCTGCTCCTTTACCTTCAGTCTCCTACCTAGTTACCTAGGCTAAATCTACAGAGAGAAAGCACCGTCGTTGTACATGCCTTATTTTCGTGTTATCATTGATAGAAAATGGAATTTTCCTTGTCTTCCAGCTCTCTGTGCTCGGTCATTGAAGGAATGCATGTTTTCACCAGGGAGCTCGTTATTTATACGAACGATTGCACTGACTTTGGCCACGAAGGTAAGAAAATGCATCCGAGTTCCCACCAAAGGGCTGGAAACCATAAAGGCGGACCAGCAGTAAGCAAAAGCTCGCACTCGAGGCGGTAAAAGATGTGCCTCCACGTACAGGCTCCAGTATGAGCACTTTGGCCTCTGGCTTAAAATCAGCTCTAAAATCCAGACCCAAGGGCATTCCTGGGCAGAAAGGTGTCTGCTCGTCGCCCTGGCTGGGTTTTCCTCCAGCTAACAGGGAAGGGAATCACGTTTGAAGTGTCTGATCTACCAAACATACAAGCTGGGTTTAATTCAGGACCTGGCTGGAGTCGGTGCGCACTAAGCGTTGTAGCACGTAAATAATAAGCTAACCTGGCGCGGGTTACCTCTGAACTGGATCTGCTGAATCTTTCCCATAGCTTTTCAAAACCATTTCAACTTGAGCTTCGGAACTTCTTCTGTGGCCTTAAAACATTTTCATTTAAGCAAAATATAGGTTTAGTTAGCAACAAAATGGCAATGGTGAGAATTTGTGTAAATCCTGGCGCTGCCGTGTGACCTCTTTGGGTGAGAACGGGGCGTCAGAGACCCCTGCTGCTAGAGCTGCTCACACTCAGTACGAGAAACTGGTGCCAGCACCAGACATTTCTGGTAGAAACGTGTGTTTATTACAGAGAACATAAACGTCTAATTTTTCTTGAAGCATCAAAAAAAGAAATAGTGTCTTATCTCCCACTTCTGTAGCCTCCTTTGGGCCAAGGCTTAGCTCAAAAGCTCTTTTGTGGAGATTTTCCTGTGATTCCAGTATTCTTTTTTTTTTCTTTTCCTGTCTCCAACTTCAAAACCAGCAGCTTGCACATTTGCTTTCCCCATGCCTTTGGTTTTTTTGGGTAAATATATTTCTCTTTAGACTGGAAAATATGATTAGCGCCACTATCTAGCTCCATAATGGAACATAATGAACTAAGCCAACTGATTTAAAGCTAAGACAGTGGTAATTTCAGTGAATATGAAGTTCTTCAGCAGGTTAGAAAAAAGGCTATGAAAGAACAAGAAGCATAAATTGTATTAGAGAAATGAAAAAGATCAGCTTTTATGCAAAATAATCATTGCGTACATGAAAAAGATCAGCTTTTATGCAAAATAATCATTGCGTACATCACAGATGTTTTCTTTTTTGTATAGTACCTACCACTAAAAATCCACTATAAGAACATTTTAAAGGCTATTAAAACTCATAGCTGTGATATACACTCTTAAGTGTTAAAAAGTACAGCAATCATTTATAGTGCTTATTACCATTTCTGGAATAATGCTTTCAGGTCTCCAGCAAGTATTCCTTCTTCTTTGGGATGTTTTTATTGGAAAACAGCATTCCCTTGAGCCTTTTGCGAGAAAATGATCTGGGGGGTCTTATTTGAGAGCTACCAGGCTGGTGAGGGGTCTGGAGACCAGGTCATACGAGGAGAGGCTGAGGGAGCTGGGCATGTTTAGCTTGGAGAAGAGGAGGCTGAGGGGAGACCTCATTGCCCTCTACAACTCCCTGAAAGGAGGGTGTAGAGAGGTGGGGGTTGGCCTCTTCTCCCAGGTGGATAATGACAGGACCAGAGGAAATGGCCTGAAGCTGCGGCAGGGCAGGTTTAGATTAGACATTAGGAAGAATGACTTTACTGAAGGAGTGGTCAGGCACTGGAACAGGCTGCCCAGGGAGGGGGTTGAGTCACCATCCCTGGAGGTGTTTAAGAAACGTCTGGATGTGGCACTTCAGGGCACATTCTAGTGGCAGAGATTGTAGGGGTTTTTCTTGTGTGCGTATGGTTGGACTCGATGATCTCCATAGTCCCTTCCAACCATGAAGATTCTATGGCTCTATTAGGCAGGGAGGTACTTGGTGCGTTTGGATGCCTCAGCTGGGGCAGGAGGTGCGTGAGATGGGGCTGCGCTCCGTTGCTGCAGGAGGCGCTCCCATGGCCTGGCTCTGCAAAGCAGGAGGAGCATCTGTAGTGGAACATAGAGAGGATGAAATAAATCAGATCATCTATAGTATATTGACTAATTTCCCGTCAGACTGTGGGATGCTAATGGAGCGCGTCTCACCCGCCGTTGCCCTGGGCAGCTCGTGCCCATGGCTGTTCCGTGGGGTAGCGGCGTTGGCTTCAAGTACTAACAATGCTTAACGAGGGGATCTGGTGAGGAATCACAGCAGCTCCCATTACATGCGCTGTTCATTTCCCTCATCTTCATGGCATTTATTGTCATCTCTGTCACATGCGTTTTATTCCAAATGCCGATACCCGCGGATGGCACTTCTCTAGGTGGGAGTGATCCATGGGATCTCCATCTGTGGCACAAACCGCCTGAAGAGGTGCAGCAAAAACGGGAACGGGGTTAGAGTTAATTAATGCCTGCAGACAATGAGACAAAGGACAATTTGTACTAAATACTGCCCTCTTTGTGTTCGAGAGATCCCATTGTCCTGGCAAGGAGCTGAGGAGGACCGAAGAGGGCATTGTTTGGAGCACAGCACGCTCGCTGCCTTTAGCAGGAAGCGTTTGAAGAATTTTCTAAATGTGTTTATTTTTCGGTTACTCACTTCTGAGTCTTTTAATGATTTCTCTCATATTCCTCCTACTGAAAAGGCACATTATTTGGTTTCAGGACTATACAAAATTAGCTGTATCTCAGGAAAAACATCTAGGGGTCATAGCAGCTAGATTGATAAATACTGCATGACTGCTGAATGTTCAGTAGCTGTAATTAAAGCTAATGGAAAGCTTGCAATTAGTAATAGGGAGAGGGGAATCATAAAAAGTAAAGCTACTCAAATTATTTATTGCAGACGTTTAGACCTTGATCGTCCAGAGACCGTCATGTTTAATAGGTGTGCACTAACGAGCTGGTTTGGGTTTGGCTGTTCCTCTGCAAAACGTATCTTTTTTTTTTTCTTTTTTTTTTTTTTGGGAAATGCATCGAGCATGAGCAAATGAGGATTTCTCCACTCCTTCTGGGGGCTGTATATGAATTGGTGGTGTGGGTAGCCACTCTTCGTACTGTAACTGGGCCCTGTTACACCATAGCTGTTGCTTGATGGGAAGATTAAGCCCTTGCTAATTATTGCTACATCAAGTGAAACTTGTCTTCTTTTTTTTTTTTTTTTTTTTTCAATCGGTGTGGGTTTTTTTGATGCATCTAGCAAATGTAGTGCATTTTGCTTACTGAAGAGAGTTCTTTGAATGGAAGCTGTTAAATGGTTGTGAAACACAGGAGCGTGTATGGGAGTGCCAGGGCAGCACGTGCAGGAGCCCCAGGGCAGAGGCTGGGGCAGATGGCAGTAAGGATGGTGTGCCAAAAGACTGGTTGACTTGATAGGGGATAAATCAGATAAAAGAAAAAGACAACAAAGATAGAATACTATTAATTACTACCAGATACCAATTTTTTTCCTGAACTTGTCCACAAGTATTTTCTCCTAACTTTCCAATTAGTTTCTGATGAGTTACAGGCCAACCTGTAACGTCATTTCTTCATTGCCTCATAGCCTCATAAACAGATATTAATTTACTTTTAAGGATGTTTTAAAGGCATCATATTAGGAGTTTTTCTACTTCACAAGTGAAGGCATTTTAAAGCAGTGTTTTCAGTCCATATTTGGGTTCACGTTCTGGAGAAGAGTTATCCAACTCTATACAGAGCAGATGAGAGGACTGCAGTCGTTTGCTGTTCATGATAAGCTTTATTAAAGAAAGAGTTTAAGACAACTGTGTTGCTTTCAGTTTAGTTGAAGCCAAAATTAAATCACAGGCCAGGCTCTCAGGGTTTGTGGAAGAGCTGGGCCCTGAGAGGTCGGCTGAGCCCATGGGGTGATCAGGACGGGCAAGTGCCAAAAAACGGGACAAAGGGCCTGTGCTACATAGGATCATAGAATAACAGAATGGTTAGAGTTGGAAGGGACCTTCAAGCCCACCCAGTGGCACCCCCTGCCCTGGGCAGGGACACCTCCCACCAGCCCAGGTTGCTCCAAGCCCCATCCAACCTTGAACCCCTCCAGGGATGGGGCAGCCACAGCTTCTCTGGGCAACCTGGGCCAGGGGCTCACCCCCCTCACAGCAAACAATTTCTGCCTCAGATCTCATCTCAATCTCCCCTCTTCCAGTGTCAAACCCTTCCCCCTCGTCCCATGGCTCCCCTCCCTGCTCCAGAGTCCCTCCCCAGCTTTCCTGGAGCCCCTTTAGGGACTGGAAGGGGCTCCCTGGAGCCTTCTCTTCTCCAGGCTGAACATGTCCATGCTCATCTGTGAGGAACCTGCCTTGGGCTTCTTTCACTCTTCCGTTTGCCACTCTGCTTTTGGAAATGTCCATCCTGAGCTACTGTATTGATTCTGATTAATTTATTTATTTATTGATTTTTGTAGACAGGGAGCATTTGTTCTGCTGCAGGTCACCTGAACGTTTGCTGTAGCCACAGGTGGCTCGCAAAGCCACCCTGACACTGCAGAGTGCTCTGGGAGGGAGTTCATGAGTGGAGGTTTTGCTTTTGGAGGTGGCTTCCATCTCTGGGGTAAGAGCTTTCCGTTCAGTTGTGAAATGACGCCGTGCATGGCTACCCAGGGCAGAAACGCTGAGTGTGTGGGTGGTTCCTACCATGGTGCAGTGCTAATTACGGGGAGCGGCAGCAGCACGAACCTGCCCTGACGTGGGCTTGAGTGGGGATTTGGGAGTTCTGGTGCCTGGAGAAAACCCCTGGGTGACACGAGAGCCCAACACAGGGACCAGCTTTGCCCACTTCTCCCCGTGCCCACTGAACGACTTCACCAGCAGCTTGTGAAGCTCGGTCTTACCCAGTAACTCTGCTTTTGAGCGATTCGCAGTTCCAGCAATAACCCTGGCTGTTAATTTGGGGACTAGCGCTCTGAACAGAGCAATTTTTCTGGGATACATCTAATATTGTGCAACCTGAGCGTCTGCAACCATAAGAGCTTCGACAGCCTCTGCCAAACCCTCCTACAGGTGCGGCATGGCTTTCCCAGCGTTATCTGCGCTGCCTCATTTTATATCCAGACAAGCACCAGATCCACCTGCAAAACAGACCCCAAAGCTCAAGTTAGGCACAGACAGAAAATGAGGAACAATATCCATCGTTACCATCCTGAATTTTAATCTTCTCTAATAAGCATCACAATTCTGGCAATATGAATCGAGCTTTATGTTGATATTTCATACACCCATCTGCCGCAGTAGTCCAGAAGGAGAAATAATTATGGATGTAGGCGAGAGATCTTCTTATGTGTTGGAAAGATGCCATAGCAAACAAAAGGATGTTTTTTCAGTCTTGAGATCTTGGCTTCTGTAATGCGAAAGGCCCTCATGTTTGTTAAGCGTTACAAGATTTCCATCGGTTCGTTTTTTTCTCATCCAGTGCACAAATCTCAGACTCACTGGGCAGAAAAATAACACTGGATGCTGAAGTTTGGTACGGAATCAGATGATTTACAAGAGTGAAAACAGAGGGAGGAAATGTAAATTCATACTGGCATACCACCAGCAGGCTGGACCGAAAATACTGATCAAAACTCCTTTTAATTGAAAAAAAATTTTTTTTTTTTTCAAAATAAACCCAGGATTGTCACATTAGATTGAGTTTAGACACGACGCCATATTCATTCTTTCCCTTAAATTTCACATCTACGCTGAGGTTATCACAGAAAGTCACAGCTTTATTTCAGCAAAATTCCAATTAACACTATGTGGTAAAAGGGTGATGCTGAAAAAATTGTAAGAACATTTACAAAGAACCAGTCTCCTACCTGCCTTTGAGACCATATTTTTGTCTACTTTACTTTCCCAAACTTTTCTCCACTGCTAGACACCTTATAATATCAAGCGATGTGTATTCATATTGACTATACAAATTGTTAATTTATGTTTTTGTCAGTCTCTGATCAACATGTGGTAGTTTATTACCATAGTTATGTTATTATTAGTGTTAGTTAACCTTGATCTTATTTAATATGGAATCCAATTTTACCAAACAACTCAAACGTTCTGACAAAAATGCCATGGTTGCATTTTCCCTTCTAAGAGCCATCTAAGGTATAAATGATTGAATTATGTCAAGCCAACTACTTAAGCTTGTATTTTACCTCCTTGCATTTTTGGAAAGCTAAAAAGTGTCTTAATAGCATTGCAAGGAATGCTTCCAAAAACAGAAGATGTGTGCGTTGTTTGGAAAAGATCAATTTTTGAGGCAAAACAGACATCACCCTGCCAGGAAGAGCTTGGTTGTGGTCGAATTGAATTCCGATCCCCCAAAGTCTCTCTGTTCTGGCAAGGGGAGATGGCCCACTGTGGGACAGGGGACCACCGAGTCACCACTCCCAGAGGGCAATGCTTCCATGGATAATTATAAAAAGCTGAGAAAAAGCACACAATTCAATTTCTGGCATCAGCTGTGGGCTGAGTGGGAGGGCACCGCTCTGCAGGTGACTCTGGGCCAACACGCACAATTCATTCCTATTTAAAGAAATCTATTATATTTGAGGAATTCCCCCCTTCAACCTACTATGTGGGAATTATAAGTGACTAGACTGTGCTGGCGCTCGCTTTGGTTTTGTTCTGGTGTTTGTTTGTTGTTTTTTCCCCTTTTGCAATCAAGTTTCTCTTAAATGAAAAAGGAAAATATTGTATATAAAAGTGCAATAAGGCACAATGTCAAGGGTAACATCAATTTGCTTGCCGTCTTCCAGGAACAATTAGAAATCGCCCACGTGTTACGGACATCCAGATATTGTCTCAGTTGTCATAGTTTATAGTAATTTGATGATGAGGAAAAATTATAATGTGGTTTTACAAGAAGCTTTTACAGAGCCAATCTGCATGTTTAGTTCACCTGAGGGAGGGAAAGGTTGTGAAATCTGGTAGATAATATCTCTGAATATCTGATAATGGAAGATACTTTTTGAAGCAGATTCCTGGATGTACATTAATTTTTCATATCAAGTGAGGTAGGTATATTTTTATCATTTTGGCTTGAAGGACCGAGTTTAACTTGATTTGCTTGTCAGGTATCTGAAGAACTGCAAAGCCAGGCAGCCCCGTGGGGGATGCAGCTGGCGGGAGCCGGGGGTCTCTGCCCCACTCTCTCCCAGCAGGTGCCCACAGCAGGTTGCTCGGGGATGTGTCAAGCAGATTTATGGAGACCCCGTGACCACTCTGGGCTGCCTGCTTCAGTGTGCTACCATGCTCACAGACAAAAGTTTCACCTGTATTTAGGCTTCTTCAGGAACTGAATTTGTGCCTTCTGCCTCCTGTCCTGTCCCAGGGGGCCACTGAGAAGGGTCTGACTCCGTCCTCTTTACACTCCCCCATCACGTTTTTACAGGCACGGGTAAGATCTCCCTGAGCCACCTCTTCTCCAGCCTGAACCATCTGAGCTATCTCTCTGCTCCAGCCCTTTCATCATCTTCGCGGTCCTTTGCCAGACTAACTCCCGTAAGTCCTTGTCTCCCTTGTCCTGGGGAGCCCAGAACTGGTTCCAGTGCTCCAGATGTGCCTCACCAGAGCTGAGCAGAAGGGAAGCATAGCCTCCCCCGACCTGCTGGCAACAGTTTGCCTCGTGCAGCCCAGGGTGATGGTGGCCTTCTTTACTGCAAAGGTGCTTTGCTGGTTCATGGTCAGCTTGTTGCCCACTGAGACCCTCGGGATGTTTTCTGCACAGTTGCTTTCCAGCCAGTCGGTTCCCAGCGTGTCCTGGTTTTTCCTCCCTGGGGCAGGACTCAACATTTCCCTTTGTTGAGCTTCATGAGGTTCCTGCTGGCCCATGTCTCCAGCTGATCCAGGTCCCTCTGGCTGGCAGCACAGCCACTGGGTGCATCAACCGCTCCTCCTGCTCTTGTATCGGCTGCAAACTTGCCGAGGCATTGAGTGACTCAGACACGTGCAAGCTATTCGCACACCATGAGCATGTACAAGAAGAGGTTCAAAAGATAGAGAAGATCGGGGTGTTGGCTAAAAATGTGTATGGTAAAGCAAGATCATAGAATCATAGAATAGTTTCGATTGGAAGGGACCATCTAGTCCAACCCCCCGCCATGAGTAGGGACATCTTCAACTAGACCAGGTTGCTCAGAGCCCCGTCCTACCTGACCTGGAATGTTTCCAGGGATGGGGCATCTCCCACCTCTCTGGGCAACCTGGGCCAGTGTCTCACTACCCTTATTGTAAAAATTTTCTTCCTTATATCTGGGCAAAATCTTCAAAAGTGATCAACCAACTTAGAAACCTGAATTGACTTTCAATGAGGCACTGTAACTCATTCCTGAAACTGAGTCTTGGGTTTCTGTGTCACCTACACAGTTTTGAAAGGGTCACCTTTGACTGCTATCACATTTTACAGAATTTACAACCTGGATGGGAGAATTTGCGGGGAAAATGAGATGCCAGTGAAATGAAAATGAAGGAAATGAACTGTAGAGAAATGTCAAGTGAATTGTTTCAGAAATTTCTTCCATTTCACTGTGTCTCATCTAAAAATTTGTATCAAGTGGAACCTTTAAGTATTCATATTATCTTAACTTTCATCTGACACGAAGCAGATTAGCTAACACTAGCAAATTTAGTATGCAGGAAAATGGAAGAAGGATTTAAATAACAAATGTACGCAAGAATCACCACAGAAAACACGCTGAGAGCTGTTTTTACAAAATCTGCTCTGAGCTTTATAACCAGACGTGTTAATAATTCACCCAGGACTGCTTTCTGCTTGGAGATGGTACGGTCTGGGGCATGGAGTGAGGCTCCTGCTTCTTCAGGACCGCAGGTTACTCTCTCGCAGGAGCTGCTTTTACCCCATGCCATTGCGGGTGTCTGTAGGGTCTTCCAGTGACCACAGAGGCTCTGAGAATCTTTGACTTCTAGAGCCGATAGCACAGACCTAGAGATCAGGGTTTTTTCAAATATTGACCTTGGAGGTACACACGGGGTGGGCCCAAAATTGCAAGCGTGCCTATGGTGGGACCCCCCCCCCTTCTCCCGAAACACCGAAACTGCTCTGTATTTTAAAGCTGAAGCACATCCTGCTGTCTTTGGGCTCTCCGGGAGTGCAGCCGTGAAGGTTTCAGACCTGGGAGTAACAGCCCGGGCTCCTTTCCTCCCAGCGTGGATCAATACGATGCTCATCGTGTCTCGTCCGTCTCCCAGGCAATGGCAATTATGAATCCTCATCACGTTTTTGAAAAAAAAAGTAGCAAGCCATTAGTTTAGGCCAAAAGCATTACTAAGCAAATTATGTTGTAGAGAGAAGGTGCAGCTTTCCTGGACGCATATCATAACTCTCCGCCTTCCAAGGTCTTGCAGGTCCCACTCAGGTTTGGTACGTGCTGGGTTTATTCCTTTTTTGCGCAAATTATGGTTGTCTCTTTGTGCAGTTTTCCTTCTCTGTACAGCAAGCTTCTTGAACCAGAACAAGCGTATATATGAACATGTGGAGCAGTGATTTACATTAATTACTCCCTAAGTGAGTGGTTTCTCTCCCACTGGGCGATGTACATAGATGCATACGGCACTCGCTCCAAGATCCGCTGCTCTTTGAAGATTTCATGCTTCCTGCGCCACAGTCAGATTTGTCATGTTGGAGGGGATCAGCCTTTCAGGAACTGCTACACTGGAAAGAGAAACAACATATGCTAGAAAGGCAAACGCGCGTTGTTATATCTATTAAGGGAACTGTTGATGAAAAATACATACAGAGTGAGTCCGTCATAGACGATGGGCTTCACCATCTTTACGCATTGTAGGTGAAAATGTGGTATCACCGCTTTGTTGATGAGTACCGAGACGACAGAAATTAGTAAACAACAAAAAGCTTGTTGTTTTCCAGAGCCCTGATATAGTCCATTATTTTATCTTGTTTTTGAAGGGAGAAGGAAAAGGAAATTTAATGTCATCTAAACAGAGAGATGGCGGTAAAAAAGTCTTGGTTGTATTGAAAGCATCACATGTATGCACTAATGCAGATATTTAAATGTATATGGTCTTTTGAAAGATGGAAAATAATTGATCCTGTGCCTTTTTAAGTCTCAAAAATGCACAACTGCCTTGGAAGTCTTAGTCGCTTTTGTGTAAAAACAGTCCCCTCCCTGGGCTGTTTCCACCTGAGTGCGCGGATCGGAGGTGTGGGTGGCTACCGGCCACCGCGCTCTCATGATCTGATCCGCCCGCAGCGACCTTTGGAATAGCATCACTATTGTTCTGAACCTGGCACGACGCTGCAAATGCCCGCCGTGCTGCTCAGCCTTCCGCCCCAGTCACATTCATTGCGTCTTCGTTGCATTTGACGTATCGCTTGTTTCCTATTTTCCATTGGCAGTAGGAGGCACTCCGCTTTTCCTCACCCAGCGGGAAGGGCAGCACCTTGTTGGAGTGGTTTTCTGCGAAGGTCGCCGCTGAAGACGCTCCTGGGTGTTTCAGGTAGCCGTGACATGCCCTGCAGTAGGAGGAGGTGGCGTGGCCATGCCGGTTGAGTGTTGTGGGACCCAGGACAGGCGGATGGGGTCAGCCCTGGCGCCGGTGCCCCAGGGCTGTGCGGGGAGGAGGTCTGGGCACCACAGGAGTTAACACCACGGTGAGTGGCAACCAGCAAGGGCTTGTCAGTAAGGAACATGTCAAATGAAACTCATTTTCTTCTGTGGAAAAGGGAGAGACCTCAAGGTCTAGGGAGCAAAGGAAGAGGTCACAGGGTTTGACTCAGTGGTTTGTCAGAAAAGAGCCTCCGCGGAGCAGAGACCTCATACATCACCTCCGCGATCGAGCCGAGCATCACCTCCAAGCATGAGCCGTCCTGGCTCTTTGTTTCCCTGGCAGAAGGATATTACTCTTTTCGTGGTGGTGAAAAACTAAAAAATACTTCAGCTTCCTCTTAGAGCGCAAGGGTATGATTCTGGTTTTTTATATATTCAGAAAAAAAATATTAATTGAATAGCCTTGCTTTCTGCCCGTCACTGTTAATGTTTGATGTAAGCCCCGTGCACTAGTGGGCTCACACAATTCCTGCGGTTGCTTTTGTTCCTATTACACGTAACCCCCCAAAGCCCTTTCCCTTCTATATCGCTGTTCCTGCTTCCAGAGGCGTGTTTTTCCCCGATGTCACTGACCGTACAAACCAGCTCTGTGCTTTGCAGGCTGCTTGGAAAGGGGATGGGCACCATGCCTGGGAGAAATCCCTACATCCGCATCCCTACCAGCACCACCCCTGGGTGTCAGAGCCTGCTGCTCGCTCTGCTCTACATCCGAGACGATAAATCGTGCTTTCCTTTGATATTTGATATGTATGTGTGTATATAGATATATATATATTCATAGATAGATTCTAATGCACTGAGTGGATCATAGCAAGTGTTACATTTACTCTTTAAGGTCACTATTCTATTGTTCTTATGTTGTTTTTTTGTTTGGTTTTTTTTTTTACTACAAAGGCAATATTATCTAAGGACAAAAAAAAAAAAGAAATTGTGAAAAAATAAGATTTTTATATCTTTTTAAAATTCTGAAGGGGAGAAGGGAAAAAAATGCCAGTCATATTACTGTCACCTTGGTATATCCAACCTCTTAAAGTTCAAGGCGTAATCGAGGTCTATAGAGTAGAATTTTAGACATGTTTCTCTATTGCTGTTAGCTGTGTTGTTCAACAAATCCATCTGCCTATGGATATCCCTCCTGGCTGGATATGGCAAGTCAAAAAAACAAATTGAATAAGAGTATAATCACCCTCCCTCCCCCATATCCATTTATGTTCCACACGTTCAAGGCCTGGAGGATCAGAGCTGGAGTGGTTTGTGTTGTGCTGCAGCGCTCATTCACTTAGAGATAGAGGAGCTGTTTGCCGAGGGATGGAATAGTCCCGAGGGAAGTCTCTCCCGTGGAAAGTGAATCTGTTTTGAATACCTCTATCAAAAAATGCCCACCAGACAGATGCAAAAACTAGTTTACATCTATTTTCCCCGGAAACAGGCTCTGACTTGGCAATTGAGTACTACCCGGTACTCTTTCCATCCCATCGACGTCCCTGGATCTGCTGCGCATTTCTGTATTTTCTCTGTCCAAGCTGGCAGCGCACAACGAAACACGCACTTTGTAACTATGACAATGTCTGAACAGAGTAATGTGGCTTCATCACGGAGAGTAAATAAAAAGCAGATGCAGGCCCTGTAGATGAAAACTGCTGTCATGGTAGTTCTGAGTAGGCGGTAATGACTGACTGAACAGAACTAAATCATTTAGCTTTTGCTTAAACTGAAAAACCAGGGAAAAACCCATAAACTCTCAAACAAACAAGAATGAGCAGGCCTAAGAAAGGCTAAAAAAATAAAACTCCGTAAAAATCCCAAAGACAAAGAGCTACCATTCTCAGGCAGGTTGACAATCGGGTGACAGCGTCCTTTGATACAAAACTCAGTGCTTGGTATTCCGAAACAACCACCTAAGTAGCCCTAAAGTTAGTCCTAAATTGTTAGTCTTAAAATGTCCTGAAGTTAGTTAGTCCTAAACTTAGGTGTGCTCTAAAATTAGTCTTAAGTTAGTCCTAAAATGTTAACTTAACCCATCATCCCTTCAGTGCGACTGAAGCAAATTTTGAATGTGGATCATAAAAAAAAAAAAAAAAAGTTATTTTAATTTAAGACATATTTATTACAAGGTACTGCAAAATACAGAAGAACATCTGAATTGAGAAGGGTAGGAAAGACCAGAAGGACCCAAACTCATGAGCTCAGTCCCTTCCTGCCCTTTGAAGGGGCTGTACCAAAGGAGCCTGGTTTTGCACAAATTCTGTTTTCCTTGTCGCTCCGTCAGGCAGAAGCTTTCAGCTGCGGTGGGCCCAGATGCACATTGTCATCGGCGTAGATAGGACTCGGGCACTGCAGTCACCTGCGCCCATCTTTCCCTCCCTGTTGAGTTAGAAGAGACTTTGCACGCTTCGAGGAGGTGCGTGCTTGTCTTCAGGTAATAACTAGTAATACTGTGAGAAAAAAAATTCTGTTTGTATCAAAAAGCAGAATTACCTGGGCAAACTTTACCACAAGTGGGCTTAGCAGTGGAGTGTGTTGTTATTGCATTTCACCTGCTGAGGTGGTCGTGAAAAAACGGCCTCGCTAACTGTCTGCTAATAATTATGGAACATATTAATAGTTTCCAGTGGATGGTTTAATTGCTTCTTCCCTCAGCATAAGAAATTTTACAGACCTCAGCCTGTTATTATTTATAAGACATTTAAAGCTTTTTCAGTGATCTCAGCAGTGAATTATTGCACAGGCATGGAACACGTGGAAGTCAGATGTGCTAATGCCCATCGTTACAAAGCCTTATTGAATATTTGCATTATTACTTTTGTTGCCACGGTTTGTTTTCCCACTTGGACATGAAAATCTGAGGCCGGCTATAATAATCTATGAATGATAAGACTAAAGATAGTGGCATTTATAATGGGGTTCCATGAGCTATAGTAACGCCGTTTCCTTTTTTTATTCACATCTGGGTCAGATGCGTTGGGCTGCGGCGAGGCAGACTCACCCCACGCAGACAGCGTTTATCGTCCAGACCATCACCCAAACCGATGCTTTTGCTGGCAAACCGAAGGGTCAGGAAGGCCAGAAATGGGCTTAGGTGCCGATCCTGGAACAGCTAACGGTGCAGTCGCTAAACCGGCAACTTTGCACCCAAAGCATCGTTGGGTGAGCGGGATGTAGGGGAAGAGCCTGCGGGAGGGAGGATGGGTCGGGGATGCAGAGCAGCTGGAGCAATTGCGGTTTAAAGTCACCCAGGGAAAAGAACATTTTGTATCTAAGCAATTAATTGTGTTTAATTCCGTATGTACTCTGATTTAAAGGATTTTCTTCTGGCCATCTCTGGTGCTCCTCCATGCTGGCTGTGCTCTCATCACCTTCTCACCTCTCATCAAGGGCAGGATGCTCCTCGGCACGGACCCACGCCGTGCCATGCCGACCTGCCTCGTCCCCGGAGAAGGCTTTTCCATGGCAGCGGGAGGAAGCCAGCCAATTTTGGTGCACGTGAAAAAGGGGTGTGAAGAGGGCGATGTACAAACGGAGCTGCTGCACGGCCCCTGGATGAGGTGTCCCCGCGCCGCGTGGCTGTCGGCAGCGTGGCTCTTCCTTCACTCCTCTGCCCGCACGTGTCCGTGACTGGATTTCGCTTGCGCTGTTCTACTTTTGATGGATTTTTTGACTATGCACCAGTCAGAGCAGAAACTTTGCCTGCTTGGCGCAGCCTGGCAAATCAGGCCGCTGCATAAACACCGTTTTTGAAAGGCTGTGCTAAATGGAAGTTTTTTTAGATTGTAAAGGCAAGCACTTGAAGGTCAAATTCGTATTTGTCCCTGCAACCTTAATGCTACTCCATACATTTCCATCCTGTGCATCGAATGGAAAAGATATCATGTGAGCATGTAATTACAGACTGTATTATAGCGCAATAATTCCCCAGCAAGACAGCTAAAGACTGACTGAGAGCTAATTTATCCAAAACCAATATACCGGTCCCAGCACAAGCTGGACTCAGGCCAGGATGTAAGCCAGGAACAGCTTCCGTGACACTGATTAATGCGTTTTAGCGCCTGATGGATGGAGAACAGACATTGCCTTTTATCCTTCTAGACCGCTCTGGCGTTCAATCCTGTACCACTCTCCCGCCTGAAAGTAAGGGCGAAATGTTCAAGAACACACCAACCCATTTCGAGCTTCTTTCCCGGGAAGCGGTGGCGGAAAATTGTATTTCTGCTGCTGGGGCTGTACACGGGGCTCGGCAAGACTCAGCTCCAGCCCAGGGTGGCCAGCGGCAGAGCTCGAACGCCCCGTGTGCCATCTTGAGCCTCTACGTCGCTAAAACTGTAAAGACAGCCCTGTCCGAGGAAAGGATCAGCTCATCCCTCTGCGGAGAACAGCACCGGGGTCTGTGGGAGGAAGCTGCAGCTGTGAACTGAGGACATACTGGTTATAATATTGCATTTTTTTATTATCTTAAGAATAATAAGGTAAGTGCTGAACTCCAGCAGTGCTATACATGCACAATGGCCCTGTCCTGTCGTTGGTTTTGCAGCTTCCTAAAGAACGCAACTGAGAAGAAGAAAACAGCAATTTTGCGCAGTTGATGGCCCAGCCAGAGCTGAAAGGAGCGCACGGGGACGAGGGAATAGGCATCTCCAAACTGCAAGGCTTTGTTCTCACTAAATTTGAAAAACCTGCTTGGAAGAATGGCTTTAATAGCTTTTCTTAATCCCCCACCCAGCACTGATAATTCTCATAATGGAAAATAGGAAGGAGTTTAAGAGAAAGTGCTTAGTATGCAATTTCCCATGTTACTTAAAGTCTCAGACTATCAAACCAAATTCAAAGCAACTTTGGGAATGTTAAGGTACTTTCAAAATAAGTGGATGTTGCTGCTGTATTTCTGTCTACTGGATCAGCTAAACTGACAGCTAAACAGAAAATCCATTAGAAAATTTATATGTGTACTGCTGTTTGGAAGTTGGAAGAAAACATATTTTGATGTTTAGATACAAGAAGTATGATGTTCGGGGACTGGAATAATCCCCATAGGACACAGTTCATTCGCAGTACATCATGCAAGGACAGTCAGCTTCAGGCTCCGCTTTAATTTCCTGGTGAGCTCCACAGTAATATTTATTGTGCAGACAAAAGAAACTGCATCTAGTGAATATTTATATCAGAGAGGGAAGGGTTTTTTAATAACTGATAGTACATAAATTCAGCAATAGGAGAATAGGACAATCGAAAGGTCTAAGTAGGGGGGTAGTTTCGTTGTACTTTCTAATTAGAAAGGAGTACAGAAGATAAGCATTATATTCATGATTCATTTTTATATAGATGGAAGAATAGGAGTTTCAAGCCAATATTTTGCAAAAATTTCCACCCAACACGCCTGCTGTAAATCACGCCACCTGCTATAGCCAAAGCACCTTTAGTGGTGTCGGACATGGAATCACGGAATGGTGTGGGTTGGAAGGGTCCTTAAAGGCCACCCCCTGCCCTGGGCAGAGACACCTCCCACCAGCCCAGGTTGCTCCAAGCCCCGTCCAACCTGGCCTTGAACCCCTCCAGGGATGGGGCAGCCACAGCTTCTCTGGGCAACCTGGGCCAGGGGCTCACCCCCCTCACAGCAAACAATTTCTTCCTCACATCTCATCCCAGTCTTCCCTCTTCCAGTGTAAAACCCTTCCCCATTGTCCCATGGCTCCCCTCCCTGCTCCAGAGTCCCTCCCCAGCTTTCCTGGAGCCCCTTTAGGGACTGGAAGGGGTGATGCACAGTGTTGTCACACCCTGCAGGCTACAGCCACCAGTCCCACCATCACTTGGGGCTGATTTCTTGAAGGAAAAATTGAGAGTAACGAGGGGGATCGGGACAGGGAGGGAGCAGCACACAAGCAAGTGAGCTCTTCCCTGAGCATGCCTACACCAAGAAGAAGCCCTGTCTGGTAGGTATTTATTTTATAAGGAAATAGATTCAGGATACATAAAAAATTCAAAGATTTGCACTTCTTTGGCAAAAATTATAGTACGTTATACAATTTGACAGCACCGTGCAGTACCTGCTGCCTGATACATACACATTACTCCAGGACACAGTCAACGTAAAAAGGCCTCTGGTAAAGAAATAATAACAAATATGCGCATTGAAAAGCACTTTAAATCCCCTCTGAGTATTGAGTAATCAAGAAGAGTTGAAAATGGAGCAAATAGCGGTATCTATGGTGTATTTTTAACAAAATTACTAGTTGAGAGAAAAATTTTGCCATTTGTTAAGGAAAAAGGTAATCACAGGCTGATGTGGGTGGAAACAGATCTCCAGAGCTCCTCCAGTCCAGCCTCCTGCTCGGAGCAGGTCAAGTAGGGTCTTGCCCTTGTCAGCATCTCCAAGGATGCTAAAAGTACCGGAAGGTATTGAAAGATTAGAGGCAGAAATCACTATGGTTCAGGCAATGGCATTAGCAGGGAGTGTCGTGTAAACCGTGGGGTGGAAGACCATAGCTTGAGACTAAAAAGTGCCGTTGAAAATGTAGAAACCCACCGTGCCACAGTTGGCAGCTGAGATCTCATTGAACAAACGCCTCCCTTACATATCAGGGATGGGGAGGTGGGGGGAAACTGTGTGTGTTTCTGAGCAACCATTTAAGAAAAGATAACAGGTGTTATGGAAAAAAAAATACTACAATTGAGAATTTGCTACAAGTTGTGGTAGCAAAATGTAGCTGATGGAGAGATCTGGCAAAGGGGAAATACCCGGTGAGAAGCAGCGTGAGAGACGGACAGGAATTTCCTCAGCATGAGTGACCCCCTGAGCAGCAGAGACAACTGCACCAGAAATGATAGGTGTGTTTTTCAGTGAGTTCCCGATCCGGCTTTCGCTTCGTTATGTCAAACCCAGCACGCGTTTGTGCATCGTTGTCAGGGAACAAAATTTCCCTGTGTCCAGACAGACAGTGAAAAGCTTTTCAAATACTCCCCTTGCGCTCTGTCAAGCACCAGCCCGGGAAACGAGGGGGAACGTGCAGCATGCGATGAGTAATACCATCACTTGGTCTTGCTCGTGGAGCGGTTGAAATGTGAACGTTAGCGCAGTTGGGAGCTCACTGGTGGAACAGATGTAGAAATGTAAGTTATTGCCTCTCAGCTATTAATTTCCAGCCCTCAGCTGAGGCACGGTGACTAAGGAGCTCACCACCACTTGTGGCTGATGCTCTGCAAAGCAAAGCAGGTTAGAATAAACCCTGTTCAGCAGCAGTCTGAGCTAATCCGATCTGCTTTGCAGTAGAGAACTTGGCAAGGTGGGTTCCTGCATACCGATGGATGGATGGATGGACGGATAGATGGACGGACGGACGGATGGACGGACGGATGGACGGATGGATGGACAAATGGATGGATGGACGAATGGATGGATGGATGGATGGACGGATGGATGGATGGATGGGAGCAGCTAGAAAGGGGCATCTCCTTACCCATTGTCACCCCTCCACCAGGAAAGGTTTGGTGATGTCCTGGGAAGACGCTCAGACAGCCACGGGTCTGTGGGCATGTAGGACATGTCCTGTCCCTCCGAAGAGTAATGCCCGGGAGCCAAGGTTGAAGCCTTGCTCCGCATTCCGAGGTTGGGCTTTCAAGAGAGCTGGGAGGGCAATTTTAAACCCCCAAAAAGATAAACTCACCGGCAAATACTGTCTCTTCTCTTTCCAACACCTGCAGATTTTTCATAGGAAAAATGAATTGATTGTAGGAGAGAATAATATTATAAATCAAGTTGTATTTCTATTATAATGACGAAGGGAGAGCACACTTTCTATATACTAAATATATTCATGGAGTTATATTATAGTAACATTCCTTAAATTGATGATATTTATCAGTTGGGGAAAACAAATTGCTATATACAGAAGAAAATAATTAAAGGAAAGGGAAGAGTAATAGCAGCATCACAGCAGTCAAGTCTAGCGATGTCTTAACAGAAATATTGATGTTCTTTTGGATGCGTGTCAAGGAGAAATGGAAAGATAGCGGGGCAATTTCTTCTACAGTTACAACTACAAAATATCTTTAAACACTCTCAGTCATACATACCCAGGATGAAATTCTGTTTCCAGCAGACTGCCTTGTCTTTGCTTTCTCTGATAGGAAAAAGAAAAATGGGTTACAAGGGAATTTTTGTTTATTTGTCTTTCTGAAAACTGGTGAGTGTCATCTATGCTATGCTTAACCTAATGTATCACTGGGAAAAGGAGGGAAAAATACAACCTGCAGGTGCCGGCATCATTATGGCGAGGCCCAGTGGTGCTGTTACACTTATTTAAGGGGGCTATCGGCTTTTCCATCATTTCCCCTCCTTTTTTTCCCAGCTGCTAATAATTTCTCTGATATGTTTGCCCAGGGTGAAACTTCGTGTGGAAATTTACAGGTCAGACTCGTTTCACGAAAGTGGATATTGGATTCAATTCCATATCCTTCAGGCACGGGCTTGTTCGTCAAGGTAAGGAGCGCACATCTGGGAACATCTGGAGCAGCAGAGGTTTTGCAGCGTCCGCACCTCCGACTCAACAGGAACGTGGAAGCGGGTGGGAGAGGCACATATCACCTCGTTACCGGCCTGTCAGCGCCTAATTGCACAGCTGCAGCGCCGCCGAGGGTGTGCAGCATTGCATGTGCGTTCCCCTAATACACACACGCATCCGAGGTGCTTGATGGGCCTTTTATTACGATGCTGGAATATAGCACCGTTCCTAAAGCTGTCAGGGCTTGTATCGCTCGAAAAATAATTGTCCGGTCTCTGAGGGCCTGTTAGTGCTTAACACAACAGTTTTTCTAGGTCATAATGTGCAGCGCGACGTTGATGTACTGCCACTGCACCTCGCCAAGCCAAGTGCCAAAGCTGACTTCCAAGGGCCGCGTTTCTCTGGCTTTACTGGGGACTTACACACTGAAATTGTAAATATTAATGCAAAACCCGCTCCCAGAGCTCCCTCTTGAAGGAGACAGTGCTGATCGCACCTCCCTAAATACTCTGGTCCCAGCACAACGCACCGAGGCATCATAGAATCATAGAATGGTTCAGGTTGGAAGGGACCTTAAAGACCATCGAGTTCCAAGCCCCTGCCCTGGGCAGGAATGAACAAAGAAGGTGTTGGCATCACATCTTGCTGCCCGCTGTCCCCATCCTCCTCTTGCAGAGGATTCCCTCTTTCCCCAGAGGCGCCCGGCGGGCAGAATCGGGCAGTTTTACACCTGAGTTGCTCTGGAGCTGTCTCCTAATGTGGCTTTGCCCAATACCTACCCTTAGGAGATCTGATATATGGAGGCTTACGTAGTAAGTACGAATAAGTGGGAATGGATAGAAAACTTCCCTCAAGTTTTTCTAAACTCTGCATACTTATTTTTAACTTCAGGTTCCTTTCCAGATGTTCTTATAAAGAGAAAACAGCTTGTTACCAGCAACAAAATGGAAATTCCCTCTGTGGAAAATAAATTTAAGCGATATACATTTATGAATATAAAATACTCGGTGTAAATCTACACTCTTTGCAGAAACAAATGTGCCTCTGTTATACATGAAACTAATATATTGCGGTCATTAAGAAATACATAACGTTGGCATTAACTGAAGAGAAACGAGGGTGTGCTCGAACTAATAGAACTGAGGGAAAACAGGTGAGTTGGGTTTTGTAGCTGATGGAGCTCCGTACTCTGCAGAGGAGCAATTTCTGGGCGTGCTGTGACTGCAATCCATCACCAGCCCGGTGAGCGGTGGGATTTTGGTAAAAGCATCTACCCGGAAGTAGGTTTTTGTTGTAGTTTCACAGAAACGGCCGCGTGCCCTCGTTACAGTTAGCGCAGAGCAGCAAAGGTAAGTCCTTTGGTACTCACCGTGGTGTTACCCAGGCGCGGTCCCTTACTGGAGACAGAGACGAACTGAACGACATGTAGCCCTAGGAGCAAATAAACGGTACGTATTTCTAAATTTTTCCAGTTGTCTGAATATGTAGCTAATATACTTCTTTCGAGAATATCTCTCTTTTTGGTGATTTCACATTTTTTATTGTACTTCTGCTGCCCAGTACCATGTAATATATAATAAATCTTCCGCTCCCCAAATGAAGACTTGCTCAGGATCAGTATCCCGAAAGTAAGGGAAGTGTAACACGTCAGTAAAGAAAGATTTATGAACTCTAATGTTTCTAGCGCGACATTTTATGTTACTTTTCATACATTTGAAAAATTGTCAGCCTGACATTAAAGCAAGTCTTGTATCAAACGAAGTAAGGGTATAATTTTTTGCTAATGGATTGTTACGTTTCATTTACATATCTTCTCCCAACAATTTTACGCTTAAAAAAAATCATTGCCCTCTTGAATTATGTGAGGCTCTTTTTACTCTGAGGCTCCAGCAATTTGCCAGCCTCATGTCTGTAATTAGTTTAATTAGCACTACAGCTTTAATGAGGGCATCGGTGTCTGCTGTATGCGCTCTGTTCTTTACTGGACAAAGCAAAAAATTGAGTTTCTTAATCAGCTGCGACTGAAGTACTGCAGTCCTTACAAGTCTCCATCCAGTGCCTGAACAGAGGTAATATATTTTGCCTTTTCTTAAAGGCTTCTTTCTTTTCACACTCTTTATTTTGGCTAAAACGACTGCATCCATCTGAGCCGTACTTAGGAAATGTATACACACAGTGGGTATGTTCAATGAACTGGTTTACACAGCTTTTAAAATACGTTACCTTGGCCTTTCCGGTAATCCTTAATTACTAATGGTACACAAAATAAATAGTATTCTTACTGTCTGCGACCGGTGCCTGCGTAATGGATGGGGAGAAGGGGATGCAATGCGTCTCCTTAGTACAGGATAAGGATATTTCACCAAACCCAGCGAAAGCTTGACATTGAAAACAACTCTTGGGGAACTGTCAGGATGACAATAGAAAAAGCATTAACGATTTATCAACGTGCCATTAGCCCTGCGTGTTAGACCTGACAATGTACGAAGTCTGTAGATCATTTTTATGTCCCACAATAGAAATATTTGAGTGGGAATGGAAGCGTATGACCTCTAGGCTACATTAAACCAGTATTAAGAAAAAGATCATTATTTAAAACGTACAAGATCATATTAATTCTGTCTACTTGTCTGTCTGACTCTGAGTCTCTGATTTGTTTATTCTCATGTCACCTGGCTATCAATGCGTAAACGCTCGGGAGAAGCTCAGGAACTCAAGCACAGCCTTAAGAAAGAGAACGAATTCTGCAGCAGGAACACCATAATAAAAAAAAAAATGGTGAGTGTTTTGTACTTCAAACTCCTCTTTCTGGGGTGGTTCTGAACACCTTTGAATTCAGCTTTCCCCTTATAAAGAAACTACTTTGTGTCCTCTACAACTTTTAAGAGAAACAATCTTAAGCAATCGCAACACACGCACATCCACAAAAATCAACCATTTTTCTCTTTAAAAGCACAGTTTTTTAAAAAGGAAACTTTCAGGAAGGATGTTCAGCTGTTCCGGCTCAAAGGACCACGTTTTTACTCGCCGTGCAAGTACCACAAGCGTGTTACCCTCCACGCTTCGGCTGCACGTGCCAACCTGCGCGCCGAGTCCGAGATCAGCTGCTTTCAAAGTGAAGCTCCACGATGGGCTTTTTTATTGCCAGGAAGGTCCCATCATCATCAAAGCACCACAGCGTGTCGCCTTCAGTTTGCATCCGAAGGCCAAGTTGTTTTGGAAGATTACATTTTACCTGCAGGTATTTGTAATAAAGAGCATCCGAGTCCTTCTCTTGTTTATGTGTTGACCATCGCAAAACTCATATAGTGCTTAATGCTGTGTCCCTGCTCATCGCAGGGCCGGCGCCATTAGTCTGAGAGCCCATCAAAGGGAGAGATTTCATTTCTGGACTCTCTTCTGGCTCAGGCACAGGCTGCCCTGGCAGTGACTGGTGTTTTCTATTGCACGTGGAGAAATGGGAAAGGACGTCTGCTCGCGGGGGAACGGCTCCCGGGCTCCTGCCGCTTTGTTTTTGAGGTCTGTGCTCACCAGCGGTTTCAATTTGTTTTATTTTAATCTCAGTTGATTGTATTACTCCATTGCACGTTGATTTCTAAACACCTATTTTTATTGATTTAAGACAGCGAGGCTGTCAGAATAATGCAGGAATCATACGAGGAAACAACAACAGGTCTTCGTTTTGCTTGGCTGCAGAACAGCCTAATCTTGGAGCGTGCGGCAAGTCCTCGGCAGAACTGCCCGCCATGGTGCTACGGCTTGGCATGTAAATACGCCTTCAGACAGATAACCACATGGTCTGGGCTTCCCAGCGACGGCAAAACTTCAACTAACGTAAATACCGGCTGTGCGCGTTCGCCCCCTAATCAATCAGGCGGCGGCTGAATGACTAACGCAAGGGAAACAAAGAGGAAATGTAGCATCTCGGGCTGCTCTCTGATGTGTTGTGTGACAACTCGGAAAACTTCCCAGACGCTGCTGAATTAAGCTGCTGTAAAAGCACCAAGGAGAGGAAACCCAGAAGAAGTTCTGCTCTTGCCTAACCAGCAGGGAAAATCACAGTGAGTGGTTTTCCTTATTTCAATATGGTTTCCATCATTGTGTATTCCAAACCTGGTCTGTTGGATTTTTTGTTTTAATTCCTAATTTTAAACTTGGTTGTTTTAGCCACTGCTTAGCTAGTTCCGTCCAAGGATGATAGTATTCTTGTTTGAAAGAGGAATGGGTCTGAATTGGGAGTTGTTATAACCCGGAATTACATTAACCCACCGCACACTTCAGTATTGGCTACTGGGGGAAATGAAATGAGCAACAGGTTTGTGAATCGGAGCGATAAGAGATGTTGTGTGGCCCTACGGCAAGCCCCCCCCATGATGGCAGCGGGGATGGGGAGGGAATTTTGGGGGTGAGCTCCTGCCCGCATGGTGGCTCCACAGGAGGAGCTCGGGTGGTGCTCAGCCCCCGTGTGCTTGTGCCAGCAAAAAACAAATGCAAAATCTCTTTGAACTGGTAAAAATTACGGAATTGGAAACAATCCTGTCATTGTATGCAATTATTGTGGCTTTCTTTAATTTTTTCCTTGCCTTACATTATTTTGGTTAAAGGTTTCTTACGTGGTCTCTGGCGGCTGGGGAGGGTTTGATCCAGAAGAAAGTAGCAGTTTTTACAAGTGGTGCGGGGCACCGACACTTCGGTTTCAGTTCCAGCACCAAGCAGCGCTGAAGGACCAATGACCCGTTCATAGAATCATAGAATCATAGAACCATAGGGTTGGAAGGGACCTCTGGAGCTCACCCAGTCCAACCCCTGCCAGAGCAGGGTCACCCAGAGCAGTTGCACAGGAACGCGTCCAGGCGGGTTTGGGATGTCTCCAGAGACGGAGACTCCACCATCTCCCTGGGCAGCCTGTGCCAGGGCTCTGCCGCCCTCAGGGTAAAGAAGTTCCTCCTCATGTTTAGGTGGAACTTCCTATGCTCAAGTTTGTGCCCGTTACCCCTTGTCCTGTCCCCGGGCACCACTGAAAAGAGCCTGGCCCCATCCTCCTGACACCCGCCCTTTCAGTATTTATAAGCATTGATAAGATCCCCCCTCAGCCGTCTTTTTTCCAGACTGAAGAGACCCAATTCCCTCAGCCTTTCTCCATCAGAGAGGTGTTCCAGTCCCCTCAGCATCATCTCAGTTGTGCTGGTGGCGTTAATGGTGCGTTTCACATGGCTCTGGTTCATATAAATGCTGTTTAAAACACAATGTTTATAGCAGTAGCCACACACATACATATATATATCTCAAATGTTGTGTAAAAAAGCAGAACTAGTTTACACTTAAAGGTTACGATAAGAATTATGACTTTATTTTGTTGAATTACCTTTTTTTTTTTCTTTTCCCCAGGGAAGGTAGGATGAATTGGGAGAGATGCAGACGGGGAGATGCTGTGATGTGCGTTTGGGGTTGCCGAGGGCACCTGCTTCCTTCCCCGGGGTTTTCCTGGGGTGTCCGTGCTGGGGACACGCGTACCCCGCGATTTTGGGCATAAAGACAGGGGGGCGGGGAGGGGATCCCTAAATGTGGCTTAATAAAAGAACCACATCTGTGAATGGATAAATGAAGATTAGAGGCTTGGGTTGGAGTCTTTGATTAGAGTCTTTGTCAATCAACTTTTGAGCGACACGTTGCAGATAAGACGCAGGTGCCCGGACACTCCGGTTTCCCCAGCGAGTGCTGTACAGATGGCGTGCTGTCGGTGGCTCTTCCAACAGCAGGTGACAACTTAAATATCTGTCAGGTGTCACAGAAACGAGTTATAGGTACAACCAGCGTTTTTCCCTTCAATAAGCATAAGCAAGAAATGTCTTTGTCATTTCACTTAGTGATGCAGAATACAGGTAAGGAAAGTGGTGGTGTTATTTTCCAGCCGCAACAATTCGGTTCAAACTTAGTAGTAGGAATGGGCAAATAAAATTAACTGCTTTATCTATTGGAAACAAGAACTATACCCGAGTAAATATAGATCAATGGGTATTTGAAAATTAAATGATATATACAATAGACCGTATTTTAGTTCAAAAATTTGTTTTAAATTAACGTCATATATTAAAACATTTAAACAGTAACTGTAATTAGATGTATTCAGCAGGACATGGACCATGAGCACAGAAAACATCGCTGCTTACATGAAACCTGTGAGTGATTCCCATTTTGAATCACTGCCGCAGCCCGCGCCGGGGTGGAGCGGGAGCACGAGGATGCTCAGTGCGCCCAAGAAGTGACGAGTGATGGGAAACGCTGGGCCAGCCCCGCAGAGAACATCAAAGCGCTGCTGTGCCCACCCCGGTGAGTGTGGGGCTGCAATCCCACCCTGAGCCGCGCTAAGGTGGTGCAGGTCACGGGTCTGGGTGGGCTTTTTTGGAGGATGGTGCCACCGCTTTGGCAACGTGTAGCTAGATCTGGCATGAGGCTGGGAACCCTGAGACAAGCCAGGGGACGCGGAGACCGGGTTTTGTGCCTCATGAGCCCAGATGCATTTGTCCAATTTCTTACCCACAGGTCTCTGCTCATTGCTCTAAAATAAACATTTAATTAGTTTGCAAGAAATCAGTCATTCGTGAGTGTCCGTACTGAATAAAACAAAAGGAAAATATTTAGGGTTTTTTTTTTTTTTTCATTTTTACAGGATTAATATATTTGTTGCACAAGTATTATCCTAAACCAGTAGCCGTCCTTCAACAAGTTAGAAATGAGAGCAACGCCTTTCTGTCAGTAGATTTTTTTTTAAGCCGCTCAGATTATTTATGAGATGTTTGCAATTCTGAGCCCCTAAGAGTAATAACTTGTCCAAATAAATTAACATGAAAACTCCCTTGATATCCCCCAAAATAATCAAATTCTTTTGTCAACAACATCCCCAAATAGTTTGCATTGACTTTAGCAAAAGTTTGTCTGAATTAGGGACTTATCGTGAGGCACGACTCTTCCTCTGTGATGGGAGGACTGTTAATTTCCAAGTTAAATAATTGTTCTGTTTGGCAAAGAGCTCTCATCAAGTCCTTCCTACAGCAAAAACTGGTAAGAAGAAATAAAAACTAAGATTGTAGCGTGAGATGCATCAAATGGGAAGGACCCTGACTCCCACCCTCCGTGGTCTCGCAGCTTCCGTGAGTAACATCTGCAACCTTCCAGCAGCAAAAATTGCGGACTTGCATTTTCTCCTGACATTTTAATTGCTGGGTGTTAGAAATATTGTGAAATACAGAAATCCTGTGCCAGCGCAGTGCGCAGAGAAGTGTCGCGGCCGCGAGGAGCTGTGCTGGATTAAACCGTCCAGCGGGGCTCGTTTGCTGCGACTCCACAGATTGCTCAAAACAGAACCAGATGGGTTTTCCCCACTTTTTCCTTCAGAGATCCTTCGGCAAACCAGCACACCCAGGAACAGTAGAAATTTTATGCACGGGAAAATAGTCCAAACCAATTTTAATAAAATATTTGAAACTCCTAGAGGATCTTTGTGTTGAGAGCTTGAGCAGGCTGTAAATAATTGAAGCATTAACGATAATTTACACCCCTGGGACGAGCCGTAGAGGATTACAACCTCATGGAACCATTTACCTTGAGAAAAATGACAAAATTTCCAAGGACTGATGGTTCCTTGAGAGAAGATTTGAAGTGGAGTCTGCACTTGGCTTGAGCCTATCCGCTATCAATTCCAGTTCATACGAAGACATTTGCTCCGATTATTATTATATCCCTGCCCTTTCTTGCCCTTGAAGTATTGGCATTGTGGCTCTGAAGACAGATTCAATTAACAAACCGGATAGATGCTGACCTTTCCCAGATTGTTATTCTATCCTTGATTTGCTTTAGGGGAGAAATATTTCTTTCATGTAGAAATATGAAATAACAAATAAATAACCAACAATTGATTTGTAGTTAAAAAAAAAAAGAAAAAAAGGAAAGAGAGAGAGGGAAAGGAAGGAAAGAAATGAACTGGTCGAGCACGGACACTGCTATTAGCTGAATGGCGTCAGGACTTTGGGCTGGGATCACTCACCGAGTGAGCTGCCATCCGTCACGATTAAAGACTTGTCGGAAGATTTCTGGAGTAGTTTCTCCAGGGAATCAGGTAACTTAGACAGCTTAGCGCTTTTCACGTTTTCGTTAACTTTGTGATGGATTTTCTGCAGACCAACAAGGAAATTTTCTTTTTGTTGCTTTTTCACACCTTGCAGAGCACTGTCTCACACCATCACATGTAATTGGTGATGCGGGGCGGCGGGGCTGGGAGCAGGACCAGGACTGGGACCTGGGCTGGGACCAGGACCGGGAGGAGAATGGTGGGCAACGAATGCCTGTAGGCAACAACTTTCTTCATTTATGTTCAGGTTTCAAAAAATGTTGGTTTTATGCCTCAAACCAGCTTTCTTCCCCTTCCCCCCCCTCCTCACCACGCACATACTTGAGAAAAGCTCAAACGGTGCTTTGGTTTTCTTTAACAATGACGTGATTGTTGGGCGGTATTAAAGGTAGAGAAACTTTGAGGTAACCCTGCTCAGCGTGTAAAAATTTGTAATTATTGTTGTTATAATTTTAAATATAATTATTTATAATTATAATAATTCTTTTAATAATTTCCATGCTGTCATGTTACAAGTATTAAATTTAAACCTTTTTAAATATTCATCCTGAATCTGTTACTTTTTAGCCGACTACCAAGTTATTCCATCAGTTGTGCCACTTAGACTGCCTTGTTGCTGATTTGTATTATTTCTGCTAACGTCACTTTAATTCTTGAAGTCAGATTTTTCTTCCTTTTTGCGGTGCTTTGGCTTTGTGTTAGTTCGATGGATACCGTGCAACCTGCTTGTCACAGCCTTTTTGGGTGAGAGCTTTCAGGAGGAAAGCAGCAACCCATGGGCCATACATCTTCGTCTCCTGCTGGGGAGCTCAAGCCGAACGGGGAGGGCAAACCGAGGCAGGGATTTTGCACTGGTAGCCCAGAACATGTTCTTTATGGATAATTTGTACAATGCTTGTTCATTTAAGATTATCTACACCCAGCCAATCTGATTTTATACAGCAGGGTGCTGGACAAAACGTGATGGCATCAGCTGCCATCTCCTAGTGTTCTTACAGTATGGGAGCACGGTGAGCAAAAGGAATTTTACTTACCCCTCTTTCTTGCCTCCTTAAGTTCCTTGAAAGCCCCACTTTCCATTTGCTCTCTGCCCTTTCCCGTCTGTTTTTCCATCCACTTTTAGCAAGTAACAAAACACCACGCTCTGTTACTCTTCCTCAGAACCAGACTTAATCGTTGATCTCCATTTCTGGTCATGCCCACCTCATCCGGGCATCCAGATCATGGCTTGGAAAGAAGAGGTGAAATCTTCCTGCCAGTCGGAAACAGGAGAAAATGTGTCAGATTATAAAGGTTCATAATTCTACAAAAAACCGAGACCGAAAGATTTCTATCTTGGACATTTCCTTCATGGTAGATGAAGGAAAAGGTCGATTTTACCGTTAATTCATAAAAATCTTTCTTTCTAGGTGGTGGAAATTGTAAAACCTTATTACACCTACAAAAAAACCTGAGACCAAAAAATTTCGATCTTGAATGTCATGGTAGATGAAACAAAAGGTCAATTTTACCATTAATTCGTAAAAATCTCTCCTTCCAGGTGGTGGAAATTGTAAAATCTTATTATATCACATTACTGTAACCTTAGGTTAAAGTACAGTAAAATCAGAAAAGCCTTTGCTGGAACAGAAGGAATTAGGTGTTTCAGATCGCTCTGCTTTGCGTATCGCCGGGTACTTGCACGGGGGCAGCGTTACAGAATGCAGCGTTACTCACGTGTGAAGTATAGCAGCTGCCTGCCCGCTCCTGAATTTGTTTGTTGTTGGCTCAGATGACATTTATTCTTCAACAAGCCCCCAGGGGACCGACCACCAGCGTCTCACGAGGTACCTGGTACTGCAGGTCCAGCGGTGGGGCAGCCCAGGAGGGTGGAGTGGAGGCGTCAGGAGTCCTCCCCCGTCCTCCGGTAGGTCCTGGGATGGGGGGAAGTGTCCCTCTGGGCCTGAAAACACCCCCTGGTCCACCAAGGGTGGGGGTGTTCCTGCAGCACTAATCACCTGCCGCAGGAATTGTGCCTTAACTTGCCGGTCCGTGCCAGGTGTAAGGCACCCACCGCTACCAAGAGGCAGCGTGACGGCTGTACCGTTGTGCTGTTTAATGCCAATTATAACACCTAGATGATCTTCATTTTGTGTGCCGCTGAAAATCTATTGATCACCTAGTTTTCCAACTTGATGCAGCCTTACAGATTTGATTTATAAGAGAGATTTGTTTTCGGTTTTGACAGAAACTGCAGACTTTTCTGCATAACTCATTAAAGTATAGATTAAAACTGAGATGTTGATTTGTTACTGACTTTGAGGATTTCTTTCTACGCCGTTTGTCTCCAGCATTTAGCAGTCCACTGAACACATAGCTTGTGCATGAATCCTCCTCTTTTTCAGTCCTGGGCCTCGTTCTTGCATCACTCATGCTGCATTCAACCCGTAAAGAGGTAACCAGAACGGCTGAGTTTATCCCAGCAAGTCACAATAAGCTCTGCATTGGCAAAATATTTAATCACGCTGAAATCGGATGCTGGGCCCTCCCACGTGGCTTTATTTTGGCATTGCAAAGTGCACATTTTTTAAAGGTCAGAGTTTCTGATTTCCATATTCTTCTGTTGCTTTCCCCCTCCCCCGAGAATTCAGCTCCTTTTGTTAGTCTGTTATCTAATATTTCACTACCAGGACTTCTGACCTTTTCTGTAATATTTTTTACCTTTGTAACTGAGCTGTCCTGGCTGCGTATCAGTCCCATACGCACACCCTCATATACCCATTCCTGGTCATCCCAACAGGAGAGGAGGCGGCAGGTTGGGTGGGGGTGCCAGGAGGATGCTGCTGCACACCCGAGTGCATCGGGGCTGCCCCGAGATCTGTCAGATCCACGTTTACAGAGTCTGACTCCAAGTGTACAGTTCTTTACCGAATTCACAGAATTTAGCTCTTCCGAGTTACGAACAAGGCAGAATCCAAAGCAGATTGAATCCTATTGTCTCGGTTTTGCTCTCTGCTTTACTGGCTGTAACAGATACTCATCAACGGGGCAGGAACTGGGGAAAATCCATCTCTGTTCCTGACTTGTCTCACACAGGAATATGACTAAAAGCCTTGATCTTACATAAATTGCAAGTCAGTCTTGTGTAAATAGAAATACTAGCGGCTCTGCAGCGTGATTAAATAGCCACAAGCCGCTGTGGCATTGAGAAAAACTCTCAGAGTTAAAAGCGCCTTTGTTATTTTCTATGAAGTGTTAAATCGCGAGCAGTTTTAAAAATAGGAATGGATACACAAATGATCTAATTTGGGATCATTGTACCCAGCCATCTCTCGCAGTTTTCTCTTCAGTAGGGTGGACGGTGTCATTATATTTTGCTGTTAATCTCTTAGCATATCCTTTTGTTACTTAGCTGTTTGATCAGCGATCATGTGCTTGATAAGTATCATATTGAGCAAAGGTAGTTTGATAACGCTTTCCTTAATTTGGCTTGTATTTCCTGTTGACGTTCCTTTTCCTAGCATCAGCCTGCCGTCTCCTGTATAAATGCATCCAAACGGTACGGCTGCCATGTCCAGACGCTCCGATGCTCCGGCAGCGTTGTGGAGCTGCCCACTTGACGCCATAGGCAGCGTTGGTTTGGCACGCCTTGGTTGGGGTGTCAAGCCAAAGGCTGATGTGAAACCAGATGGGAAGATTTTCCTTTTAGCTTACCTTTCCCAGTTCCACCCAACAGAGTAATGGCAACGTGGCCGCCATCTATTTAACCTAAACAACTAATGAGAAGCCAACAATCCAACCTGAAGAAGTGTGTGTTGCCTGTGGATCACCTTATTTTAGTTATCTAGGAGAAGGAAGCCTTATTTACAGCAGATGCTGTTTAGGTGGTCAAGGATCTTTGCAGTGTCACGCTTACCAAAGCAGATCTACCTCAGCACAACAGTTTCTTCTGTCCCATCTAGACTGTAAAGACCTTTTGCATCGAGGCTGGGTCCTCTAAGGCTTCTGAAAGCTGATTCTACTCCAAATTGCAGAAATAAATCAGAATGCAGAAGCCTCCTCGTGATTTTTGCTCCTGATGATTCCAGTCTCTGGTAGCTGGAAAAAAAAAAACTTTTTTTCATTTTTTAAGAATATGGGTTTGCTTTAGGACCAGGCAGATGTTTGTCAGAAGGCTCTGACCTGGTCTCCATACCGAAGCAGCGTGGCCTTTCTTTTCAAGGCACAAACCTTAGCATTTAGGGAACCACCAGCTCATTTTCTGTTTCCTTTCAGAAATCCTTATAAAATGCCTTTTCTCTTGACCAGTTCCAGTCTCCTGGTTTTCAGGCATTAATATCTTTCCTTTTACACCCGCTTTCAGACCCTTGTTGCTGCATCACCCAGCAAGGCTTGTGCTCGGGCTCCTCTCCAATCCCTCGACGTTTCGGGCACTGCGAGGGTCGATAATTACCACCCTGGTGAAGTCACGGGCAGTTGAGAAGATCCCCATCTCAGCCGTTTCTGGGAGGTAAAGAGACGCTGTTTTCTTCTACTTTACATTACGGAAAACTGAAGGAAAGTCAATTTGTTTTGAGAGGTTTGGCTGGGGAAGGAGACCTGGGGACAAGGAATGCGTGTCCCAAGTCCCCAGCTAACGCCCTGGTGGCTGTAGCAATTTTCCTCATCATTTGTCTCCTGCAGAGTGTTCTTATAAGCAGTAGAGTATGACAGGAAACGATGTTATGATTTTTTTCTCTTTCTTTTGCTTCCCATCTTCCCCCCAAATTAGGGAATTGTTCAAATCTGTCTCCCTGGGGTTTCTGCAGATCTCTAAAATAGTGAATTAGCTGTTGACGGAAATTAGATACAGAAAAAACATGTATTTATAGATCACATAATCTATTCTCAAGGAAACAGAAAATAAACTACATTTAAGTAATTTTCCATTTCTCAGATACAAAACAAAGACTATAACCCTTACAGGTATTAAGATGAGCATTCTCAGACCAAAATGACTGACACTGCAGTACTTTCGCAAATGTTTTGTGTTTTCTGATGAGTGAGTATGAGCAGAAAGGAAAATTAGAAATTGGGCAGTCTGACACCGACAGTGTTAATTTTCTACAGTTTTGTCATTTACTTGCGAGAACTTAATATATTTCTTCTATAGCTTCATCGCTCCTTCTTCTATCAAAGCTCTATAGACTGTAATATTCTGCTCGGTGAACTGAAATATCCGTCAATATAAAAGCATCTTCTCATAAAGGCATTGGGAACTGTTATGGTATGTTGTTACGTACACTAGTATTACCTAAGGAAACATTTATAGGTTTGAAGAATAGACATTTTCTAGAGAGAGCGGAAAACAAAACTTCTAAATTAAAAATACCCCTTTCCTTGGTTTAATTCAATAAGATATTTCATCCTCTAACAAAACTCATATGCATGGGGGGAAGAAATAATCCCTTAATGAGAAACAAAGAAAAGAAAATACTTTTGAGGTGTCTGGACTCACCTGCTCCGATTTGTCTCCCTGTCTCTAAGGCTGAAGCCTCATCTCCTCTCCTTGACATGATTTTTCCACTCCCTGGACACCACCCAGGGATCCCACACATCCCGGCCAGCCCCACAGCCTCGCGGGGACACTGCCGTACTGCTTTTCCCCCTCCGAAAAACAGGTTAGAATGGAAGAATTGTTTTGGTTGGAAGAGACCTTTAAGATCATCAAGTCCAGCCATTGCCCCAGCACTGCCGAGTCCACCACTACCCCACGTCCCTCAGCCCCACGTCTGCCCGGCTTTTAAATCCCTCCAGGGATGGCGACTCCACCACTGCCCTGGGCAGCCTCTTCCAATGCTTGACAACCCTTTCCACGAAGAAATTTTTCCCAATACCCATCCTAAACCTCCCCTGGCACAACTGGAGGCCATTTCCCCTTGTCCCATGGCCTGTTCCTTGGGAGAAGAGCCCGACCCCCCCTGGCTACCCCCTCCTTTCAGGGAGCTGCAGAGAGCGAGGAGGTCTCCTCTCAGCCCCCTTTTCTCTGTTCGTGTCCCAGCAAACAAAGCATTTTTTGTACCCTTTGGAAACCTTCATGCTTTTTTGTAAAAACAAACCTTACATATTGGTAAAACGGCGCGCAGGCTGCTGTGCCCAGGTCAAAGGGGAAGCGAGCTGGGCAACGTATGGCAAACGTACCACCTTCCCTGTCCCAGCCCTCATCCCAAACACGGATCGGGAGGAGGCTGAGGGAGGAAAAGCAAATCAGGTTAAACGAAAAAGCCCAAGGAGCTGGCCTGTAATTTTTTTCCCAAGGTCACGGTTTCTTGCTTGAACACTGGTGTCAAAGGTAACCACCTCCTCCGTGACACTTACACCATGTGGGCCATCCTTTTCTTGCGTGGTGTGACCCTGAGAGAGCTTCATCTCCGGGGGAGTCATCAGGCAAAGAGCAGCCAGTGCCGGGAGACCTCCCTGTGCAAGGCAAACCTGCTGAGCAGCTGCGCTGTGATCACCTTCGCCGCAATCTCAAAGAGGAGGAAACTTTAGGAAAAAGTTATAAAGGATGCGGATAGAAAATAGCGTGTGTTGGGGAAAAGTCTGGTGGGAGTCAGGGGCACGTTGACATTCATTTCAGTAGAAAATGTGTTACTGCTTGTATTTTGATTCCGCTGCCTGTGATAACATAGTACACCCTATTTCCACACTCTTTTTATTCCAGTTCATACATTTCCCAGTTTTTTGGGTCGTTGAGTTTGTTCATGAGTTTAACAACAGACAGTACCGTGTGCACTGTAAATATTGGAACTTTACCGAGCAGATAGCTATGGTGCGAGGCTGCTGATATAATGCAAATATGCTTATTACTGTTAGAATTTCAGCCAGGGAGAAGTCCAGACGTTATCATTTTGAGAAATGGGTTTTTTTTTCCCATCTTATTTACAGCGCACGGTTCACTGGTAAAGACTGTTAGGGCTGAAATTGCTAAAGGAACTCAACCTCAAATATGTTTGAAGACATCCCCTGAATGAAGCAGAGCACGCTCATAATAACGGCAATAATAAGGTCATTGCAAGGCGTCGTCTGGAAAACTCCACAGTACTACAGAAATGATGTGCAGAAAATGTCGGCACTCCCGTCTGATTTAATATCAGCATTTTCTACCCTATGTCATATTTATAGAGAGGACTGTGAATACAGGCGTGTGTCTGTCTGTCCGGCTGGTTTTCCAGCAGGGGCTCGGGGAGAGCTGCTGGGGACACCCCAGGGGGGTTTTGGGGGGGGAATCCTGTGCCTGTGCCGGCTTTGGCACCTTGAGAATATCAAAGCCAGGCGTTTCCATCAGAACTGTGCTCTGCCACTGATCTTCGTTACCGAAATTGCCAAGCAATGTAATTGGCCACTGCCGCAGTGTCTCCCCTCTGTCACACACCAAGACTGGGACCTGCCTGCCACAGCCACTCGGCTCGGGGATGTATTGACAACAACTAAAATGTTTGTCAAATGTGGGGTTTTTTTTCATTGGGAAGCTCTGAAAAGAATGTCACATCTGCATGTGGAGTGGCAATTATTATAAATATATAATCTTTTTAAGGTAAACTTGAAAAAATACTTATATCTTAATGCACTGGGAATTAATCTAATTTTATTATATATAATGCTGTAGAGGTACTTGCAGCAATACATTAACGGGCCATTCAGGCACTTTAAGTGGACATGACTCTAAATGCTCAGGTTGGTGACCTGAAGTGTTTTCATTTTTAACATGGCTTAAACTACTGAAGTGTGCTTGAAACGAGGGCATTTATTAGTCCTTTACTTTCACAATAAGTTGCTTAACATCTAATCATGGGAAGAGACAGAAATAGCCAATTAGAAACCAAAGGCAGCTGAAATGAAGAGTTTACGAACAAGCTATAGGCTACAAAACCACGTACAGAACCTAATGCAGACCAGCACCATTTTTCCTGGTGGACTGAGGGTACCTGGAACAACACTTACCTAATGCCGAACACCGCCGGGGGTTGAAATTCCTCATCTGCCATCAGCACAGTGGGTGGGATAAAGCTTCGGGCCATGCTGTCTGGGCAGTGGAATTGCTGTCGGCACCTGGAGCAGAAGCTGCTCTGCCACGTGGTGAGGACCTGGCCAGGAGGAACCTGCCAGAGCGGGAGATGGAGCACCTTGAGGTGATGCTGGGTTTTGGAGATACCCGACGTGTAAGAGCAAAGCTGGACTGGTAACATACCACGTTTGCTCATTCCAGCTTCTCCGGGAGCCCTGGTCAACCCTTGTGCTGAGGATTAACTCTAACATGTAGAAGACATGGAAGAGGAGGTAAGCAAGGCCAATGATTATTAGTATTGGTAATATTAATAATTGGTACTACTGGTAAAAAACAAGATTACCACAGTCACACCTAGTTCAGCCTGGGTTTGTTTCCCTGATATCAGTGGCATTCAGAAAAAAAAAAAAAACAAAACCCCAAAACAAAACAGGAACGTGTCAGAAAGGTGAAGAGTTGTCACATATAAAAAGCTCTTTGACCATCGGTGCATAGGAGAAAGCAGCCGCAGTCCTTATAAAAACTTACTGGTTTTTATTTTTTTGGACAGAGCTATCAGCTAACCTCTTCTTCATTCGAAATAAAGGTAATAACATAATCCAAACCCGCAAGAAATTAAGCACCCAGGTCCCATTTGCTCATAGGCAGCCGTACGAAAAGCGAGCAACAGGGGAGATGTGTCTCCAGGCGCGTGCTCCAGACCTTTGCTGGACTTCTGTGTGTTTTGGGTGGGACTCTCTAGATATATGAAATTACGCCTGCTGTTTCCTAACGCTGAGGTGTAAATGGTAAACCCACTGTCCCGGTAAAGCGCTTGCTCTGGTGACAGAAGCAGCGGAGGGAACGGCCCGTTGACATTCACGAACCCGGCCTGTGCACCAGCGCCATCGTCTATAAACTGCCGTGTGTAAAGGGGCGTGCTTGCAACGATCCGTTTTCACTATTATCTCTCAGTTTCTGTTGAATGCACGTTATTGAGTTTAATCAGTGAAATGAATTTGCTAATGAACTTGTTAATAAGCTTGCCATAGCTATTGTTGGGTTTTTTTTTCTGTTCCTTATTTTTGGTTAGTGTTGTTTCCATATTAAGAAAAAAAGCTGCTGCAGCTGTTTGGCAGCTTGGTTTTTTTTGCTTTAGGCAAATGATGAGAATAAGTTTGGTTGCAACGGCTTTGATGTAAAGAAAAGTTAATAGAAATTTTAGTAGCAATATCAGCTTCGGAGAATTTGAGCTCATGACCTTTGCATCGTAACGAGGCCAGTTTATCTGCCAGGCTGGCAGGCGTTCATTCCCAGTCGCGGGGATGGTCAGTTACTGGCGCTGGGAAAACAGTTTTGGAAGAATTTAGGAGGGTTTTTTCCGACTCATTTATATGCGGCTCTGTGTGTCCGTTAGATACGTACAGCGTTACGCAGCGTGTGCCCTGCGCATTGGTCACAATATCAAGATACATATAGAAAGGCTTAATACATTTAATTATCTATGAAATATTTGGGAAACACAGATCTAATTTAGGGCATTCTCCCGTGTTTTGGAGTGAGCCTTGCCCTTGGCAGCACAGGGAGAGCTGGGCATCACGGGAGCGTTTCGGTCCCCAGGATACTTTGCCATCATTTGCGTCTCCTACCAAGGAGCATTAAGCCACCACCACGGGCTGGTCCTTTCACAGCGTGGGTGCGAGGTCCCAGGGCTGATATTCTTCACACCTGGGTTTGGACTGTGTTTGCCTTGCACATGTGTTGTGAATAGCAGCCAAAATCCCTGTAGCCTGCTGTGTGCCTTCACAAGCCCTGCCCGGGCACGCTGGGCTTTCACAGGGAGCTCCCAACCTGCTCCTGGAGCACCGGCCCCTGCTCAGGTCCCTCCTGCCTGTGGTTCATCACCCTGTCCCTGGGGCCACCCGTTAATTCCAGAGCACCAGAAACTTGCCCGAGGAACGCTGCTGCCCTGCTTCGGTCCCCACTGGGACTTCTCCACCGAAGGACACATCGCGATGGTGAAGTGATGTGATGAGATTTCTTTGACTGGAGCCTGTGTCCTGGTGAGGGTGGCAGCGGTTTCTGGCCTCGACACCCCATCGATGTTCTGTCAAAGCACTGGAGAAGGGGAAGGTGACTGCAAACGCCTCCACGCTGTTAGTATGGCATCCCCGGCAACTGGCAGGAGGAGGCAAGGCTCTCAATCACCTCTCTGCGCTAAAACCCGCTGTCAGGGTGCCGCGCGGGACATCTCGCTCTCCCTCATTCTCAGCAAATATTGTGAAACATCTTCTGCTTGGCAGAAACATGAAATTCACTCATGGAAAGGAGAATTGTTATAGTAGATGTAGTAAACAGAGCTTTATACGCTCGTTACGTTCCGTGAGTATACACAAAGATTTCATTAGTGCTTCAACAATGAAACAGGAGTTTTGGACACCCTAGTCAAAATGGAAATGGACTGGGTATGGCTTACAAAAGAGGTTGGATTCTGGAAGGAGAGCTGGGCAGGGCTGAGGCGGTGAGGAACGGCTGTGGACGGGGTTCTAAAAACCAAATTGGGCACCCATCTGCCAGGAGTGACACAGGCAGCACGTGGTCCAGCTTTGGGGTGCAGGGTGGCCCAGAGGGTCCATGGAGCTCAGGCCCCTCTCTGCTCTCCCTGCCTGTCATCAGGCGTTTAACACCTGCAAAGAGTGCTAGAAGAGGCAACGTCACTTAACTCAGAGATGAATGTAACGTAGGCATGAGATGAAAAAATTATATGCTCTGAAATTTATTTCATCATTTAAGATGAAAATGATGTGTTTTGGCCAGTTGCTCATCCTTGCCTTGTGCACCTCCTAACGCGGTCAGGCACCTCGCCCTGTCCCGGGGACCGGGGCTCGCTTGATTTCTGATGATGGTGGCATTAAAATGACAGAATGACAGAATTGCCCAGGTTGGAAGGGACCTTTCAGATCACCGAGTCCAACCATCAACCCAACTCCGACAAAACCCACCACTACCCCACGTCCCTCAGCCCCACGTCTGCCCGCCTTTTAAATCCCTCCAGGGATGGCAACTCCATCACTGCCCTGGGCAGCCTCTTCCAATGCTTGACAACCCTTTCCACGAAGAAATTTTCCCTAATATCTATCCTAAACCTCCCCTGGCGCAACTTGAGGCTGTTTGCTCTCATCCTATCACCTGGTCCTTGGGAGAAGAGCCTGACCCCCACCTCTCTACCCCCTCCTTTCACGTAGTCGTAGCGAGATTAACCCGAGGGTTCGGTGGCCTGACAGTCTGCCAGCTCGGGTTTGCTCATTTTCAGGAGGTTTCAGCTTCTCGCCCCTTTCTAGAGGCGCATTACAGCGCAGTCAGTGTGCAACAGGACACAGCCCCGGCACAAGTGCGATGGGGTTGTCTCGTGCCGCGGGATGGCCCTGGAGCACGGGCTGCTGCAGAAACCTTTCCTCCGCTCCTGGAGCTCCTGGAGTCAAGGGCAAGAGCACACTCACGCCAAACCTGCAAAGCCAGAGCTTGAAATTGTTTCCCACTAAGATCAGAACAGTGCAATAAAGTGATTTTCACTTTGTTCCATGGGAAAAGTCACTTGCACTGTACCTTACCCTGACTGTGCTAAGTGCTTCCTATGCTATTGTCAGTGTAATCAATACACGTTACATAAAGGCATACTCTTTAGGATGAATACGTTTGGGGTTTTTCTTTTGAACCCTGCAAATCTATTAAAGAAAGTATTTTATAATAAGCTCACAGTTGCCTGTTAGACACGGGTGAAACTGGACAGTTTCATTCCCGTTCTGCCAGTGGATCAGTAATAGCCAATTTCTAGCCAACACAACCAAGCAAACACAACCCACCAATTTCCATTTCCATGCTGACCCATAGGCTGGTCTTGGCTTTGGTTGAAGAGCCAAAGGTTATAGAAAACAGCTTTTGGGGCCAAATCAGCCGTGACAATTTCAGACAAAATACCATGGTCAAAATATTTCCCCCACGCCTGTTTGCAGGTCTGCACAGTCTTCAGAGATAAGCTGGATCCTGGCCACCAGCATGAGTACGTCTGGGTGGAGAGCTCAAACATAATAACCGAGACGGCTTTGGAAATGCACTGGGAGAGCTTGGCAAACTTTATGTTGTGTTTGTTCACCTTCAGCTGTCCCAGGAGGATCGCATGGATTGCTAAGGGCTTTTTCATATGCACCGGACAGCTGTCCTTATTTATGACACCCTTTTTTAACATTATGAGGTTTCAACCTCACACATCATAAAGCCCAAATTAAAATGTGTCCCTCTGAGCTTTCACATTGTCTGCGCCAACACCGTAAAGTGGAGTGGGAGATGAGCAACGACAACACCCTGCGTTCTGCATCACAGTTAATGGTAACCCAGAGTGTATCCTGACAGGTTTTATCTCCCACCATACGTATAACATTTTGAAGAGCATTCTTTAATGTTCCTTTACACTAGGTTAGTTTAGATTAGGATCTACAGAAACGTTAAACGTGATTGATATCTATATGCTCTTGATGTCCCTGACACAACAGGAAAATACTTCCCGCTCGTGGCAGTAGAATTTGAGATAACTCACCTTCAATGAGACAGTTGGCTCCACATCTCAAAACTCACGGCTCCACTTCTCTCTCCTTCTCCTGCTTTCACTGCTGAGAAAGGAGCACAGACACAGCAGAGCTGAAATCTTGTCTGGTTTGGGCTAATATTTGGGGTGAAAGAATAGGTGCTGCGGGTTGTAAGGTTGTAAACTGATGTCTTCATGGAGAATGTCTTGCTGAGCACCTCACTTGTGTTGTTTGGTCTTCACCACAAGCAGTGGAGATGCTGGAGGCGGCAGGATGGTAAAACCAGCGTCCCCGAAGAGAGGCAGTTTCTAACGCACATGAAGTTTTAAAGGTGAAAGATGAACCCCACCAGCATCCCCGTGGGCAGATAATATCGCCCTCCTAGAGACGAAAAACGCTCAGCTTCAAAACACCCCGTGCACGTGAGCACCCCGCTGGGCACGGCTCTGCCCCTGCTCCGTCTCACCACGGCGGCTACTGGGAGCTGATGAGGGTGAGGAAGAGGATGCTCCCGGCCTCTGCATTTTCCCAGCTCGTTGACAACCCCACCGAGCAGCGGCAGGCCCACGGTGGATGGAGCGTGGTTTCTGCGGTGAGACCCACGGCCATGGGCGGGTGACCCCTGCCAGGCAGCACGGCGTGGGTGCTGGTACCGGGTGGCACGGCTGGGACACAACGAGCCATCTCGTAAGTAGCATTCACACGTATTAGGCCACTTTGTTACTTTAAGTGAACATCTTTAGTTTATAAATACGGGAAAAATGGAGATGTTTATGGAAGAAATAAAAAACAGGGAGCTGGGGAACAAAAGAGTTTTCACCTTGCAAGAAGGGAGAAGAGGAGATGGATTGGGAGCTCATTTTTGAAGGTTAGGGTGGTTTTCCCTTTCCTTTTGTTTCTCCCCCTTTCATGTCAATGAGAATCGCACAGAATAATAATCTACTTGTTTTGTCTGTGTGATAATTGCATTGATAATTTAGTATGATTTAAATAATCAAATTCAGAGTGTTTTGTATGTCAAAGCCTGAGAAAAGGTTTTCTTTAATCTCCAAAGATGCATATTCATGATGCCATTATATATATAGCTAAAGAAATTACAGTACCATTGTCTGCTTCAAACAAGTCATCCACTGCCTGCTTTTAGAAAAAAAGATGAAACAGTCAAAACACAAGATGATTGATTTGTACTTTCAAAGTTCACCTCCTCTCACTTTGGTAATGGATTTCTTTATCTATCCACAGCTATCCTTGTTGTTTAACGTCCGTCCAGCACAACCCCTCCTCAGGTTTAAGTGTTGTGTCAAGCAAATTCGTGCCTTGATGTTTTTCTGCCATCTCCAACGCGTGTTTTGCTCTGGCCGTGGCAGCAGAACAGGTTCTCGGTCTTGTGCCCTGCTGGTTGTGCTGTCCTGGGCACCGAGCTCGGGACACAGCCCGGGGGAACGTGAGCCATGGGATGTCCCAGCAGCTTCCTCCTCCACCGGCCCTCACTGCTGGCCTTCGGCTGGCAAACGCAGGAGCCCCGTTTTGCGCGCCGCTATTCGTTTTCTACGTGGGATATCCATATTTTCTAGATTTTTGCATGTGTGGTTGGAGCCACGGATATTGTTAAATGAGGAAAAATAACGGTGGTAAGAAAGAAGGTAAGAACGGCCCCGCTGCAGCCTGTGGGAGCCGCGGTCAGGGGACGTGGAGATGAACAGGGGGCAGAGACCTCGCCGCAGTGCACAAGGGAATGAACCCATGGCAAGAAGCATCTCAGATTTTTATGACAGTCTATTTTTGTATTGGCCTCGAATATTTGCTGGATCAAGACTTAACTAATTTATTGTACAAGATAATGAAAATACCCTAAGAAGCATCTTTATGGAAATAGCATTTGCCTTTGGAAAGGCAAAGGCAAGGCAAGTCAAAGGCAAGGCAAGGCGAAGAAGGCTATTCTAGAAAGATGAATATTAACATATCACAGGTCAAATACCTGCAATTTTGTTGAGTTTAAAATTTAATCTGTTATGTATTACCATGCATTAATACTAAAATGCATTTGCTGGGAGAGGTAGCCACAGGAGAGCAACCGACATACACGGGGGAGACAGAATTTCGGGCAGCAAAGCCTGAGCTGTGTGACACTGCTGCGGCCACGTTTGTGTGATAGGGGCAACGCCGTGCCCTGTTCGAATCCACAGCAGAAGGTGGAGAAAATTTCATGAGACGTGGAAAAATAAAGTTATTTTCCATGAGAATTGTCTGATATTTGACTATGAAAATCCTATATTGAAATCCTAGCCACAGGCACGGTTGAAGAGACAGAAGAACCCAGCTGAGAAAACCAGGTGGGTTACAGAGGGGTGAATCGTTTAATGCAAAATCCTTAGTTAGCTATTCTGGATTCTTTTGTTCACAAATTGTCTTGAAGTAACTCATGAATTTTCTCAATTATAAGTGCGTTAGCCACTACGTCAGTGTTTTGGATATCTTGCTGTCTCGTGGATCTGGCAGGGTATTGGTAGAAGTTTTTCTTTCTGTCCATTGGAAGGATGTAAAATTTAGGCTCCCTGCATGAACAGTTTTACACACACTTTCTAAATGGATCCACCATTACAGTTATTTAATATTTGCATATACTAATGCTCAACAGGAATTGGATTAGAATTCAAATAAAAGAAACAGAATTAAAACGTGTTTTCGCAAGAATGGATAATTCATGCCTTGATAGAAACCTGCGCAGCATAACTGAGATAACAGCAGGAAGGGGGTGGATAAATTATTTATTTTCCACGTACATATTGATATTTTTTTTTTTATATGTGTTATTGAGCTGAGCATGGAAAAGGTTTTGCCGGCTTCTTGCCTTTGTGCATAATTCTTTTTCAAACTGGAACCAGGGTTTTCCCAGTCTGGTTAGTTTGTAAGAGAAGGGACCGATGAAATACGGGCGATCTCACTTGTGCCTTTCTTCCTTCCTTTTTTTCTTTCTTTCCTTTTTTTTCCTGTCAGAGCCTCAGTGGAAAAGCAGAACACGAAATGTATTGCATAGAGCAAAGCCTTATTTGTACCTCTGGCCAAGCAGTCTACGGTCATTGCACTAGATTTATAGTTAAACTGATGTTTAATCCCCGGAGAATTTAGTCTGTTTGCTGTGAAGTCTGAGCCAGTGTAGAGCAATTCCTGTGTGCAATTCAGGGTTATTTAATTCTTCTTATTTTTTTTTTTTTTTAATTCTTTATGGAGAAATAGTTCTAAAATTACTGGTGGCTGACATGAAAATAATTAGATTTTTTTTCTTGCATTTTATCTGAGGCAATTAGTTAGTTAATTACCGAACCAGTGGCTGTGATGAGGTACAATGTTCCCATTTTTTCAGACTCAGCCATCAAAGACACTTAGTTCACACTTTTAAGGGGGAAAAGATTCCTCCAACGGTAAATACCTTGCACTGTTTAGGTTAAATTATTGTGTATATTTAAAAGTACTGAGGGTATATTTCAATTAAAAAAAAAAAAAAAAGCAAAGTTTTTAAAATGCACAGTTAGTCAATACGGCATCCGCTAACGTGACTAAAACAGTTTTTAAAGGAATCATCCTGGTTTATTATAACATGCCTTAAAAGTGATATTGCGTATTGGTTCCCGAGATCTGCCATTTTGTCCACCAGCTCTGTCCCGTGAGCTAAATTTTGCCTGGTTCAAGAGAAGCACGGGAGTAAATTACAATTAAAACATTAATTTTTGCCATATTGTCTATGTTTAAGAGCCTGAGGCCGCAGCTGGAAGCGCCGGCATTAACCAGGCTGCGCAGCAGGGCCGGGAGCAGGAGCCCGGCCGGAGCGGCCGCGGGAGGGAGAAGCCCCTTGGGGGTAGAAGGTGTCCCCAGGGCAGTCAGTGACATTCGAGGCACCAGACGCCGTCTTGTGAACAGCAGAAATGCTTCTCCACGGGCTGGGATGTTTTCTTCTTTGAATTTTAAATATAAAGTTTGATGGATAAACATCTGGCTTCACCCTGGCTGTGGAGCTGACCTCTAACTGGGTAAAACGCCTGAATGCTACGAAACGCTCGCAATAACAGCAGCAATAATGCACAAGCAATCTGCAACTCAGACTTTGACATTTAGTCTTAGAATCAAGATGTAACTGTTTCTTGCTTATTCCCCTCTGCCTCCCAGCGAGCGGCAGAAGCTACCCCCAGGTCAACTTTTTGTACTTCCACTGACATCCCTGGAGGGGTTCAAGGCCAGGTTGGACGGGGCTTGGAGCAACCTGGGCTGGTGGGAGGTGTCCCTGCCCAGGGCAGGGGGTGGCACTGGGTGGCCTTGAAGGTCCCTTCCCACCCAAACCATTCTGTGATTCTGTTTATAGAGAAGGAAGAAGGTGTTGGCTGTCTGGGAATCCTCCACTCCACTCAAGTACCGGTCCATCCGTCTTCAGGTTAGTGGGAAGATCCCAATTTTTACTTCTCACACCCTACCTCCGGACAGCCCTTTCTTCACACTCTTCACTTTGGTGCTTTATTGGCCCTAAAGGTCCTGCCTTGCTTGGACAACATCCTCCAGCACATTATCAACACCCCTCTTCTCATTTTTTCTTGCCGTTTGTCATGAAGTCTTTTAAATTCCATTTTATAGGTAAAAAATGCAAACGGCTGCATGGGTCTTTGGGTACTGCCCTTGCCATGGGTCTCAGCTGTTTTTCTCTGCTGGCCAGGCTGCTGCCGCCTCTTGATTTCCTGAGCAACATAGCTCGTCTGGGAGCAACTCATAATTCATCATTTTTAACGTGTAAAAGTCAACAGCTCTCTTATCGCAGCAGGGAGAGGAGAGCACGGGGGGGACTTGGCAACCGACTGAAGCACGGGCAGGTGGGGAAAACTCCTCCAGCAAGACAGGCGGTGCCCTAGGAAAGGGAAAATCCACTTTTTAGAAAAGAAAGCATCATCATTAGTTTTGCCTGTATATTTTATAGCCAGCTCTCATCATATAGAGTTATGCAGGCAGTAGTTCTTTATGTTTGAAAAGATAAATATTCAGTGAAAGTAGTCAATGCTTTCACTGCATTTTTAATTTTCTGGCATTGACAAGAATAAGATCTGAGTAACCAGCTCTAGTTTTAGGAAAGTTTGAGGTGGTTCACTCATTTCCCACCTATCGCATATGTGCTTACACCCAACATCCCAAAGCCAAAGGAGCGGCACCGTCGTCCCCCTCGTCCCAGTCCCTGCTTTCCCCTGTGCCGACGTGCGTGGTGCTGGTGTGGGTCGACACAAGCACAGCTTTCCGTCCATTGCTCCGTGCACGGATTACTTCCCTGCGGAGCTCTGCTTCCGGACAGAACCGTCCTTTGGGATAGCATTTTTAGGTTTAACAAAAAGTCCCCACTACCCCAGCTAAAGAGATGGGATTTGGTATTTGTTTGTGTTAAGTTGGGAGGAGACTGAAGAGCTTCACTTTGCGAAGTCTCTAACAATTGTTTCCCTGCATAGAAAGTGTGAAAATCTGGTAAAACAAACCAGAGTATGTGTTACCTGAGAAGCCACCAGCCCCTTCCAGTGGGGAATGAGAATCTGCAGAAAGTTTAAATACGGAGAAATCATCACACCATATACCGGGAGTAAAGCTGAAAGATTTCTTTTAAGTAAATTTCCTTACCTAAAGTACAAAATAAATAAAATAAGACCAAGCTGAACTGGGATTTTCATAGAAATGTTACTCTTTTTGCAGGCTAACTTATAACAACTGCTTGAGATACGGCATTCGAGGGATGTTCCCAGCATGCTAACCTGCAACGGAGACAGGCATATGGACCGGTAGGTTTTATTTGGAAAAACACGTTTTTTGAAGTTGTGTTCAAAGGCAGAAATATGGATTGTTTCTGTCCAGCCCGCACAGAAGCGCACTCTGCTACCTCCACCAGGTGGGATGGGAAGAGGCTTTTGGGACCGTTCCCCGGAGCACTCCAGCTCCCAGGATGCTCCGGGAAAGCCTTGCCCGGGCCAGTCGCGTGCTAACAGCCTGTTCCGGTGCTTGGCAGATTTTCAGGGGTGTTTGTGGGCACATCTGAGATGTGAAATTGCAGGTAAAGACTCCCAAAATCCACTCGTTCCACTACCCACACAAACAAAAAAGAAAAGCTGGATTGATCCTTGTCACTTCAGGGGAAAAATAATTCATTTCCAGAAATTTCTCTTCTTATCATAGCCACTGAATCTTATTCTCCATTCACATCCAGTGAAGCTCAAACAAGCTCAGCTTCATCTCTTGCTTAAAAATCCTCTGGTAAAATAGAGACTGTAAAGAAGAATCTCTACAGTGCCAGCAACTGGAGTAAAAGGTTGATGTGCTGAAATCTGTCAATAATACCATGGATTGCTATTTTTTTCCCCTGTTCTCTTGGTGTCAAGGTAGCTAGTAGTTACATTTAATTAATTAATTATGGATTCGGGACTGAATGCGTTACCATCAACTAAAAATTGAAAAAACTAATCAAATTAACATCAAGTTAGGATCTCTTTTTCTGGCATGGCACCGCTTTTTACAGCTCCAAAGTCGGGCCGCAGCGCTGAGGGCACTGTCAGGGGGTGTCATTCCTCATCAGTTATATTTGCATCACCGAACCCTCGTTTACCTGCGCTCCTCTGGTGATTGATTGTGGTGGTGGCTGTAGATGAAGGAAATGGCTAGAGCTGACACTGTCCATCATCAGATATTAAAACGCACTGCCTGGAAATGTTGTGAGTCAGGACTTCAGTTTCTTAAGTACCAAAATTAATGATTCTCTTTCTTGGCTGATGAGAGCTCTGAGTCTAATTAATTTCCTGTCACACCGAGCAGCACTTGCAGAAGGGGAAATAGCAGGGAAAAGCAGATGAAGCTCAGGTAAAAGACGCATTAATTAAAAGCTCGATTTGCTGTGGCCATATTTCTCTCTCTCCTTCAGATTTCCTGCTTACCTCATTTGTAGCAACTAAAGCCCAAGTCTGCCGTTGTATTAACTTGGAACAGAAAACTGTGTAAAATCAGATTGCTATGAGAAAATACCTTTTTTCAAGGTAATACCGGGACAGTACACATCTTTAACCTATCATAATGGCAAGCTGAACCGCTGAGAACAGTGCATTAGGCAACCAATTACCTGAATAGTCTTCGGAGTGATGCCTGGTTTCCCGATAGCGCTGCAAGACTCTTCTATTTTTAAGACAGCAAGTGTGCTGGGCAGAGAGGAGAAATTTAAACATGTCGGACTTGATCAGGCGTTGAAGTTCTCCTGTTCTTGCTCCAGGCCGGAGAGCTGGGCTGCAGCCCTCTTCCCTGGGTGGGGGACGCGGGGTTGACCAGATGTCGGGTCCTTCTGAAGGCAGCTTGGTCAGAGCGTTGGTCAGAGCGTTGGTCCTCGGGGGGTGCATGACGTTGAGCTGCACCGCTGGTTTTCGTGGGAGCCATGCAGTTAGGACTGACTGACTGTTCTGAGCTCTGCGTAGGGCCTAGGGATATGGTTCAGTGGTGGTTTTTGTCAGTGTTGGGTTGATGGTTGGACTTGATGATCTGAGGTCCCTTCCAACCTCGGCAATTCTATGGTTCTACGACATCTGCCACCCCCAGTAACGTAGACAAAAAGAAATATTTGGCAGTTAAGACAGCAAACACACGTGCCTCACCCAGTGTGCACATTTGAAATGGGGGGAAGGGAAAAAGATGCATATTTTAGGCAACTGAAGACAGATATTTGGAGAGAAAACTAGCGGTGATGCTTGGCTGAGACTCCAGTTAGCTGCCTGTGCATTTATACGACGTGAAAAACTCAAACGGTGGGTAAATTCCTCATTTTGAGGTGTTTGCTGTTCCCTAGCAGAGCACCTTGCCCCAAATACTCTGGAAGGCTTAAAGCATGATACATCTTCTCAACGTGTTGCAGGAGAAAGTCTCTCCCTGGGAATATTAGTGACTACAACCGGAGAAAATAAATTCTGCTTTCCCTAAGTAATGCAGCTTATAGTGAGAATCTAATTTTAGATTCCCTCTGTCGCCTCTAAATCTTTGCTCCGTGTCTTTCCCAGCTTGATAGAAGGGCATATTTAATTATCAAGAGTCACATTTGTATGGACAGATCTTTCATCAACAAAGCATATGTCTTTTGGTTTTGTAATTGTTGAAATCCCATTATTTCTCATCTTTGAGTAACCGAACACACAAAACTACATCTGCAGTAGGCGATTGAAGCCGGTGATCTAAAGGAGGCAGCTGCCTTTGCGAGGGGGGATGATAGATGTGTGGATAGATATTCCCTCCAACTTTCATTTCCAGCTCCTCAAATATTAGGCAAAGCCTCGCCCCCGCCAGGCCTGTGAGTTATGAATCTCCGTTAATATTTGTGCGTTTCCCTGGAGAATGTGTTGGATCCGCTGCTCTCTGCCTGTCCCAAAGCGCCGGCCGGGCTGTGCCCCTCACCGGCACGGCGCAAGGCTCTCGCTCTCCCTTCCAAGGGACAGCCCAGTTCTTGCGTTTTAGAGGGTTCGAAGCCCGGACGCTGTTGTGCTCGATCTCTCGTTGTCATCAACAGGGGACGCGCCACAAACACGGGGCGAAGTGTCCCCTGTTGGTGCAGCCAGGGCCCAGCCCGCGCCCCAGCGCTGCAGAACGCGTGGGCGCGCACGGGTGCAGCTTTCCGTCGGTCTCCTCTTTGAACAAAGCCCGAATCAGTCTGCGCGAGAAAAATGAGATGTGAGGGAGAATTTGTTCTTTGTCACGTTTCTTCAGCGATCAGGCTTCAGATGCGAGCTGCTCCCATTTTTTTTTTTTTTTTTTTTCATTTGTGATTTGTAATAGAGAAAATGCTTTGGAAATCCACTTGTTCTTTTCAAGTACTGAAAATGAGACACTTCCCAAAGACCACAGCATGCCTTTTCTGGCAGCAGGTTACCCCTGCCTAATCCAGTGACCATTTCACACTGTGCAAAGAAATAGTGAATAAACAGGTTACAAAGCGCTTGATACAGCTATTTAGACAGCCAAAAACCTCTCACAAAACATCAAAAGAGCGTGGCCAGCAGGTGGGGGGAGGTCATCCTCCCCCTCTGGTGAGGCCACATCTGGAGAACCGGGTCCAGTGCTGGCCCCCCAGTTCCAGAAGGACGGGGAACTGCTGGAGAGAGTCCAGTGGAGGCTATGGAGGTGATCAAGGGGCTGGAGCATCTCGGTGCTGAGGGAAGGCTGAGAGCCCTGGGGCTGTTCCGCTGGAGAAGAGCAGCCTGAGAGGGATCTCATCAGTGCTCAGCAAGAGCTAACGGGCGGGGGGCAAGAGGATGGGGCCAGGCTCTTCTCAGTGGTGCCCGGGGACAGGACAAGGGGCAACGGGCACAAACTGGGACACGGGAAACTGCATCTCAACAGGAGGAAAAACTCCTTTCCTGTGAGGGCGGCAGAGCCCTGGCACAGGCTGCCCAGAGAGGTGTGGAGTCTCCGTCTCTGGAGACATCCCAAACCCGCCTGGACGCGTTCCTGTGCAACTGCTCTGGGTGACCCTGCTCTGGCAGGGGTTGGACCGGGTGAGCTCCAGAGGTCCCTGCCAGCCCCTGCCAGCCTGGGATTCCGTGAGAGGCAGGGTACTTTGATGTCCACCAGGGAGAGAGCAGAGGGAGGAGCAGACGATGCCCGCCAGCATGGCAGGAGCTCGTCGGAGGGTGCCAGGATGGGAATGGGGGTCAGAGTTGTTCAATGTGTCCTAAATTATTGGGAGGAGGCACAAAGAGGAAGGTGGGTGAGGGTGCCTGTGGCGGTTGGGTGGTTCAGTCCAGTTGGGTGGAAAGACCGAGGGAAGCTTCCAAAGGATTTAAAGAAGGGAGGCAGGAGGAGAGCAGCAGGGCAGATGAAATACTATGCTGTCAAATGCAAAACAAGGCACATTAGGAGGAAAATATGAACTGCTGCTCACTGGTGAGTTCTAAATGAGCATTAAAAGTCATGAAAGGCTTGGGCATCATTGTGGAGAGTTAATAAAAATATCTGCTGAGTAGGCAGCAGCTTGCGGAAAAAGACAAGCAAAATGTTCAGCTGTTTAAGGGCTTGGAACAGAAGATGCAACTGAAATATGATGATGCCACCATACACATAAGGGGTATTGCCTTGGTTCAAACGCAGGCTCCGGCTCTCGTATTCAACGTGGTGGGAAAGGAAAAGCCGGTTAGTCCGAGCTGCTAAAGCCACGGAAAGGGCTGCATGAACCCATACGGAAAAGGCTGTGAAAAACCCGGAGCTTCTCAGCATGGGAGTCCCCGAGGTGAGTTCATTCTCCAGTCCCTCCAGTCCCCTCGCCTGTCCCTGCTCTGTGCCACCTCCAGTGTGGGAGTGACGATGCCACGGTCACATTAAATCTGGAGTAATTCTACTAGCACAAAATAATCCAGTCATCATCTTTGTAATGTTTACATGGGAAGTTTTTACGCTTTATCTCTTATTATATGTTTCTAAAGTGCAAGTTTGTTTTGACAATTACTCAAATAACATTATGAAAATCAGTAAGGAAGAGCCACAAAGTCACAGGTTGAATGGCACCTCTGGACGTAGAATCATAGAATCATTTAAGTTGGAAAAAGACCTTTAAGATCATCAAGTCCAACCACGAAGTCCAACATTTAGTCCAAAAACCTTCTCACAGCAGGGCCAAAGCCAGGTCACGCTGCTCAGTGCCTTGTTCAGTCAAGTTTTGAATATCCTGCAAATATTGTGTGCCAAGAATCCCTGCCACAGCTTCATTACTGTTCCATTAAAAACCTGGTCTCCGGTCCATAAATTTATTTTATTCTGACTGGTACACGAAAAGTCATAAACCAATTTATGAGCTGAAAAATGCTCATCTTACTGCCACAGCAATTTGACATATGCCAACTTTAATTCCGGCTTCCCTAAAGCCCCCGCGCAGCTTTGTGGGGGAAGGCGAGCTGCGAAACGGCTCCGACGCCTGCTCCGAGGAACAAATCTTCGACGCAAATAGAAGAGGATGTCTGATATATTCATTGAATTATAATATTACAGGCAAGTATTTAAGAGGCTCTTCTGCGGGTGCGCATACGTGAGTAGTATCCGCTGGGAGGGAGGGGGGTTGATGTGGGTGGTACGACGGAGCTTTTAAGCGCGGGTCCTTTCATCCCCCCGCACGTGGGACTGCGCCTGCCGTGCCGAGAGACCCCTCGTCGCCGCGTCCCCCCCGAGATTGGAGGAGCAGCGAGGTGTTTGATCTGCTGCTCATCTTAGGGGAAATCATGGGGAGATCAAGAAGTTTCTGCCACCTGCTCCTGGGGCCGACTCAAAGCCCGCGTTGGGGCGATGTCCCTGCAGCAGGTCTGGCTCTCCTCCTAACGACGGCCGCCTCGTTAGGACTCTGACATCGCGGCAGCGTGGGCTCCGCTCTGCTGTCTCACAGTGCGCCACAACCGGCTCAACATCTTGTGCAAGGTCTGATCAAGCCCCGCGTGCCTCAGGAGGAGCAAAAAGCGAAAGAAGGCGTTGGATGGGGGATCACCTTGCTCCCAATTACCGTCTCCTCTTAATCTCTCTTATGCTCAGAGCCAGGAGGTGGTTTGTACCTTCTGTGAGGGCTCGGGCTGCCGTGGCACTGAACCGCCTTCAACGTGGTCCAGTCCCTCTCCAAACCCCGCTCCACCCTCCGCCATGCTCAGTTCCTTCTCCCTGAAAGCATTTAGGCTTTTCCATCTGCAGGACTGAAATTTCTATTGCCCCAAAAATCCCCTCCCGGAGCTGAGGGCACCCCCAGAGCCCATCATCCGTGCTGCTGCCTCTGAGTCGTCAGGATCCCCATCCTTTGCTGCTTTTCTCGGCGCTTCTCAGCCCTGCCAGCCAGTCTGATCCCTTTTCCTCCTTAAGCAGCCTGCATCCAGCATTCAGCCTTATTTTACCCCCGTCCATCCCAGGGCTTTGCCCTCAGGTCATTAGGATTTTATTCTTTCTCTGCTATTTTGGTCCTTCCCGGTCTCTCTGTGCACAAACGTTAAGAAAGCTCGGGCAGGGTCATCGCCTTTGGGCACTGTATGGTAATGCTGATGACCTGCTCGGCACCGACACAGAGGCCTGGGCAGTCTGCAGCACTTCCCACCACACCTGAAGTCCTCTTCTGCATATCTCTGCTTCGTTCCCGTCATCCCACTAAATAAAATACAAAAAGACAAGGAAAGAAAACAGAAAAAAGCAGATTTTGGGAGATCCTTTATCGAAGGAAGATGAAGCAGAGCTTCCGAAGCCACCTGGCGAGTTGAAAACCCTGATGGGTGCCGCTTGAGCCTTTGGATGGGGACTGCGCCTGTCCAGGGGCTGCTGCAGCACCCTGGTCGTGGCCTCGGGTTCCTGGTCTCACGGGCTGAACATCTGTAGACTCATTTGAAAAGTCTCCATCCACGGGCACGGTCCAGTTAATCAGTACTTGCCAACACCGGGCTGCATGTACCCATTGTCACTTACTCCATCATCTCCTGTAAGAAATCTCAATACAGAGCTGAAGGAACTCTCCTTCGCTTTGGTCTGAGCAAAGCGAGTTTCTGCGTTATTTGGATATAATTTTCTTGCCATTGTTGCTGCGAAAAATGGTTAAAAACCAGGGGACGCCACCATACCTCATACTATAATTTTCTATCTATGGTATTCTATCATTTCTGTAGTTGCTCATTGCGTGTATCTAATTTGTCTTTATTACCATCAGCAAAGCAAGGCTAATATTTAGACTTCTAGCAATGCATGCGAGACGCAAAATAAATGCATTTTTGTGACTCATAAATAAGCTTTTTTTGTAGTCAGTGCAACAAAGTCATCAGCACTCTTATCGGTAACATACACATTGTAGACTGTTAATAACATTGACAATCATCAATAACAGCGCTATAGCATAGTGTCTCGAAAAATATGCTGAAAAAAAATTAAACAAATTAAATTACTTGCAATCCACAGTCAATGCTGCAGGGCGCATGAGCATTATCCTTTGTTTGTGTCACATCCTATCTTAGGGAATAAATATGGGGTTTTAAGGTACTTCGGCACTTGGCTCTATTTTGTTTCAGTTGGAATCAGGAGCCTAAATTCCGTACGGGCTTAAGCCTACTTTCTTCTTTATTATTATCAAACATAATTCAGTAATCTGTGAAAAGATTATAAAGTTCTCAGGTTGGTTTTTGGGGGGAGTCTTTCTTCTGCAGGGCAGAGCTACGCGTTGCTGCGTTTCGCTGTAAGTTTTAGTGCAGTGTGGGGAACGCTTTGTAGCACGCAACCACGATTCGAGTATTTTCCACTGATCTTTCAACAAATTTCACTCTAGGAGCCCAAATTACTGCCAGGTTCTTTTACTAGTTGTAAATGCTCAGGCAACAGAACGTGGCCCCAGTCCCGGAGCCAGTTCCCACCTCAGTTCTGAGTCTGTGGTGTACGGAGAGGAGAGGCAGGGAAGTCTCATGGACGTGGGGGTTATCTCCTCAAATTAATAAATGTGTTTATGGCCATTGTGTCAGCCCGCAGGAGGTGTGCACACGATTTCTGCACCACCTGCTGCATCATTTATGAAGCAACACCAGAAGATGGGCAGCTGTGCCAGCCAAAGTGGGGATGAGCGTGCCTTGGCTCGTGGTGGGTCTCCACTCCACGTCCCGATGGCACTGCTCTCGCTGGCGGTCACTCCGGCTGCACGCTCCATCCTGTCCACAACCCTTCTTGCATTTTTAAGCCGGAGACCCATGTAGAAGAAACAGAAGCATGGCTTACCATGCAATTGAGCTACAGGACATAAAATAAATGCCAACCGTACGAAGTGGTTGGAAGAAGGTCCTGAGGATGATGCCCCCCATGACACCTGCCAGCAGAAGGTTTGCAACCCTTCTCAAGGCACTGGAGATGGAAAAGTTTCTTTCAGGATAGAGACAGACAATATCTGCAATAAGCTGAGCTAAGGTATAGTCTTAAGCTGGGACTTACCTCAGCTTCATCAGACAGGAGTGGGTGTTTGGATGGGAAATTCCTGCGGAGAAGCAGGCATGTCTGGAGAACCCGCTGACCAAATGGACGACCTTCCTCCCTCTGAGTCCGGGCAGAAGCGCGCTGGGCAGTAAGGTGCGAGCGAGTTCTTGGCTACCTCTTGCCACTCAACAACCTCATTAATTTTTTTTTTTCTTTTTAAAGTACTGTGGTCATTAGCTGATTTAAGATACTCAGGGAAGTGCACTTCTCTTACTCGTTGCACCGAATGCTTTCATGCCGCTGAGATGTCTAAAAGGGAAAAAGTCAATTTGTACTATATTTAAAAACCTCTGAAATATGCATTTTATTAATTTTGGCCTTTTTAGTCCTTTTATTATACCACAAAGAAAAGGAGACATCTGCTATACAGTTTCTTTACTTTAATCAACTGTGAAAACTTCAATTAGTATACAACTAAGAAGACTTGACAGTTTTACTAATATTAGGAGAAGGGATTGAAGCAAAGGAAAGCAGGAACAATCCACAGAGATATTCTGCAGAGCTTTCAAATATATACTTGAAATACGCTCTGGAAAATACGACCACGGTTTTAAAACTATGCCCATCATTTTCTTGATAATAGACATGTCTTGTCCATTTCTCGTCAGCAATTAGTCAGTCACCTCAAATAACGAGCTGTAAGACATACTGGCAAAGTGGATTCAGTGCATGCAGATGACACGCGGAAGCTACAAAACACACACGGTTGTGTAAAGTTCAGAAGCGAAACATATATTATTGAAAAATTTATCACTGTGCAAGTGGAAGGTTAAGCACATAAGCTCACGTAGCGATGCTGCAGTTACTGCACAGCACATCGCCGGAGTCTGCCGTTATTACGCGAGTTCTGCCTTGTCACCGCGAGCGCGAGACGCTGGGACGTTCGTCTGCAGCAAAGAGCCCGGGTTATTAAAAGCCAGCGTGAAACTTCGGAAACGTACTTTCTTCATTATTTTGGCAATAACAGTTTAAAGCACTTCCGAACAAACCCCTAAACGCGCGGTGCTGTGCGGAACGCGACTGGTATTTCAGCTCCCTGAAATGGCTCGGCACTGCGTCCCCACGGAGTCTGCGCCGGCAGGCGGGAAGGCTGCCAGCTCTGTCGCGGAGCGGCAAAGTGTGGGTTAGAGAAGTTGTGTTAGACTCCATTTGGCATAATTGCAGGGGTAATTGAGAGTAGAAACTAAACACATAGGTCAAATCTCCTTTTTCAAGTAATTATGCATGATTCATACGGAGGATGTGATAGCAGAGAGATATGAGCGTATGTAAATTTTGGAAGTGATTTCCTAGAGAAAACGATTATAAGGTTAACAATAGTTTAGCATCCTAAAATTAGAAATTATTTTAAACTCAATGTATTTGGGGAATAATCTATGACATAGGAAAATATATCCATCTCGTTAGAAGCAATTTAGGAACCAGAAAGCCTTTTTGATTACTGTAAATGGCTCTAAAAGAAAAACATCTTATAGCTGATGTACATGACAGCTGTGTAGACGCGGCTTAATGCACAGCCCGGCTTGGCAGAGCCGCAAGACGGAGTCAGCGTTTCCCACCGCTCACAGGAGGGGCCGGGCACCACTCCTGAATTAAAATCTCTTTAACGAGCCAGCGAGTCGAGGGGGACCTTCAGGCCGGTCCACCCACACTCCACCATCTCAGCATTGAAGTTCCCTTTGCAAAATAAAATTCCTGCCGCATGTTAAATGAGGAATTTTTACCCTTAAGCCATAAGAACTCTCCGGCTCATTGCTATTCTCCTCGCACACCGCTGGGCTACAGCAGCCCTTTGCCAGCATCGCACAGGGATACGTGGAAAATATCACCGGAGCTGCCGATGGCGCGTGCGGTGGCCAAGGGCAGCCGCAGGGGGTTTGAGCCATCTCCCGTCCCATTCCTGCCCAACATCTCGCTGGAGTCGGTGCCCCGGCTCCCGCTGGGTGCACCTCGGTTGGCCATTTTACAGGACCAGGCTCAAACCGTGCAACCCACGGCCCCGGGCAGCGTCCTGGCATGGCTGATGGACCAGGAGAGGGTCGGCAGAAAAGCAGGCTGCGTGCCGAACAGAGTGAGCTTTCCACGGTTGTAGCTATAGGCAAGAACTGAGACAGTTCAAGAAGATTTACAGAAGCTTTTAATTCCTCTAAAGCCGGCTGGATCAAGGGATGTTACTGAGATGCTGCATTTAAGTCTGTAAATTGGGAGGGGTAGAGAGGGTGAAAAAATTTTGACCATGAATCGTAAGGTTCGTTTTGGCTTAAAGAAAGATCAACAAGAGCGAAATAAAGCCGTGGCAGTATATTCTCTGGCTCCCACGAGCAGGTTTATGTAGGTAACTCTCTTGTATCAACCCACAATGTCCTTTGAGCAATGTGTGCGCTCAGACGCCGAGATTTGCCACGAGCCAGAGGAGTGAGGAGAACAAAAGCTCCGCTCGGATTTCCAGTGTGGTTCCCCCCAGCGCCTGCGAGAAATTCTCCAGCACTTCGTTAAGCCCTCGTCAAGGTGCTCCACCACCCACCATCTCTAGGGGAGCCCCCGACTGAAGGGTGGTTGGCAATAACTTATGGAGCTGTGACTGCTTTTGTAGAGAAAAGACGAGCAAAGTGACCACGAAGAAGAAGGATGATGTGCTCTTAGGTCGCAGGACACGGGTCTGGAAAGCTCTGGCTGGGAAGGGAGAAGAAACAGCTCTTGTAGAAATGTCTGTCTGATGGCCGGTAGCCGCAGTCACTGCAGGAAGGGCCACAGAAACCTCCAGGCTTTAAACGTAAACTCCAATTCTTTGGTCTTTTGAGGGGAGGCTCTGATGTTCCCTGTCAATATCAGATCAAATAAAACCTCTGCTGGGGCTTTCCCCATCAACAGGCTCCTCCTCGCTGTCAGCCCCACCTCGGGGGTCCCCGGGCCCTTCCGCTGACCTAACGATGCTAACGAGGCATGGGAGCGGGGCCGAGGGTGGAGGGGGGCAGGATCTGATGAGGGGGCCAGCCTGCCAAGATGAGAGGATGCTCCGGTGCATGTGAGGCTGATCTCTCACATGCCAACCAGCCCCAGCCGCTTCTGCTGATCACACCTGATATTAACAGCCCGGAAAATGCAGGTATTCTGTTGGGTTTTTTCCTTTTAAAAGCCTGTCATTACAGGCTGGTTAGATTTCTATTACTTCTGACAGCTGAAGAGCATCTCACGCTGTGCACTAGGCTCTGATTTGAGTTTTAAACCCTGAACTTGAGTTTTAAAATCCAGCTTCTATTTTAAACACATTGATATGTATTTAATATACATATATGCATATGCATTGATCGATGCACGATCCAGGATTCCCCTGGGTTTTGTGGATGCAGCTGGACCAATGGTCCTCCCAGATGTCCCCCCCGTGACAGCCACATGGCCCTTCACACCTGCCTGCTCAGCGACGGAGTCCGTGGGGATGGGTCAGGAAACATGTTTTGGAAGAGAAACATCAGAAATACCTGCTTTGCTTCCTTGAGTGTAAGTGCACTTGAATGTAAGTAACTGCAAGTAAGGCAGGTGTGTTATTTCAGTATTGATCAAATATTTCTGAGTTTATAACACAAGAAAGAAAATTGTATTTCCATAAACACATGCACAAAATATGTCAAAGTGAAACTTCCACTGTACGGTCTAAGTGTGTTGTTGACGGTGTCCTGCCATGGATAACTTGACCCTCTCATGAAATCTGTCTTGGGATACAAAACCAAAATCAAATCATAGAATCACAGAATGGTTTGGGTGGGAAGGGACCTTCAAGGCCACCCAGTGCCACCCCCTGCCCTGGGCAGGGACACCTCCCACCAGCCCAGGTTGCTCCAAGCCCCGTCCAACCTGGCCTTGAACCCCTCCAGGGATGGGGCAGCCACAGCTTCTCTGGGCAACCTGGGCCAGGGGCTCACCCCCCTCACAGCAAACAATTTCTTCCTCACATCTCCCCTCTTTCAGTTATATGTTTCAGTATATATTCCAAAAAATAATGTTGGAAGAGATGTATTAGTGCTCCCCGGCAGAAGCAGGATGGAGGGATGCTCGGGAAGGGGGGCAAGAGGCAGCCGTGGGGGAGCGGTGAGGTGCGTAGGAAAGATGTACATCCGTGTACAGTCCTCCAGATGGATTTCACGTATCAAGTGAATATGTCAGACCTTCAAGAAGTGGTCTTTGGGCACCCAGGAGATTGTCAGTAATACATTTTATGTGTATATTAAAACAACTGACACACCGTTTGCCTTTTACCTATATTTATGTATCTATGACTAAAGAAGACAACAGCAGGCGAGCTTTAGGACTAGTGTACAAAATAGTAGGGCTAACTACAAACACCTTCCTCTCCATGAGAACCAATCTCAGCTTGAAGCAGATAAAAAGTACACATAAAGAGATCTGAAACTCAGACAGCTTGTCAGATGGAGGTGGCCATCACAACTTGTGCTATCAGTTTCGGAATAAACAATTATTAATTCTGCTCTGCATTTCAAGCTGCGCATGCTGTTATATGACATTTGATCTGAAATTGGCCTTTTCTTCTTTCTCTTCTTCCATTTTCTTCGTAACTAACTGCAGAGACGTACAAACCCGCGCATGCTCGGTTGATGTGTGCATTTCTCTGATGTCTGCTGGGCATCTGCCATGGCATCAAACCACGGCACGAGACCCTGCATCAGGTCCCTGTTCCCACTGCTGCACCACAGGAGCAGAAGCAGGTCAAATCGCCAGTCTCCTTGTTCCTTTTTTATTATTTTAACCAGACTATTTTCATCTCCACTTAAGACCTAAGTTGATGATGCATTTTGATGGAAAAAAAAAAAATACTTTCGATATGCAGAATAGATTTGTCCACCTATTTAGAGTTAGATAAACATTTATACTTTAGATTAAAACCTCCAATCTCTCAGTGCCAGCTTCAAGAAAGGTCTTTATGAACTTTGCTGTGGAAGTTTATTTTTCTGCCTGTACGTCTCAACAGTAGTTGTAGAAGTTGGGATATGTTCCTCACACCGTGTGTCTGGGTGGATTGTATTGCTTGATGAACACAGTTTTGACTCTGAAACATCAAATACATGTTTCCTTTTTTCCCAGAATGATTTTTTATACATATATATATAAAAAAATAATATATATATAAAAATATATATATATAATATATATATTTTTTCAATCTTTACATCAAAACAGCAAGACCAGCAGCTAGTTCTATCCAAGCGTCTTGAGCTTGAGCTTGCCCAGAAAAGGGCTGGACTCAGACTTTACCCTCACTCCTGGCCCCTCACGGAGCTGCTGTGTTGATGTGGACTGACCACCAGGCTCGGAAGAGGATCTCCTCTGCACTCTGTAAGGAACTGTAAGTAAATTTAAAAAGATAACTGACAGCTAAATTTGCCAATTCAGTTTGCTCCTGTGTGTTTCAGTAGCCTCATTTGTAAAATGGGAATAATGTGTGTGTCATCATTTCACCTCAACGGATTTATGGGTCTATGAGAGCTAAATATGAAGACGCTTACTCTCTCTTTGGAAAGAATGCTTTGATTTGGGGTAGGTCAAGTTTTTATTATTATTATTGAATTCTTATGTTTCGGAATGCTCAGCTCCGAGATTTTTTTTATTAAACTCATTTGTCAGAATAGAAAGACTTTCTAGGGAAGACTGGGTTGTAAAGGACATATTCGATGAATGTGTGCATATTATGTCCATAAATGTTTGTTATAAAAATTATTCCCAACTGATACGACAACAATATGAAAAATTAGATCACAAATCTCATTAACGACACAGACACTGAAAGAGAAACGAAGCCAATTAATGTTGATAGCACTTGTCAGAAGAATGTCATGGTTCTCCTCTTAATGCCAGTCACATACCCTGAGCCAAATGACTCCACAAACGACGGCTTTCCTCTCCCCAGGAGCAAGCTTGGGTGGATAATGAAGGAAATTTCTGGTTTTCTTTCTGTATATCGAATTACCTCAGTTTACCTGATAGATATGATGTTGAAGTTACGAAAGGGAGTGGAGGCAGCAGGGACGGGGCTCATTGACCTCAAGGAGCCCCTTCATTCTTATCTTCTGCGGGTACTTAAGTGGAATTAAATATCAGGCTGCTCTGTTACCATGACAACTTTGCTTTTCATGAAAAAAAGTAGTATATGGTTTGTGATTTGAGCACTCTGTAACTGTGGCTATTAAGCATCATCCACTTTGTCACTGGGAAAAGCGAAAAAGCAAAGCATGTACTTTCAAACTTGGATAAAAGGAACTTTTTCCACCTGACAACCAAAACAGAAAAATGGTGGCAATAGTTAAAATTATCAGACTTGAAATTTTATTTACGTATGCAGTTACATATGAGACTATATACATGTCCACACAGGAGTTACATATACGAGTATATAGGTATAGTGTATTAGCATGTAATTCCATAGGATCGCTCTCGAAGTTATGAGCACGTCCCTCTGCCGGGTGAATTAAAGCTTGGACTGAACATTCACGGCATGAGAGGCATTAGCTGGTATTTTACCTTCGACGAAAATCTTACTTCATACTTACGCATATATGCAAAATTACTTTGGTCTTAATGCTCCCGTGTAAAGTAGCACTGACACAACCTTGCGGCTGACGGCTTTCCGAGTGCCAGGGTGCGGGTGGTTGGCTCCGTGACAAACACCCGTGTCCAAGGAGGTGCTTGACCCCGACCCTTGCCTGCCCCACCGCGGTGGGCACGAGCAGCCTACCCGGGGCGAGCGCTCCTTTTAAACCAGCTTTGACACCCATGAGAGGAAATGTCATTTCCCAGCACAACCAACTGCAGGGACTAATTATGCAGCGCTGAAGATGCGCGGGTTTGTCAGCTAACCCCCCGCAGATGCGGTTACAGCAGAGCCATCTCCCAGCCCAACGAATGAAGGTGCCGTCCATCGCATGGCAGTGACATCTGGGCCTTCCTCCACACCATCAGGGAAGCCACCGGAGAAAAATGAGCAGCCTGACCTCCACAGGGTCTCCATGCGAGGCACCTTGTACCTGCAGAAGGAGTCCTTAAAGGGGACCTACAGGAAAGACGGGCACGGACTTTTTAGCAGGGCCTGTTGCGATAGGACAAGGGGGAATGGCTTTAAACTAAAAGAGGGAAGATTTAGGCTATCAGGAAGAAAAGTTTTACACTGGGGGTGGTGAGACACTGGCCCAGGTTGCCCAGAGGGGTGGTGGCTGCCCCATCCCAGGAAACATTCCAGGTCAGGTCGGATGAGGCTCTAAGCAACCTGGTCTAGTGGAAGATGTCCCTGCCCATGGTTGGACTAGATGACCTTTAAAGGTCCCTTCCAACCCAAACCAGTCTATGATTCTACGATTCTAAAAAGAAGCCGGGTGACTGCAAAGGAAGGACTCTTTGGAGAGGACACGGCCGTGCGCGCCCATCCTCGTGTGCTCTCCCCTCTTGGTGGGAATGAAGTGACCTCCTGAGGGTCCAAGAACCCTCCTAGGTGCCATACGGGACCAAGCCCAGCACACACTGCTGGCCATCGCGTGCTGTGCTGCAGGACGGTATTTTGCCGTGGGCCGTGCTGTGCCGCCGGCGATGCGCAGTGGGGGTGGGACTGCGGCAGCGAGGGATGAAAAGAGGGTAGTGGGGAACGGCTCCCCCACATCGGGGTTGCCCTTGATGTCCAGCACCGCGACCTCATCATAAAAATACCTCTTTACTTGTCATTTTAATTCCCTACAGATGAATTAAAAATAATTCATTTGCATGCAGGCGTTTAGAGTCACTTACAAGCTTACTTTTCTTAAATACCATTGGTATGTTAAAAACTTTAATTTTTGTCTCTTTGCCTTCATGAGAGCTTACAAAAAATATGCAATGAAGTGTTGACATGCGACGAACCTGTTCCTGCCGTACCCACTCAACTCGGTTCCTGTATTCCCCGGGAAAAACCCGGGACATCTCACAGGATCTCTGGGCATGGAAATGGAAATACACGTTTCTCTAACTTCAGTCCTGAAATAGATATTAATGCAGGTGTGCTAGTTCAAACATTTCTATAATGGCTTTAAGTCGGTTGTTTTCCTTACTCATTTTACAAGAGCCTGGATGAAAATAGGGGAGGAAATGAATGATAACCTCGTAGAGCAGCTGTGGAGTAGGTGGGGTATCAGTTCAGGGACACCATTTGGTTTAGGTCCTTCATGTGGAATTAGGGTCATTACTGTGATTTAGTAAGAAACATATGTGCAAGTATACACAGAAACTACAGAAAATATAATTTTCAGAGCTTGTGCAGTAGATTGCAGAATACAGTCACTGGGTATAATATACTCGCACTAAATTGGATTGCGGGTAAATAAAGGACCTGATCTTAAATTCAGTGGCAGAGTCCTGCTCTGTGTTGTATTGGAAATATACAGTCTTTGTGTTTTGCTTTTGCAACTCATTCAATAAATATTTCGGCGTGCCTGTCTGTTATGCTGCCTTAATCTTCTCTTCTACTGAACAGAAATTAGCATTTGTAATTTATTCACCAGGGGAAACAAAAAAGGCTCTGCACAGATTTGAAATTTAATGCCTAACAGATAACCGGAATGCTGAGTCAGCACAAAGTACATTTGACAAATAAACTCATTGCCTGCGTATAATTTAATAGAAGATATGGCAAAGAGTGAAAAAAAAAATACAAATAAAACAAGCTTTTATCTGTGCTGCGTTAAAAAAGCTGTAAGACGTTAATGGACATTCAGCTACTCGTTTGTGTACCGAGATGCAGCCCCTAAACCCAGCATTTTCGGGAGGCAGCAGCACGGGCACAGCCTGTCCCGGGGGCAGGGAAACAGGGATGTGAGTGGGAAATGCCCCGGGTTCCCGGTGGCTCCCAGAGCAGGGGAGGGAAGGGTAGGGAAGGGCCTGTTCTGTGCTAGAATAATAGTCAGGCTGACAAAATTTACTTTGCCACAATTCCCTCTTCAGGTAGGAATTCCCCCATCTCCTAACTTGCACAAATTTAGCCCGGGATTTAATCCAGTTTTGCTCCTTCTTTGACTACAGTGTGAATGGTTCCACAGCGATGCAGGGCTGAGCTCAGGACGTCTTCTCCTTCCCCTCGCCCACTTCTCCTGCATTTAACCCTGGGACTGCCATTTAACCATCGCTTCTGCGGCGTTTCAGCCCGGTGCTTCGTGCCCCCAGCACGGCCAGCACCCACCGACCTCCGGCCACCACCCTGGGGGCTGAGCACAGGCACGGGGGGGGCAAACAAGGAGGAAAACCTTGGGTATATTTTTTCTCTGAGATAACTAAAGCATATTAGAGATAAAGAGGCAGTGTGCCGCTGATATTGGGAGCTGGGGGTGCTCAGCCTGGAGAAAAGGGGGCTGAGGGGAGACCTTCTCGCTCTCTGCAGCTCCCTGAAAGGAGGGGGGAGCCAGGGGGGGTCGGGCTCTTCTCTCAAGGAACAGGCCATGGGACAAGGGGGAACGGCCTCCAGTTGCGCCAGGGGAAGTTTAGGATGGACATTAGGGAAAATTTCTTCACTGAAAGGGTTATTAAGTGTCGGAACAGGTCTCCCAGGGCAGCGGTTGAAGCACCATCCCTGGAGATACTTGAAAGACAGGTAGATGAGGTGCTTAGAGATACGGTTTAGTGATGGTTTTTGTCAGAGTTGGGTTGATGGTTGGACTAGGTGATCTAAAAGGTCCCTTCCAACCTGGGCAATTCTGTGATTCTATGATTCTATGACATTGCCCGTGCTTACCCGGACTATAGCAACCCTCTGTCAAACAGCTGTAGAGTTTCGTGGTTTTTTTTCCCCCTCTCCATTATAGAAATAAGTAAACAAATTTTGCTGAAAATGAAAAAAAAAAATGCAGCTTGACATACATATCTAGTACGGGGGTAAAGTAAACAGTTAAATGCTTAAAAATAGCAAAGTTGCAACAGAAAGAATGGTGTGTGCTAATCGGAGGCATCAAACAAGGTTCAACGTAGGTGAAATTACCCCATGGGTCCGCAGCGGCCGATGGCTACAAGGGAGTGGGATCCCACAAGAGCGGGATGTCCTGCGCTGTTGCGGCAGCGCCCACCCCACGGCGTGGGCAGCCGGGCTGGTGGGTCCCCCTCTCCTGGTCTGAGGTAAAATGGAAAAAATTTCCTGTCCGGTAATTTTGCTTTTCAGCTGAGCCTCTTTTAACGAACTGAACTCTGTGAAATTAACGGCGTATTGTGCAGACGCCGTTCGCTCTCAGAGAGATAAGACCTGAATATTTATAATTGGGCCAAGGGATGGTTTGCAGAGCGGCTCTTGCTTACACTTATTGCTCTAACAGCCCGGGCAGCAAACTTCGCTATTTGCCCCGTTGCGGGGCGGGAAGCGGAGAAGCGTAGAGGGGTGGCACCTGCGGGGAGAAGGGGACAGGAGAGGGGACCCCAAACTGACCAACGGGGTGTTCCATCCCCTCGGCATCACGCTCAGGACAAAGCTGAGGGATCAAAGGGTCAGCTCTTTCTTCAGTGGCCGGAGTCCGAGGAGCGCCCTGTCTGTTCGTCTGCCTTTGGTCCCGATCCGTGCGTTCCTGACCCCAGCTCTGGAATCCAGTTCCCACCCGTCGTGAGTCCAGTCTGGGGCTCCCCCAGTGCCTGCCGGTGACGTCAGCCTCATCCTGGGAGAAAGATATGGTTTTGTACATATTGTCTATATTTCATTATTTCCTTTTTATTATTTTATTAATATTTTCATTCAAGTAGTTTAGCTCCCTCTAAACTCATAAGTCTCTTTCTCTCTCTCCTGGGAGAGGTGGGGGAGAGCATCAGTCGGTCGTTTCGATGGCTGGTCATGCCCGAACCACAACAGCCCCTCGCCCCGGACACCCCTCGCCCCCCTGCCCAGGCATCCCCCAGCCCCCTGCGCTGCCGGGGAGGAGAGCATCGGTACCAAAAGGTTTGCAGCCCAAGTAGACCGGACACGATGCAAGCGGCACATCCCGACCGGCATAAAAACAGTCTTATCCCGAGCACGGTGATTGTGGTGGTAAATTGGCTGCAATTTCCCCAATCCCGTATGACTTTTAATAGCAGAACTATTTTATTCTGTTGCGTGAGCGTCGGTTGCATCTACAAGGGCAGTTACTGGCAGAGCTACCTGGGAGGGGGGAGATGGTGTCCTGACCGATACGCCTGTGACACTTAATTCAAACCCCTTTATTTTTCCATTAGAAAAAAACGATAAGATGCCTGTTTTGTTTTCTAAATGACAGATAGATGAGTTTTTCAAGCAATTATAATACTGAGAAACATAATGACGGTCTCTAATTAAATTGATTTTCTCCCTAATCCAACCCCATGCAGGTTTAAACAAATTACCTCTAAAAAAACCCCCCCAACCAAAATACCTACTCAACAGATTTCAATGATTAAACAGCAGTTTCACGTGCTTGCTCTTCATTTTTCATTCTTGGGAAGATTTATATATCCTTTTATTAGCTTGAGATCTAACGCTGCTTTACGGCCTCTAATCAGTTACAACGAAACTGCCTAATGCCGCCCGTAAAGAGCGCGCCTTTATGGCACGTGATCGGCATGAGCTTTTCTTTCCAGGGGAAGTTTGGGAAGCGGTGTGCCCATCGGCCCGCGGGGAGCCTGGCCGCCTTCTGAAACTGACAATATTCAACATTAAAAAAGAATCTCACTTTCTAAAAGATGACCTTTTGAAAATGGGTTGCTCTTTCGGGGATACTTGCACCCATTTCTGGCTTTTAGTCTCTATTAATCCCATTTTTTTTCTTATTATGCTGCAGGCCACGAGACAGACGCAGTACGACAATTAAGGCTGTTCTCAGAAGCAGTCACGACGACTGTGGTTTGTGCGTGGTTTCTGCGATCGATTTTTACTTTTCAACTGAGATAATGGGCACTTTGCATAGCGAATTTACAACCAGAGACGTCCGTCCATATTGGCACATGGAATGGGCACGACTTTTATTGCAGCAGTATTTCATTGATTTTGCAATACACCGCTCCGTTCTAGGAGCAACGGCTCTAATTTTGCCTTACCTGGAAGAAGAAGTTTTCCCACGACTATATCTTTGTGATTTAACTTCCCAGAACCATTTCGCAGGCTTGATCGCGCCTGACTTTTGGAGCAGTTTTATGCCCACCTGACTTTGTTAACACAGCATAAAAAAAATCCAGAATAAGTGCAGGACGTGACATCGAGGGCTTTAAATGGATATTTATCAGCATGTTGGCTGGAGAGAGCAGGGCTTCAGCCGAGCTCCGGCCGCAGGGAATGTGCAAATACATGAGGTTGCATTTATATATTCTCTGCTTCACGACTCATGCGGTACCTCTTGAGTTTTGGCTTTAAAGTCAATAAAGAATGAACTGTTCTTTCTTTGACACGGAGCTGCACATGCCTGCATTTGCAGCATGGTCGCACGCAAGCTACTATTTGGTTAAAAATTGTAAAAAGGTGCGAAATATGCAACTACGTCTCTGCATAAGAAAATCGAGGAAGAAAAAGCTACCATAGATGAACTGTCTGCTGGGCGTGGGGCAGATGAGTAGTTACTCTTTCCAGTACGAATGACTTCATTTTTTTTCTTGCTTTTCAGTTTGTTATAACCATACTTTATTTAAATGTAGCTTTTCTTTCCAGTGTGACTGTAATAATTTCATATTTTAATAGCTTGACTATATGCTCAGGATTTCTCTTTGCTTCTATAATTGCTTCTTAATTATTTTCCAATCGCTGAAACAACAGTTTTCACAGTTTATTAAAAAGCATTTTTGAAAGCATTACCCTAAGGCATTGTCAACATTTTATTACTATCACTAACAGCCAGCAGAAATGAATAATCATCAGCACGGGTAGCTCGTGTCAGAGAGGAAAACTGTTTGAGGCTTATGTAGAAATTATAATAAAGTTTAATGTCAGACTGGAGCTGTTTGCACGCAGGAACACAGACAACCTTCTGCCACCAAACGTCTGGACCAGCTCCATCCTCTCATCCTCCCTGGAACGTCTCAGAGAGGAAACCAGGGGGGTCCTGGGTCTGCGATCTCAGGAGGACCTTGCCTGGGCAGCAGCCAGGACGCTCTCGAAGGCTGGTCCTCTTTTAGCGTTAGCACTGATTTACATTCTCTTTTGCTCCAGAATCACCTGTTTTGCCCATATCCTCCTCCTGGTAGGCTGGCCGGCTCATTGCCACCCTCCAGCAACAGCAGCCGGGTCACAAATCCCGTATGTGAAAAATCACAGTGTTGGGATGCTCAGAAATATAGTCTCTAATTCCCTGGTCTGACCGGGAGAAGCCCATGGCCAAAGGCGCATCCCTGTGTCCCGTCCCTCCAGTGCAGTCAGGCTGGTGGTGAACCCAGCAAAGCCAAGGGCTTGTGTGGCTTTATCACAAGCAAACACCGCGTCTTCATCACCTTCCGTATCTCCATCGCCTTGTCCTTCCCTCCTCCTGCCAGGCAGCGGTGTCAGCCCTGCTGAGGTCTCTTTGCTGCTGCGGCGCCGCTGAAGGGGATGCGTTGCCCAGAGAAGCTGTGGCTGCCCCATCCCTGGAGGGGTTCAAGGCCAGGTTGGACGGGGCTTGGAGCGACCTGGGCTGGTGGGAGGTGTCCCTGCCCAGGGCAGGGGGTGCCACTGGGTGGCCTTGAAGGTCCCTTCCCCCCCAAACCATTCCAGGATTCCCTGGCAGACACAAAGGAGAGGATGCTCCTCCGTGGGGATGTTACGCCTGCTATTGAAGGGCTTTTTTGTGACTGATGGGACAGTGGCAACAGACTTCCCGCTGGTTTCATTGGGAGTTGGCTTTCCTGTTGGGAGAGCACGGCGAGCTCAGGGAGAGCTGCCTGCTCGCATGGCTGGCATCGGCCATATTGCTTCTGTAAAATTATACTGCTCAGAAATGCGCCTTTGACCACCGCTTGTTTTCAAAGTAATGGTATTGTTGTGCACGTTTGAAAAGGCAAAGTAATAATGCCTTACACTTGTTCTGCCCTTTCCTCCGCAGATTTTTCCACTGGAAAAACCAACATGGCATCATTAATTTACAAACAAAAACGCCCAAGACCCAGGGAAGCATGCCGCATTTCTGGTATGTTCAGGGAGGGGATGCCCAAGCGCCCAACCCGTCACCCAGCCTCCAGCGCCTCCTCATTTCCCCTCCCTTTGGCCAAAAAGTAGCTCAATACAAACTGAATCTGACTGGCAATTGGGACATGGGAGTAAAAAAAAATACTGTCCGTTGGATATTATGGTTAGGCTCTCTCTTTTCTTAGGGAGGATGGGGAGCTACGGTTTTTTATTAGGGTCACCTTTAAACCAGTCAGCATTTCTGTTGCCAGTATAATATTACTAATGGAGACGACATCGTTGTAATGGAAAGCAAAATTATATTTTCAAAACTTTAAAAAAATTTAAGGCAACTATTTTAGCCATATTTTTTTTCCCCACTCTTATTTACTTTAGGGAAAATTTGGCCTGATCCATTTAGCTATGGAACACTCTTCACTCTGTATCATTAAAACCCAGGAATATTTAGTGCACGGAAGGTATCAATTTAAACTATATCTATGCATAGTCCTGATTATACATCCTTTTAAAGCAGTAGTTTAAGAGACATTAGCAGAGCTTGCACAACCTTATCCTTACCTATATAATGTTTTAAATCAAGCCCTGTGTAATTAAGACTTCATAATCAGCGCTTCAACAGCGACCTGGTCTCCAAGCTGTTTGCAGATGCCTCCTCTCCAGCGGCTGACGTTTGCTAAATATCGCACCTAGAAAGCTGCTAAAAGTGCTGACGCACCGTGTTCTGTCCCGCTGGTGCTTCGTCCCCCCCAGGTCCCTGCCAGCCCCCACGTGCGGCTGCTGGGCAGAGGATGGGGCAGGTCCCTCAGCTCCTGGACTCTCCAGCTCTGCTCCATCGCCTTCTGCCTTGTCTTTGCCCCGTTAGCTAACATCCCTGGAAATTTAAAAAAAAAAAAAAAATAATTGAAGGTTTAATTTTTAAGCATCTTTTAAGCATTAATTCATTTTTTAAGCAGCTTTGCCACTGCTTCCCAGGTGTTTTACACCGGGCGCTGGTTCGGGATTCGTGCCGGTCCGAGCCACAGCTGCTGCATGCCGAGGTCGCCCCTTTGCCCATCGCAATGTAGATCCTGTGAAAGGCAATAAATGAAGGAGATTTCTCACGACAGCTCTTGGTTGCGGTTAAATCTTCATCTGCAATTCCAGCAGTGATTGCTGCTAAACACTTTTCTTGCCTTTTTAACAGAAAGCAAACCGGCGCGGTGGCTCTCCCCAGCGTTGTCCATGCCCGCGGCGCACAGCAAGTTCCCTGCGATCCGGTACGATAAATGTCCAAATCGCTCCATCCTTGCCAGCAGATCATTCAAACCAGCGACGGGTGGCCTTCTGCAAAGCCCAGGAGACAGGGTTCCACCTTTTCTTCAGGGGACTCCGAGGGATCAGTTCCCTTTTTTATTGTTTACACCCTTCATGCAAGAGGAGCACGTTGTCTTTTCAACTGAGCCATGATGCTCGATGATATTCTGATTTATGGATACGCAAATCAATACCACTCTCTGTGCCTGTAATACATACGAATTTTCAAACTACTGCTCACTCTAAATGATTTTAGAGAAGAACAGAAAAATTGCTCTTGTGCAGGGATCCCTGAACTTCCAGCCCACAAATAATCAATACACTTTTTTTCCACGTATTCCCTTGGAGGTTAAAAAATCTAGGTAACACTTTGGTTCTGCCTTCTCCTTCTAAAGCCTGAACATTTTAAATAATTATCTAGAAGTTAGTTGGGAAGTTTGTGACCAATTATTTATGCTATATGTCAGACCTGGAGCTACAAGAAAAGGAAAATTTCAGAATTTGTTTTTCCAGCATAAAACATTTCTTTTTAAAAAGGAAAGTAAAATAAAGATCAAAACAAACAAAAAGGTTGTGGGTTATCACTTCATCAGCGTTTTCACGCACCTAGTTTTTTGTCACTGCTTAATACAGATAATATTTTACTTTTGAAAACGGCCACCCCCCTGCCACCTAAATGCTGCCGGGGGGTGTGTCCAGCCTTAACCGCACTTTTTGCCACCGTCCAGCTCTTATTTACCGACATCCTTCCTAGTCCCACCAGCACCTGGAGGTTTCTGCCCATGGAGGCAAACGGCTGAGATGAACTGGGGGCTGAAGCACCGCGAAGATAAAAGCCCTACGCCCCCCTCCCTCTTCTCACATAACACTGGCATTTTTAAAGTAAAATATATTAGAAGCAGCAATTGCCTGTTTATACGGGTGGGAAATTAATGTTTTGCCTATATTCTCTTCCTATGCTCTTCTCATAAACTAAATCATATAAATGATTCCTGATTTACCTTCAACAGCTACGAGCAGTGTATTGCCTGGATATAAAACTCTAGTTTTAATACTTTGATTGTAAAATACTCAGGGAAGAACTGATGCCTTGAAGGCCTTATTAGTTTAGTGGACTAGAAGTTTTCCTCCTTAGCGCGGAGGCAGGAAGGTGGTGAGAACGTGTTCCAATGCTCCATCATTGTACTAACCTTATTTAGCGATGGAGCTAGAGATGATATAATGATATTTTTGTTTGCTTCCCTCGTGGAATTTTAAACAACTGTCACTATTTAAAACAACGATTTTAAACAACTGTCACTATTTAAAACAACGAAGCTAAAAGAAATACAACATTGCCCGGAAATAGCTGCAAATGAAAGCTTTCACGTGCCAAAGCCAAGCCCTGGCTGTGATGAGGGAGGCTTCCAGGCCCGGTGTGTTAAAGAAAACCACAATTATTGATGGGAGACCATTTAAACAGTTACGACAGTTTCTAAAAAGTGGTCATAAAAATCTGCTTTTAAAAGTTGAGTCTTGAAATTGCCTATGAAAGTCTCATGGACGCTGCTGTACAGAGCCATTTCTGATGCTCAGGTGAAGCACTTTTAACGTGTCAACACTCTTCCTCCAGGTCAGGCTGAAACGTTTGGCATGAGGCATGCTCTCAGTAACAAAGACCTTTCTTTTTGGAGAATTTATTAGTAATCTTGCATACAAGTCTCACAATTATACCATACACAACTGTATAGTAATAATTTACATGGTATAATGTTATTTTATGTGTATGCGTAATTTCAGGTTCAGACACATTTCCTAGTCTCTGTGCACACAAAGTGCATGGAATTCACAGTTGAGAGTTTCAGCCTAAGAGACTTTTTATTCTGAACTTTTCTTTGTACAGCTGTACTTACCAGCTAACAAGGCAAGCCCTGACAGCGTTATTTAGGTGAGCAGTCTCACCAGACTGCCCTGCAGAATTGTAATTCATTATTGATTTACGTGAAGCGTGTGGATAATTGCAGCACTCTTTTCTGAGGTCAGCTGAAAGTACAAAAACGATTCGCAGAGGGCAGGATTTTCAAAACAGCCCAATATTTCTGAAATTGGGAAAAAAAAAAAAAAAAAGAAAGAAAAAAAAAGGAAGAAAAAAAAAGGAAGAAAAAAAAAGAAAGGAAAAAAAAAGAAAGGAAAAAAAAGAAAGGAAAAAAAAGAAAGGAAAAAAAAGAAAGAAAAAGAGATGAGTGAGGCAGAGGGTGTAGTGCTCGTGTAGGGCTCGTGTAGTGCTCACACATTCCTGTGAAATTCCCGGGGGTACAATTCCAAGTCAGATCCATTAAGGATCTCTCTGCAGTCGGAGGCACAACACGGCGCCGCTGGCAGAATAACACAGTCCGATGCCCCGTAGGAAATACAGGGCTGGGAATTGTCACGTGGTGATGTGTCTGCCGTTCAGAGCCTCCGTACTGCTGTCTTCATGACTATATTGTTTGAGCCTATACCATAATAATTAATGTGCTGAAAGGTCGTCTTTTGGGATGGCAGGGGATCCCTGCGCCTGCTCTGAACAGCACTAAGAGTCATGTGGGCCCACCTGGAAGAAATAGATGCGTTTTGGCTTCACTTATTCAAAAAGGGGCGTAGAAGCTGGAGGAAACAGATGGACTATGCTTACTAGAGGAACCCACGCTATCTACTAGGACTAAGTGGAATCGTGTTATTATTTGATATCACTTGCTATCAACGTCTCCTACGATGGACGGAAGGTACAAGGTCAATGGAACTTTCAAGACATACCCGAGGATCCAGGCTCTCTTCCCACCTTGTCGACAAACAGCAAATAATTCCAAAGGCAGACCTTTAGTAGAGACGGGGATTTAAGACGATGGGAAATGTCAGAAGAAGAAAGGCTCAAGAAATCCTCCAGAGACCAAAACATTATCTCCAGCAGCGCCGAGGGCGATCGGCTCGGGACAGGTGATGTATGTGAAGCCTGCAGAAAAGTCTGAGCGCGACAGGCCATGGGACCGAAAGGCTACCGAGGAAATCCTCTGGTGTCCCGGCCAGCAGCTCAGCGGCGTGGCCGTCTGGTTCTTCATAAAGCACCTCCCTGCAACTGAGCAAAAGCACATTTGTGGTTATAGACTGAACTTCGTGCGCTCAGCGCTTCGTTATTCCCCGAGTTGTAACTTCACATGCAAAGGTAGAGCTTTTTCGCTTTTTTCCTTTCTTTGTAAGAGGATAACTGCAGTCATTTCTTCTGCAGCCCCAGGAAACAGCTCTCTGCCCAGCAGCGTTATTTATGTATTGGCTGTATCTGCAAACAATATTATAAGTGAAAGTATTCTCAATGTATCACGATCCCTGTCAGAGCAACAAATGCCTTATTTACCCAAAAAGCGCTCTATCGAAGAGTGGGGATTTCACATAGGAATTCACTTCTGACATTGACGTTAGTTAAAGCTTATCACATGAAACATTGAATTATCTGCTAAGGCTGCAGAGCTGCAGCAAGATAACAGAGAATTCTGAATAATAATTGATAACTCCATGCTGAAATCAATGCTATTAGACTATAGCGATGTAGATACTTCTTTTATCTACAAAACACAATTAAAAATTGAACTGAGTGTCGATCTCCAATGTGGGTATCATTACGGGGTTTGTGGTTGCCAGCGCTTGAACCGAAAATTGTGAACATGCAAGCAAAAGTACCCCCTGCAAAAATGCTCAGGAACTCACTCGCCGAGTCTATTTTCTATTAGCCAAAACAACACGTGGTGAATTAGATCGCCCACCTCTGTCCCCAGGAAGGCTTTTGTCAAACCAAGGCATGCTCAGGGTGGGCAAACCCACCTGTGGGGCAGGGATAAAGGGGCGATGACGATTTCCTACCATCCGTTCCAACAGAATGAGTCAGCCCTTGCCGGGTACCCTGCCGTTCTCCAAGGATTTCCCCTTTCACGAGCATCACGAGTCTCGGTCACTCTGTCCCTGCCCTGTGCTAAACCGGAGCTGAGCGGATGGGTATTTGGGGCACGGGGAAATGGCAAAGTCGTGCTGGGACCTATTCCAGTTCTCAGCGTGGAAGTGTCGGTGTTACCCGATGCGCAGGGTGCCGGTGTCTTCATTAAACTTACCCACCCATTATATGACTATTTAAGAGTACTTTGAAATCATATTTCATGGGCCGATTTTGGTACCAAATAAGAAAAAAAGGCTTACGTTAGTCTATAAGCAATATTTGCACATTAAAAGAAGTCTTATATATAACAATGACATGGTTTGGGGTTTTTTTCCTATTCCACCCCAAAAAAACCTCTGTAATTGCACCATGTCCCAACTATCGCAGAGAGGGACAGCATATTTTCTAGCAGAAATGGTCTGGAAGACTACAACAGAAAATACTCTCATTGGGTTGGGGGTTGTTTTCTTACGACATACTATTTTCCTTGCGTCTAACACAAGCTTCTAACAGTTCCCTGGGAAGCCAGCACCCCTCTTTTGACTATATTTTGTGGTCTTCTCTGGATGTGCAGGGTGCCGGGGCTGACGGAGCTGAAGGTGGAGCTAAGGACGGAGGAGAGGAGATGCCGCGGCAGCCCCGGGAGCGGGAGGATGCTCCCCGCCTCCTCCAGCCAAACCAGCTCCCCACCACCTCACCCCAGGCTCACAGCAGCTTCGTGCGTGCTCTTCTCGCTCTCACCTCGGAGTGAAGAGGGCTCTTGAGCGAGTCTGATTGCGGTGCTTATACTCAAAGCGTTTAAGCACACGCCTCAAATAGATCTGCAAACTCTCAGACTGCTTACAAATTCAGTATAATGTTTAAGCCCAAGTACCTTGTTCAACTGCAGTTTATGGTCTTCTGTTGGTAATAACTCATCTTTAAAACACAGTAGAAGCTGTTTGATAAAAAATAATTTAAGTATTGAAGTGTTATCTCATTTTTAAAGATATCATTACATGGAGGCTCTTATTGTTGCCTCAGCAAGAGCAGAGAAGGGTGGCAGACACGGTGCCGAAATCCTTGTGGCGGAAGAGCGGGCACCACGCAGAGCGCTCACTTCCGTATGGCATTCTTTGAACTCGAGGCGAGGCAGAAGTGGCACCCCCCGGCTAGAAGGGGGAGACAGAGAAGAAAAGGTAAAAAAATAAAGAAATCTTTCCCTGAACCAACTGAGGAAGGCAATTCCCATCAATTTAAGTTACATCCCAGTTCTCATTTCTTAACTACTTACCTAGCTATTACTTCTTGCGTTGAGAAAAACCAAAGTCTGTAACGTCTACATCAAGTTTCTGACAGAAGGATATTATTTTACGGCAGGTGCGATGCTCAGAATATCCTATTTCAAGAACAGTAGTTCAGTCACAGGGTACTGATGTGAGCGGCTCGAGATGAGACACGACGACCTTTGGCTGAGGGCTGAAACCGGACCTGGACAAGACCTACACCCACGTCACCCAGCTGGGCTGGCATGCACCAGCTCAGCCCCACCAGCCATGCCGTGGCAGCGGGCGCTACCAACACGGGCAACAAATGTTGCTTCCCCATTAGCAGATCCAAAGGCTGACGACCTTCCATCCTGTCAAACTGCTGGAAACCTCAGTGTTAACTAAATAACGACGGGACAAACGGCAGGGCCTCGTTGCCAAAACTTCAACTCTGGGAAGACGGCAGCAGCTTTGATGGATTCGGAGTTTTCCTCGCCAGCAGATCACTGCACGCCTGTCTCCAGGCGCTTCCCAAGACTTGGAATTAATTTTCAAGTTTTGAACTGAAGACAATGAATTGACTTCAGACTCAAGTACGAAATGCAGCCATCAGAAATGTGACTTCTGGTCAAATTCAGGTCTAATGAAGACCAAATACTAGTTACTGGAATGGGTACCAGTTACTTAAGAGGGTATTATTTGGTCTGCCTAAAGGTGACAGAAACAAAGGGTAATAGGAGATGTCAATGTGCTGTGAGCTGCAAGACAGATTGTAACCCTACACGGCTTTTATTGGAACAAATGTTACAACAACTCTCAGTAATTTGATTGTACCTCTGGTTTTTTTTGTGTGCTCTACAACACGATATTGCTTTCTGTCATCATAGAGATGGGCAATCATTTATCGCAGTAAATAAAATAATTTCCTATTACTCTATGTTATGAAAATACCATTTCTTTTAATTTGATGAAGTGAGTACTGTTTAGCATCTTCACAAAGCAGAACGGATGATGTATTTTATTCTGTGCTGTCTTGTTTTTCCCATGCTTAGCTGTACCTATTAAATGCAAAAATACATATTTTTTCAGAATATATACTGTTTTGAGGAGAGAGGCACACCATACTGAAATACACCAGGCGATTAATTCTCACAACAGTTCTGTAAAGGGATGAGACCGTATCTACCTGCATAACTACTTCTTTGAATGATTTATCTAAGAGAGTGTACTTGTGGGTACACAGCCATGAATATGGCTAAAATAAACTCGCAGAAAAATATCTTTATTTTTCAGTGCTTCAGCACAGACATTAACTAGAACTCCATGGGCCAAAATTACAAAGAGCTGCAGAAAAGAAGACCAGCTGTGCTCGAAGAATAATTACATTGGTAAAAAAGTTTCAAAGGAAGGAAATAGGAAAATGTTAGAAGTGTGATAAAACTTCTTAGGAAAAGTAACACAGATGCCCAGCGTCAAGGACTTGGCAATTTATACCATCAGCTTTCAAGCCTGAGCTTTTCCATGGCAAAGCTCTACTTGTGTCATCATGTCCTCTCTGCTCCTCAGCTTACCCATATGAAACCAGAAACGTGTGTCCCGCAGCATCCCAGCCTTCCCAGAGAGTGCTGGGAGAGTTTATCGGAGAGTTTATCAGTCCTTAGGGGAGACTTCTGGGGAGGTGATGGGGTCCCCGCACACAGCGAGAGAGGGCGAGGGGGGAGGATTGCACCAAAGCCCGGGATCTCACGGCAGAGTAGATGATAACCAGCGAAAACACAGATGCACGGCATTATGTCTAGCAGCCATTTGCAGTTTAGGCTGACTCATTAAGAGAGATAATTAAAGACAGCTGCCTACATAGTTAATTACTGTCAACAATTAAACCTAGAGGTACATTGCAATAGATACCCAAAGAAAACTGAACTGACAAATGGCCTCATCTGGGCACTCTCTCTTCTCTGGCCTCCTCAGATCCCAGTCTGTTCCCCTCCATGACTTTTAAAAGCCTGCATTTCTTTCTAGGACATTATTTTCATCTTCCTGTGTAGGAAAGTTGCTGGCTCTAAGCCCAGGAGGGCATTTTCTGCCAGGATGCGAACCCGCCTGCAGTCAAAGGGCCGGCTAACCCTTTCCTGGTGACCGGTGGGATGGGGATGGCATGGGGATGGGATGGGGATGGGAGTCCTCACTCTCCCTGCGGATCACCCCAAACCTCCCCTTCTGAGCAGGGGACCGCAGTCACCAGGACCCCGGTCCACGGTGGGAGTAAACCATACGACTGCAAAGAAATCTTTGTACAGATGGTGAGAGGACAGAAGATCACACAGCTGTGAGGTGAAATGCACCCATCACACAGGTTAAAAATATTGCAGTTTACAATTTTTTGCATGGGAGGAAAACAAGAAGTGTGTTTTCTCTCACTCAGGAGAGAGAGAGGAAGCAAAATAAGTATAAAAGTTTTAATTTTCATTCTTTGTTGTCCATAATAGCTTGCAAAATACAGAGAGACCTTAAGAGAGCTTGAACGAACAGGTTTATGAATCTGCATCCAGGGTATAGCTTATGAAAAATTAAAATGAAAGCACTAAAATTTCCTGATTAAAACTCCTTGAAGTCTCATAATATAACAACCCATGGTTGAAAAGTCAACTGAGAACATTTGTCATCTTTGAAATGTCTCAGACTGTATTTTTTCAAGTCACCTCACCATCCTTGAGATTCCCTTGAGGAAGGCGGAGCAGCGGTATCTTGCTCAGGAGAAGAGCTCCAGCTTCCCTCCCTGCCCTCAAGCAGGGCCCAGCTCAGCTTCTGATAATGATTTTTTCACCAAAACTAACATACCAGGCCCCACATGCCATCTGGAAAGGAAATATTCAAATTGACAGAGATATTTGTAGTCATAGAATCATAGAATCACCCAGGCTGGAAGGGACCCTTCAGAGCATCGAGTCCAACCATCAACCCAACTCCGACAAATCCACCACTGACCCACGTCCCTCAGCCCCACGTCTGCCCGGCTTTTAAATGCCTCCAGAGATGGCGACTCCACCACTGCCCTGGGCAGCCTCTTCCAATGCTTGGCAACCCTTTCCATGAAGAAATTTTTCCCAATACCCATCCTAAACCTCCCCTGGCGCAACTGGAGGCCATTTCCCCTTGTCCCATGGCCTGTTCCTTGGGAGAAGAGCCCGACCCCCCCTGGCTACCCCCTCCTTTCAGGGAGCTGCAGAGAGCGAGAAGGTCTCCCCTCAGCCCCCTTTTCTCCAGGCTGAACACCCCCAGCTCCCTCAGCCGCTCCTCACCAGACTTGTGCTCCAGACCCCTCACCAGCTCCATTGCCCTTCTCTGGACACGCTCCAGCACCCACTCCAGTCATTTGCCAATTCTAAACATTTCCATTAAAAAAAAAAAATAAACAATCAGTAAAACATTTATTTAGTTTATTTACAGGCACCAGAATGAGGTGGTGTGGGGGACTACCCTTGCTTGGGTGAGCTGCGGCCACATCGCCTTGCGGAGGCTGGTGGTCTCGGGGGTCCCTGCCATGGGCCCCACAGCACAGGGTGTGGTGGCCACCAACGCAGGTGGCACAGGTACGAAACACTTCTCCCTGCACAGCTGGGGATGCAGGGGCAAAGAAGAATTGCTTTTCCAATACTTCCAGAAGAAGCTTAAGAAAATCACCGTTGTCACCTAGGATACAAAAAATACCTTTATATTTTGGCTCTGGAATTTGCAGTGCTTCTGCCACTGTGTGTTGGCATCTACTGATGGCTCTTGGCAACACAGGATAATAGATTTTGAATTTTTGGCAGGATGTACACAAAAATTCCTACCTATTTGCTACCACTGACTCCAAATGGTGCCTGTTTACTGATCACTACTCGTTACTGGAGCTTTCTATATGGAAGCTTTTTTGCTTTCTTGAAAAATAAACCTGACCAGTGCCGCAAGCCCACGCAATGCCCTGTTGAGAGCTGTCACAGCTGGGACACCCTAGTGACATTTCCCCATGTCAGCACATCTGGTCTGGAGGAACCATCACGGGAGTTTTAGTCGATGACGGTCTTTAATCTCTGAGAATAGGGCCAGGACTTATTTCACTCCGTTCCTTGTTCTGCTACACAGACTCTGAGATCAGAGAGCTGCAAATGCCATGCCTCCCAAGAATAAAAATTTTTAGTACTAGAAATCCGTAATTTCCCAGTAGAAAATAAAGGATGTAAATGGGATTTTATTTGAAGGAATCTCAACGAGTTTATTATGAATTATTATTTTATATGCATGTTCTGATAACATTTTATGATCCCTGAACTATTCCTGCAGTCACATTCACCCGAACGGACCCTGTTGCTCGTGCAGAAATCCAACGAGACCCCAAAAGGTCTGGATACTTTTGAGCACGTGAAGCCTGTGCACTGGCTTTGGAACATGACTTTAAATCAGACTTTCCGCTCCGCGGAGGATCTTTGCATTTTTTTTTAATTTTGTATTTTTGTGCATGTTTTCGTTCTGGATTTTGAATTAATGGAGTCAGACATGTATCACCACAAAATAAAAAGAGAGGAAAAACTTAAAAAAAGGAGGACAATAGGCAATAGTCCAAAGTTGCATCTATGTAAATTCCAAGTGGACATAAGGAAAATACAGTCTTGACAATCAGCAATTAAATACTGGAAGAGGTTACCCAGAAAGATTGGGCAGACTCAGCATTTTTGGAGTTTTTCAAAAGGATGGGTTCTTCAAAAACAGGGTCCTGAAAAACCTCATCTACCCTTGCAATTTGCTTTCTGTTGAGCAGAGGATTACAGTAGAGTATTGGCAGCTTCCTTCCAAACTTGTTCCCCCCCCATAATTTTATGGCCCTTTCTTAAAAAAAAAAAAAAAAACCAAACAAAAAACCAAAAAGTCCCCCCGAAGAGGCAAGGGGGAAGTCTCTGACCCGGGAGCAGGTTGTCCAAAGCAGGATGGATGCCAAGGATGGGGATGGACGAGCCAGAGACAGGCAGGTTCCCTTCAGAGTCCTGGTATATTTTAGGGGGAACTTGACCAAAATGGAAGAGTCTCCCCAAAGCACTTTGTGTTTGTCAAACTGTCAGGAGTTGATAAAATGCTGCTCCAGAACAGTTCCTTTTTTTTTTTTTTTTTGCTTAACACTTATAACTCTATTTTGTTAGCGTTGCGGTGAGATGAGTTTCCAGGTTATTCAGGGACTTGGATATGGAATTAAAAATTATTTTACTTGTTTAGAGATTGCAGCAGACAGACTTATAGGAAGAGGTGATATATTGCTGTGCTGCCGGGAAACCCCACGGAGGAAGATTTTGCAGCTACTGGAGCCCCAAATCCCCCACCACTTCTATTGCTTTGGAAACGTGACGTTGCCCAGCACGTTGCTCTCACTATTGGTCAGCTGAAACCTTAATTTTTAAAATAGCAAAAAATAATACTAAAAAATGACTTATCTAGATTTTTTTTTTTCTCACCTTGTTGTGTTACATCTAGACCTAACACAATAGTTGTCAGTGTATTGAGGATATTAGATCTTATTTGACACTCGTGGTTCTTTTAGTTTCTTGGACTTTTCCTGGAAGTCTTTATCCCCAGTATAAATTTTGAACAGGATTACTTGCTCGGTAAGTCAGTAAAAAGAAGCTTTTTTCTTCCTAACCCTTTTTAGAGATTGATTTTGTCCTGTGAGACACAATCAAATATAAAATATTTCCTATCAATATCTTGTCATTACCCTTAAAAACTAAGAAAAATTGCTCCAGTTAAGTCACATTAATTATTTCCTTTAATGAATTTTTTCTTTTGTATTTCACAGACTACTTTCTAATCCTTTTATAAGCACAGAGATATATCACGATGTACATTTGACACTAAATTCCTGGGTTTTAAGGCAACTCCAAGAGAGATTTGTGAGTTAAGCAAGAAACCCACCAAAATGAAAGTACAAACCAACATCTTTAAAAAACAAATCTCTTAAACTAACTTACCTTTAGAGACAACTCATGTAGCAGCCTAAAAATTTCTGCTAGATGTTTCACAGTCGGGATTCTATGATGTTACTGTGCTCCTCACAAGAAAAAGCCGCAATAAGGCAGATATTTATTATCTCCGAGGACATCCTGCAGGAAGGAGAGACATGCATTTTAATGCACCATTCAGCTTCTCAAGTGAAAGCAATCCTCATCGTGACAGTCTAAAGTACCTGTAGGCACGTCACACGTCTTCTGTTGCAATGCCACCTTTAGAAAAGCTCCAGGTTTTCAAGAGGATGCAACAGATAACTTAGGAAAGCACTTCAACCTTACAGCCACCTGCAAAACCTCTGTGGTCTTGTCTGGACCACTCAAGATCCGCAGGAAGACCATCCTACATGTCCTCCGACAGCTTTGTTCCCGTGCTACAGCTGGCTCGAGGGAGGACAGGCCCACGGCTGCCACGTGCCTGGTGCTTCCCGCAAGCTGGTAGCACCGGACAGACCTGCCTGGTGGTAGTGGATGTCAGAAATAATTCAGACTAGATCTGAGGAAGAAATATTTTACACTGAGGGGGGTGAGCCCCTGGCCCAGGTTGCCCAGAGAAGCTGTGGCTGCCCCATCCCTGGAGGGGTTCAAGGCCAGGTTGGACGGGGCTTGGAGCAACCTGGGCTGGTGGGAGGTGTCCCTGCCCAGGGCAGGGGGTGGCACTGGGTGGGCTTGAAGGTCCCTTCCAACCCAAACCATTCTAAGATTCTCCGAAATAACCCAGATGTATAATTGTATGTATGCTTGGAAGGTGTATACAGGGTCTTCCAGATATTATCATTACGGAGCTAAAGTCAATAAGAATGACTACGTTCAGCCCAGTGTAAGAAATCGTATCTTTTGAACTAATTAATCCACTGGGAAGGAGCAAATTCATTGAGGGGGAAAAATAAAATAAAATAAAGTCCCTGAGTCGTGTCTTGCCTATTCCATGAGACGTTCCCATCGCCCAGCCCAGGAAACCTCCTCGTCGTCTGACAGAGGGAGTACATGGGCACCTGGCAAGAGCGACTGCCCAGTCGCCTCTTGGCATGACCTATGCTAGAAGATTAAGATGCAGAGGGTGGGAACTGTAAATAAAGAAATCTCAATTCGACTTATGAGGTGATACATAGAAAGGAAATACATACTTATATATATAGCACATATATAATTTCTGTGCTTCTATTCTCCACGATGTTTCTCCTAGATAGCAAAATAAAATTTTTTTATCCAGATTAGAGACCTTTTCTCTGCTTTTGAAATCAGCCACGCATCCCATGTACATAACGCCGCAAGCTATGAGAGATGTGCAGTGAGATATGACAGGAACGGGCAAACTCTCCAGTTCACACAGGGCCGGACTTTACCATTGATCAGTGCTGGGACATGAAGCGTTTCTTTGCTTACTCTCCGAACAATTTCCACAATGCAAAAGTAATAAGAATTGTAGGGCATAAAAGCTACAAACACCTAATGAAACGAGGGACATGATCAATGAACACAATCTGATGCCAGGCTTTTACTTCTCCCAGTTTAAACATAAGCTGTTTTTTACAACAAGAGACAGAGAAACCCAGCTAAAACTCTCCATTAAGGTCTGGCATCGCTACTCTGGGAAGGAAGAAAAATGACACTGTTTTATATAGCCAGCACGCTTAAACCGCTTATTAGTAGTCTGGATAAAACTGAAATATGGTCTTTCAAGTGGGTGGAGTACGAACCGTTAGAGATAACACCAGCAGCAACAGCTGCGGTGGTGCCGGGCAGGTGCTCGGGGACACCGGGACCTTCTCACCCCTGTGCCCGCGAGACACCCATCCCGCTCCATCCCCCGGCGCCAGCACCACCTGGCAGGGAAGGACACCAGCACTACCCGACCCCCAGCAGGGAAGGACAAAACAAGGGGTTTCGTGGGGAAATGGTGTGGGATGGTCCCTGCCAGGGGCTGGACCGTCGCGCCCCGGGGACCCGCAGCCTGTGTTTAGGTGCTGGGTGCCGGGTCTCAGCGGAGGCACTGCTGGAGGGAAAAGAGGAAAAAACCAACTCTTCCTTGTTTGCGTTTTTCCTTGTGTCACTGGTGAAGCTGCAGTGGGGGAAAAATTTAAAGGAAAAAGCTCCAAGTACGTGAGGAATGAATGTTTACCTGCAAACTCTGCGGTCCTGTCCTGGTAATAAACTGAGGTTATAGAAGCTCCTGGTCTGTCTTTTCGACATATATTTTCACCAGGCTACTCTCTGAAAATATATGTCTGTATATACACATACATTTGAATACAGGAGAAATGTTGCCCCACTTCACATTTACTCTGGTGACTGATGCCAGGTTTGGGTCCCTTTAATGCTTCGCGCAATCAGCCAATCGCATGCACACGTGAAATAAAAATGCCGGGCCAAAAATATTATCCTACTGATCACATCCGTGATACCACTTTCCTTTATGCATTGCTTTATCCGCTCAAAAACAAAAATAACGCTTTAAACATATGACACCAATACCAAGTGGATTTTGGCTTATTTCAAACCGCATTATCGATAATTACATGGTTTATATTCCAGCTTGATCTTTTCTGACCGCAGATGAATTTGTTATGAAAGAAAGCAGGAGCTGTAACTTGCCATTGCTGTGTGCTGGCAGAACAGCACGCAGACCCGCCATCGTTTGGGTGGAATGTGCTCAGAATTACAACGTAAGCCAGTGAGTCGCCACCGCAGCGGAAGGAGTAGCTGCAGTTAAAATGAATTACCCCTGGCCGTCCAAGACGCAGACTGACAGATCAAAACATGAGCTAGGGTGAAGTTGCCGTTATAATAAATGAAAATGAAAAGATGAAAAAGATGAAAAAATGAAAATTTTACCAAGGGGAGAATCAAACGGACAGTGGGCGAGTACTGCAGTCTTTCACGTCCCGTCTGCAGGCATATCATAGAATCACAGAATCTTCATGGTTGGAAAGGACCTTGGAGATCATCGAGTCCAACCAAACAACCTACAGACTCTGCCACTAGAGCATGCCCTGAAGTGACACATCCAGACGTTTCTTAAACACCTCTAGGGATGGTGACTCAACCCCCTCCCTGGGCAGGCTGTTCCAGTGCCTGACCACTCGTTCAGTAAAGGAATTCTTCCTAATATCTAATCTAAACCTACCCTGCCGCAGCTTCAGGCCATTTCCTCTGGTCCTGTCATTATCCACCTGGGAGAAGAGGCCAACCCCCACCTCTCTACACCCTCCCTTCAGGGAGTTGTAGAGGGCAATGAGGTCTCCCCTCAGCCTCCTCTTCTCCAAGCTAAACATGCCCAGCTCCCTCAGCCTCTCCTCGTGTGACCTGGTCTCCAGAGCCCTCCCCAGCCTGGTAGCTCTCCTCTGGACACGCTCCAGCACCTCCATGTCCCTCTTGTCCAGAGGGGCCCAGAACTGAACACAGCACTCGAGGTGAGGCCTCACCAGTGCCCAGTACAGAGGCACCATCACTTCCCTGCTCCTGCTGGCCATGCTATTCCTGATACAAGCCAGAATGCTGTTGGCCTTCTTGGCCACCTGGGCACACTGCTGGCTCATGTTAAGCTGTCCGTCCACCAGCACCCCCAGGTCCTTTTCTGCGGGGCAGCTTTCCAGCCACTCTGCCCCAAGCCTGTAGCGTTGCTTGGGGTTGTTGTGACCGAAATGCAGGACCCGGCACTTGGCCTTATTAAACCTCATACGCTTGGCCTTGGCCCATGGATCCAGCCTGTCCAGGTCCCTCTGGAGAGCCTTCCTACCCTCAAGCAGATCAACACTCCCACCTGGTTTGGTGTCATCTGCAAACTTACTGAGGGTGCACTCAATCCCTTCATCCAGATCGTCGATAAAGATATTAAACAAAACCGGCCCCAAATATCTGGTACACCTTCCAAAACTTCGTTTCCCACATGCTCTTTATGCCAAAGCAAGGAACGTTATCACCACCTGAAGAAAACTGAATGCTGGAGATATCGAAGGTTTCTGTACCTGCAACTTGCCTGCTTTCTCCCATCAATGTGCGTTACGCTACCAACGGCCATACCTCCAGCATAGCTTTACGTCCTTAGACCATCGCAGCTCTAAAAACCACTGCTAAAAATACTGAATGACACAAGTTCTGGAAAAAAAGAAAAAAGTCAATTTACCCAAATCTTCCAAAACACAGGTTAGTTGCAGGTCATGAAGAATACTTTCCAAACCCAAGGCATGGCTTACGACGGGGAGAAAAGCATGCAAGACAGAACCAGAAAAACAATTCCATTGCTGCCCCATGGTCGTGGCGATTAGGCTGACAATTAAAAGGCAGCGATAGTGAATAACTCTGCAAATACACCAGAGAGCACTGCAGAGAGGGAGGAGACACCCCGCTCCCCGTGTCCCCAGTGGCTCACTCCAGAAATAACAGCCCAAAACCATGGCAAGAAACACTGAGTTTGGTACTAGAAACCCAAACGCGCCATGCGGGGAGTCTGTAGGATTGGCATCCCTGGGGGTCTCCAGACGTCCAGCTATGTCTGGATGGCAATAGCTCTCCTTTGCACAGGCAGAACGACCAGGCGCTCGGCTTGTGCTTCGCATCCCATGGCTTCGTGATAGTCTCCAGGAGCCTGAATTGTCACGGCCCTTGGTGAGAAACTACTGCCTCAAGAGAGGCTGGCGGCATCCTTAAACTTCTCGATCTGACCCCGAGGGCCAGGACGCACATCTGCAGCTAAATGGACAAAGGCTGATTAACCCCCCGCCCCCTGGGCTTATCAAGCGATGAGAACAAAGCCGAGAGCGAGACGGCTAAAAAGGCCGCTTTGATTTCTTTTTCCCCCGAGTAGTGTAAAACCGAGCGAGGCAACCCACCGGCGGTTCCTGAGCTCGCACAACCCCGACCACAACCTGCTCGATGGACCCGTTGGCCATCCCATGAAACGCCGTTGCTGGAGGAGCAGACTGAGACACGGACGCGCGGAAGGTGCCACCGCCAGAGCAGGGTCTCCATCCTGTCCACCCCCCCCCCGACGACTCTCGGGTGGCGCGGGGGCCCGCGCTGGTGTGGCTGGTTTACAGACCCCACAATGTCACCTGGCAATTAAAACTCAGAGAGAGAGAGGCAGGAACAGGGAGACAGCTGCGAGGACTTGTTACACATGCCAAAAAATATTGTCCGAGGGAAATGAAAGGTACGTTTTGGCAGTGTAATAAAAATAGACGTACTGAGGCGGAGAAGGTATATCGCCATTGCGTTTTATTGCGTCCTTGAATATTAAACTCACTTTGATATTATACAGTTACTAGAAGATATGACAGCCAGGTAGGGGATTGTGTGTATTGATAATAAATTTTGAGTTTATTGGGGATAACTAAGCAGGGAGCAGATCCTTTCACAGATACCTATTGACAGCCAGGAACAACCTGCCACAGCCTGAGCGATTCCAGTCCATGATCCCGGTATGCCCATGGACAGCAGCGCACACCCGAGACAAACTCAGTGTTTTACTAGTTTATGATACAGCGGTCGTAAGTACCAAAACTGTTTGATGATTTTTCAGGTTTTTCTTCCTCTGTTTCATTTTAAAAGTTTCTACCGTGTTTGCCTTAAAAGCAGGTGGTGGGAAATTAAGCGTGGAGGCACGCAACAGCCAGGATAGTTATGCAATGCATCAGTTAAGTGATTTTAAACTCTGTTGTAACTTCTCCATCATCTGCAATGAACCACCTGCTTCAGACTTCAGCTGCCCCTCTCTAGAGGGCTTGGGAAAAATACTCATCCAACCAGTTAAGAATTAAGTTTGAATCTTTATGGCCTACGAGTCAAAGCAATGATGCACAGGTGTGAGATAGCGTTCCGCTGGGTGTCTTGTGGGGTAACGACACCTCTCAAGTACCTTTGCTTTCCTGGAGAGAAATGCAGGCTCCTCCGGGGATCCCAACACCCACAGACCCCCCCTCTCCTCCTGCACCCGCCGTGTCCCTTCCCCGACCACGTTGTCTGCCAGGGAACCTCTGCAGCAGGGATTGTGCAGCCCCCGCGGAGAGAAACGCTTTGGCCAAAGGACATTTTGAGAGCGTTTTGCTTCTAATTCCCTCAGTCACTCCTCACGCATCTGGAAATCTGCGTTCCCTTTTAGCAACCCCCCGAAATCGCAGAGTCTGCCATAGGTCGTTAATCCATTTCCTTGGTGCACCCTATTATTAGGGCGTTAAGTTGGCTTCCAAAATACCCCCCCAGCTCTGCCTTCGAAGCAAACATATCTTTTATAGCACCTCTAAATATAAGTAAGTTTTTAATCTGTTTGCTGCGTGCTGAGCACAGTGAAAAGAGACAAACCGAAGCACGGGCAAATAATTTATTTTTGCCTTTTCCTCAAACAGAGGTTTCTTCCCTCCGCCCCACCAGGCGCGCTGAGATCACGCTTCCCCGTCACACACCACGCGAACCCGCCTGCAGCGCTCCTCGGATGCAGACTCGCCCTCTCGGTTCACGCAAAGTGGCCGCTGGGACAAGCTCTACCTTCGCTACATGGAAGACCACGTGAATCCCTCTTCACTCTTGCCAAGTTTTCTTATATAAACGAGGTTAATTAAACCTCCGTCTACAGTTAAGAAGCCCCAGCCCTGCCGGGTGCTCGGCGTTAGCCCCAGTAGCGTGTGGGAAGTATTGAGCTTACGCAAGGCTGAAGGTTTGGCTGGTGGGAAAATGCTGGCGCCATTAACAGAGTTAATTGGGCGATGCAGGGGTGGGGGGACAACGCACAGCCCTCGCTCTTCTCCCTCCCCGCACACATCCACCCAACAGACTCCCAGAGCAAAAGGAAAATGAGCCTTGAGCGACAGGGAACAGACCCCCAGGGTTCGGCAGCGGAGAAGTGAGAATTGGCGTAGAGAGTTCCAGGCCCTGCAAAGCACCGGCAAAGCGGAGGCTGACAGTGACTGATGTGAGATGAATCAATAAAGATACTACATTCATCCCAAATAAATGAGATTCATTAGGCTAAAAGGCATAATTCATGCCACGTAATTTATATTGCACAGGTAATTTAGATAATTACCTAAACAACTAGGTAATTTATATTACACAGCAAACTTACTAAACTCCCGCCCTTACGGATTTACTATTGTTATCCTTTGTTAAATGACAGTGAACCTTCTCATAAAACCTGGTACAGAGCGTTTTATGTGCTTTATGAATTTTCACACGGAAAACAGCTCTTGGGCAGAAATTGTAAGCGACGCACTGGTATTCTACTGGGTTGTATTATTTTCAGGATAGGATTTATAGGACTGGTTGTAGCAGATTAAAACTACTATCTGCCAACATTTTCTGCAGCTCTCTGATTAGAGGTGTCACGTCCTTTGTCCCAAGGCTAACTGCTCAGAAGTTTGGAGCTCGGTCAGGGGTAATTGGCCAGGGACAGGCACCTCCTCCCATCCCCAAACCCGCTTCTCCTCCTGGGTGACTCATTTCAACAAGATGTGCTGCTTTAGGTGGCTCGTGCTTCCCTCGGGACTGGCCCTGATTCCCAGCCCACGCTCTGTTGCCGTCCCTCAGCCCTGAAATTCATCCCCCGCCAGCAGGATCCCGTCAGCAGAGCCGCAGGACTTCGCGTACATCACTCACGGTGTCCGGCCAACACCGATCACGGCCAACAATCCGGGATTTTACTGCTGTAGTAAATGTATAGTGCCATTGCTGTGAAGGCGCAATGGTATAGTAGGTCGTAAAAATGTCGTTCCTTGGCTGACAAAACAAATACATGTAGTTTTGGCACCCCAGCAAGACGCCCGAGGATGGCAAGGACACCGTGCCCAGAGGCTTCTGCCTGTCCCCATGCCATCCCCCACTCTGGGTTAAGGGAAAGAAGCACAGGCTCTTCGAGCGCCATGGCTGTCGAATGTGGTTAAAAATTAGCACTGACGGAATATTTATTAGCACCTACGGGTTTTACCGAAAGTGATCTGTCACAACAACTTTCCCGTTAACACTTCTGATTTCTGCTGCAGCTGAAGCGTTTTGGTGTCTATCAAACCTTCCCTGCCTGGCAAAACAAAGCCAAAAACTCCTCCCAGGCCTGCTTAACAGGTTCAAAGGATTAGCAAAAGAGGCAGGAAGAAGCTAAAGCCAACATGTAAATAGATTTCGCTCATTCTGAAGCAAGTTCTTCAAAGCCCCTCTGCTGGGTTGTGGCCAGCGTCCACGATGTGCCACCACAAAGCCCCCGGGGCGAGGGGCACCGCGGCTGCCTTTGTCCCCCACTGTCACGTCTGGTCACCGAGCCAGGTTGGATCGGGGCCAACCCAGACCTGGAGATGCGCTTGCGTTGGCTTTTTTATTCGATTAAACTCTTCCCCCGAATTCAAACCCCAAGCAAGAAGGGAGCCGTGCCTGTGCGCAGGTCAAAGTGAAGGCACCTGTCTGGACCCGTCGCTGCACGTCGGTGGCACTTGTGCAGGGCAGTCTGCAACTTCGCAACCGAAAAAAAATTAAGTTAAAAAGAAATCTGTAACTTCTGACAAGCTGCCCGCTTGTGTGTATGATGAACGCTGCAGAATTGAGCCATGCTCCCTGACAGCTTCTAAATTAAACTTTGGGCTGTTTAGGAGGCTGTCAGTCAATAAATTCAAGTGTTTAAGAGGTCCAAGGCTGTTTCTTCTGCCTGCCAGATGGGATATATGATCTGGACTGTGTGAGCTTGGAAGCAACGACCCTTCTCTTTCACTGTTTCTGGATCAAAATTGTACGGCTATTAGAGGACATTTTGTCTTTTAAAAAGAACTCAAAACCAACATTATTTGATTGGGCTGAAACAATTCCATTTTCTCCCCACATCCATTGACTAGAACTGCGCCTGAATCCATAGGCAAGCTGCCCGCTCCCAGGCACATGAGCAGTGCTACAAAAGCTCCGGAACAGAACAAATTCGGAAACGCCCGAGTAACCAGACTTACTGTCTTGTACAGCAGGGTTAGCTTAATGTCTATAGGCAAAATCGCACTAGCAATGATTAATGTTTTAATTTTTATTTCATTTTTTAATAATTTTAATTTTTTGTTATTAATGATATTATCAATAATATTAATATTATTTTAAAATTTGTAATTGTTTTTATTTATCTAGAAACATAAATGTTTTATTTTTAACAGTCAATCAAGAAAATCTCTCCCTGCCCCCAAGTTTTATCCGGCATTTTATCCTAAACCACCTTTGAATCCCACCGGGATTCAACAGCTTAGAACAACACACCTGAGTTTTCCCAGTCCAAATCCCTGGAGACCTGAGCTCCTCCCGTGAAACACCCTGTCGCTAGCTGCCACCGCCACGCTGCAACCGGGGCACGGTTCCTGGTCCCTGCACACCCACCGGCTCCCATCCCGCCTCTCCGAAGACCAAACTCCACTTTGCATCTGCCTTGAAGAGACCGCGCCACGCTCCTGATGTCTTGCAGCGGTGTTTCACGCCGTGTTGCGTACTGGGAATTGAGCGGGGTTGAATGCAGCATCAAATGAGCAAAAAACCTACATGCAGGTATGAAAATGGTTGTACCAGACCCATCAGCTTGTTTCTGAGAGTCGGTGGCTCTGGGACACCCTGGCAATGGGGGAGACGGTCTAATTAGCCAAAACACACAGACGTAAGCCTTTGGGTGCTACTCCTGGGAAGGAGCTCATCCCAACCCTCTGGGTGCACGCAGGGGGCCTCCTTCCTCCTTGGGAATTGCCACAAAATTCTTCCTGGGGCAGAGCTTCAGTCTCAACAAATAACACTCCAGACCAAAAAAAAAACCCAGCCCCAAGCAACAGCGTGTTTTTCACAGAAGCATTTCTGGACAGCTGTATTAAATATCTCAGGTAGGAGCAGAGAGCGGACGATAGAGATGTGCGAGGCAGCTCCTCGGCTGGCACTCGCTGGCACGGCTCCATGCTCATCTGCCTCATGCATATTTATGTGCAAGAGACGGCCTCCTAAAACTAAAACTGTCTCAGCAGATGCTAAACTCAAACAGGGAACTTGGCTTCTGCAGTCAGTAGGTGTGAATAGCCCCAGAATAAATCAGTGTCCCGAGTGATCTTTGACAACGAGATGTACTCTCCTAAATCACCAGCAACTTAAGCTGAAATGGATGGAGACACCAACGCTGAGATTTAGACGAAAACTTCAGCACATCAGAAAACTACTGCCCAGACGACTTCGGGGATTTAGTTCATATGTGCTTTTGAAAATGTTGGTTTGCATTTTCCGTACAATTTAAAAGAATGGAATTATTTTTTAATTCTCCAGTGCACTTGTATTTCACGTACAGAGGTGGGTTTCCATCACACCGTGACAGACCCAAACTCCCTCTCTCCTCCTTGGGAGCCAGCACACGCCACTGAGCCCAGGATGCCCTGAAAGATGTCTCACGCTAGCTCGTGTGCAGGATTAGATTAGCCCCGTAATATGGTTATTTTGTACTGTTTGGAGGACAGGGAGAAGCTGCAAAACATCCTGTATTCAAACTCAGACTTCAGCCATTATAAATTCATACATTTTGGATGAGAAAGACTTTCCACATGAAGAACCAGTCACCTCCTGGTCCTTTTCCCAGGGGTCTGACCAGCGCAGCTTTGGCTGGATTACCTACAGCAATATTTTCCTGTAAATTTATAGAAAACCAGCTAATCTGCCTCATGGATGGAAACCCATGGCTGATATATGATGGCTGAAAATCGTAATCCTCTATCCTATTAGTATAAACATATGATTTAGTGGATTTATTCAATCTAAAGCCACGGTTCATTATCTGGAAAGGGAGATCATCTTTCAGCAACGGTCTTTCACGACATACGAACAATTCTTACTACAAGAGATCAGTAAAGACATTATATAAAACAGTCTTGAGACAAATGACGCAGAAAAGTCCGAAAATTAGACTAATAAAAAAGTCTGAGCCATAACAAGTACATTTGGGGATTACGTGTGCCAATTTCATAGCTGTTTCCAAAAAAACTATTTTATCAGCCACTTATATCTAGCTTTCTAAAGCTTATTCTCACACAAGTTAAGACACTCTTGATTGGAAATGACCTGCGGTTACAATTTGAATAAGGCAATTTAATAAAGAAAGTTTAGCACAGCCTCAATAAGAGATGGAGTAATAAATCTGAGGGGTTTTTTATCAACACAAAACGGCAACAGAGTGCGATATGAAGGAAAAATCTAAGTTCCCATGCAAAATAATAAATGTCTGGCAAAGCGCTCTCACACATTCTTGACAGTTCTGATGACATTACAGTTCCTCCCTTTCCCAAAATAGCTCTAACTGTGTATACGTTCATACCTCAGTTCCGCAACCCAGTTCTGAAACTCTGAAACAGAATAATGATGACATATTTTTCTAGCAGTTAGGGGAAAATTCACGCTATGATAAAATGACGTCACGCTTGACATGGCTAATTGAAGTTTAAGAGATGGACCTGATTAATACCGAAGTCAATGCCTTAGAAAATATTTAAAAAGTAAGTTTTTAAGTAAGTTTAAATATTAAATAAATATTTCAAGTAAGTTTAAATATTAAAAAAGTCAGGTTTTTTAAAAAAATCAATGACATTCAAAAAGCCTCACAGCAAACTCACACACAACAAAGCCCGTTGAAGTCCTTGGAAAATTCCCACAGACATCATTGGACATGTTAGTTTACACAACGCACGTACAAAACCTGTGGAATGCTATTTTGGAAAATGGTTTACCTGTTTTTGTGCGGTCTCTTGTGCGTCTTGTTCTTACTGTAACGGTACGGCCAGAAACAAGGCGGGACGAGCTCTTTCAACGACAGATCAGGACACCTGTAGGGGAGGCAAAAAATATTTATTGCTTAATCCCTACGTTCCTTTTATGAAATTGTCTGCTCTTTCCCTGATCTCTCAAATCCCGGAGGTAAAGCGGAGCCCCGGGCGGCCGGCAGCGGCTCTGGCTCTGCGGCCATGGGAGGCTGCCGACGGCCAGGCAGAAACCTCCCGGCCTGGGATCGCTCCAGCCTTTCCCGGGCACAGCGCGAGTGCTTTGTGCCGGAGTCAGGCTGCCTCTCCTCCCTTCCGTACCAGGTTACAGCATCTTCAAAAGTCTGCAGTGAAAAGAGCACTGAATGGGGGGGGGGAAAGCTTGGGAAATGATTGCTGAAAATACTGGCTATCATCTCGCACACAAAAAAGGGTTCACGATGGTGCCACGTCGCCCCCGCAGACGCCCAGCCTGTGATTTAACAGATACGCAGTATTCCAAATAATAAGCAAAATTAAGAACTGTTTTTCTTGCAAACAATGACTTTTATATTGCAGTGTTTCTTTTTTCCCTCTACGCTTCATTCTCTCAAGCTTCACCCGGGTGAGGCCACCATGGGTGGCCCCATCTTATCACCCATGTCCTGATTCAGAGCCTGTTGAAATCCTTGGACAATTCCCACAGACGTCAGGGGATGAATTTTGAGGTGTACAAAGGTAGAGCTTACCTTTATATATATATTGTATCATATTTTCCTGATAATAATATATGCGTCATAAGTCTCCATACCACAGAAGATTGGCTTGATGAGTAGGGAAAAGAGCAAACGCAAAGTCAACGAATGGCCCTAGAAGTTCTTTTTCATCTACAGATAAATAGTACCTTTTAGAGTCTTCGAGAGATGAAGCAGCCACCTGAGTTTTTCAATACTTCAGCAACAGTGTCTTTTGCAAACAGAGCATGTCTTTCAGAAAGCAAAATTTCTTTCTCTTTCAAGAACCTGACATCTATAGAAGGCTTCTGGAGCACCACATCAAAAGAAAACCTCGAGAGCTGGAGATGAGACGTGAAAAAACACAGCTGAGTAGGAACAAAGTCATCAAGTAACAAGAAAAAAAGAAGGGAAGGTTTGGAAAAAGAAATAAGTTTATTAAAGTTTTATTCCAGGATCGGAGGCATGTAACACTTCATCCATTTCTTGTGATGCCAACTGATTTTTTTTCAGCTACCAAAATGCACGTCAGATAAATAGGGATCTTTTTTTTTTTCCTTTTGCTCTATTTAGACCGCCTTATAGCTTTACAGCTGCGCAATTTTTGCATAAAGGATTTTAAATAAATATGCAGACAAACCGTATCCCTCTTCATATACCAAGACGCTATTTGAGGTAGCTTTTTTTTTTATTAGTATTATTATTCTTGCAGGGTGATACAATTTGTTCCTAAGCTGGGGGGGAAACTGCCTTTCACGGTCTGATTTTGAAACCGTGACTTACGCTTAGATGAAATTAGTGCTAATAAGGAAATGAGTTGATAGCTGAAAAGCAGCAAGACCAGCTCTCAAAAAGTGGGGCTGATCCCGATAACCTGTGGCCGCTCTGCACCGGGCTGAGCGGGAGGGCGTCAATCTACGTCTCTCCTCTCCAGGTGTATGTATCTCCTGTTCCACCAGAGGTGTACAAGCCAAGTGTTGGCTTGCTTTCCTCATCAGTGCATTATTTCTCTGGTTTTAGTAAATAAAGCCCTCTGCTCTTGTATTCCAACACCAAAGCGAGTCCGTTGTGCGCTGCGTTTTTATTGCTGAAGATTAAAATGAGACTGTGTATGGAGAAGGTTCATCTTTCCGAATTTCCAGATCCAGTTAGCGTTCATCTGCTCTGATCTGTGGCACCCTCCTGAGAAATATATTCATTATTATGCAAATCCTGTGTATGGCAGTACAACTGTCAGGTGCGAGATATTCTTAGAGCGGTATTAAAGTACACAGCCGCGAGCCTGCACCCGACCGCATATTTCAGCATACGGTTCAGAAGAAGTGTACTCAAAGTGCATTCAGAATTATTACATTAAAATAAAGAAATAATTTTAAGTGCATTTTGTGGAAATAATTTTCAAGTCGCAGCCAAGATAAGGAACACAACGTTCAGTTTTGTTCGGCGCAGCTGCTCCTTTCGAGGCAGGTAGCACAGTGGGTTTGCTGCCCCGGGAAGGAGAACCCTCCTGCCCGTCCTGCTGCCGGTGCGTGCCCTTGAGCAGAGAACCGAAGGGAACCGAGAAGGGCCCTCTCCTTTCTGGTTTTCCTCCAGATAACACAGAAAGGACCGACTCTAAAACCTACCAAAGCCTATAGAAAATTCCCATTGATTTCAAAGGTTTTGGATGTTTTTAATCCTCTCAAATGCTGAGCAGATGGTTGGGAAAAGAAGTTTCCACAACCCCAGGAGTCCTTCATCTCCGTAAGGACCTGTACGGGATCACACCAAAGTACCAGCTGAAGGGGAAAAGGGGCCGAACTCTGAAAGGTAACGGTCAGAATAGAAACATCAGGTCAAAAGCCACCCGCAGAGAATTTGGTTCATTATAACTTAGTCCCAGGATCAGAGGTGGATTGTTTCCCAGTGGCTCGGTCTTGCAGGCTCCCCCGTGACCGATCCCTTGGGAAACGGCGTGGGCAGGGGGCTCTGCCCCTACAGGGACAACTCCTCACAGCCCCTCGCCGTACGCCGGTGCACTGTTTCTGCTGGAGTCTCAATTTAACGGCGTTTCTGGAAGCGACCAAGGTTGTTGTTGAGACGCTGAGCTCACCTCAACGGCTGTTACTTCCCTGCAAGCACGCGGAGCACCTTATTCCCCGAGGAGCTGAAATCATCCATAGCCTGCTCCAGCGAACCTGCACTTCCTTTAAACGAAGCCATCTGCAGACCGAGCGTCGTGACTCTTCACACGAGCCACCAAAGGTTATATATTTCAGCGTCACAGTGAACAGTGCCGTAAGAAATAAAGCTTTGACTCTTGTACCAAGTACTTCATTCCCTTCGCCAGTACTTCACCCCTACTGCTTGTCCCCGCTACGGCGGTATACGGTTGTGACCGTTTTATGTAAAAAGAAGGCTCACATTATGGTGTTGCTCTGCCATGACCACCACCACTTCTCTTTCGTAGCAGAGAGTTTCTGTTTCTCCTCCAAAAACATCCAGGAAGGAATAACTGCTCTATGGGGATGTGTCAAATGTGGGAACGGTGGGTTGCAAATGTGACACGAGGATAATGAATTTGTTAATTTGTGTCAGCTGAAGAACGTAACACTATTCTAATAATACCTGGCATAATGCAAATTGCATACAGAACTGTATAGCGGTGGAAACGACATATAAAAGCCATCTTCCCGGCGAAACAGCTGTATTTCACCACACGGCGCAGGAAGAGGGTTCAGTGCTTACACCAGCACAGATGTCCTGCCATCAACTGAGCATCTGGCGCGCTCCTCCTCCCAGTTCATCTTCTAAAGCAAAACTAAATGTAGTTTCTAGCCTGGAAAACAAAATGGTGCCAAGATCCGCTCCGATGTCCCAGGCCAGGCCACTAACAGCACGTTCCTCTGCTGCCGACCCTGCCTGCTCCAGCTGCCTGACATCGCCTGGGCACTGAACACCACGGGTAAGCGTGTCTGCACCCGAAATTCTCTGCTCTGAGGGGTCACGGGATAAAGTCCGAGCAGAGGGACCGGAGAACTGACCCAATTCGGGAGCTGGGCGTCCCTCATGGGTGCCTCCTGCACTGGTGGAGCGGAGTCTCCCCCTTGCCCTGCCCCAGGGTGGCACAGGACAGCTGTGAGGTATGGATAGACTTGGCTGCAATACACTGATCTCCGTCTACGGAGGCTGAGGTTCAGGCAGTTCCCAGCTTATTTTCCTCACCAAGACACAAAAATAAGCAAGCTCTTAGCAAGAGAAGAGGAACACAGCTCTACTCTTGGAGCTGTGCCTTCCAAGGAGCTCCACACATCAATGCCGTGTGCCCAGGTGATGTTTCCCACCAAACAGATATCTGTGTTCTCCCCCCACCCTCTTTTTTTAGTAAGAGTTCTATATTCAAGATGTTTGAACGTTTTGAATGAGCTTCGGAGAACATTGGAAGCTTTTATCTCTGCACGCAGACGCTTCGTTGTTTACCTATATTAAACAAAACATGAGCAGACAATTTAGACACGGTAATAAAGTTCTGCTGGGGAAGGTTTAGTGTTATGGACATCCCCATTAAAGATGGCTGTGGCTGTTTTCCTGCTGTTCCTTATTCTGCAGCCTGTAATACCAGAACGTTCGCCGCGCTGAAAGCGCTGCAGTCGTGCACGGGAGATGGCCCTTGCAGGTTGGGATTGCAGCACACCTGCATTGTCACCTGCCCGTGGAGACTCTGTAAAACAGATTACCGGAATGTCCTGGTCATCTTGCACCAATTGCAGGCTTTAACGGTGTGTTTTCCGCAGACTGTGGGCTCACGTCCTCTTGCTGTGGCTCCCCTGGGCAGCATCCCCGGGGCGAGGATGGGTCGGGGTCACGGCTGGCGGGCAGCAGGCAAGGGCTCAGGCTGGGGGCAGCCCCCAGGGGAGGATGAAGGCAGCGACCTCCTCGTAAGCAAAAACACAAGGATGCTCATCTTCCATGAGGATGTGTCAATCAGCATTTGGAGAGAATTTGGAGGCCCTCAAATTCACAGCACAGTACACCGTAAAACTCATTAATTGCTACTGAGCAGTTTGTACTAAGTCTAATTTCAACTTCAGCATATAAAAAGTCAGTATCTTTTTTTAACACAATGCTTTGTATATCCTTTAGAAAGCCATCAGGACCGAGCCTTGATAGATGATAAAGCAGAGCTGTATAGGGCTTGTGTGGGAAAGAAATGGAGTAATGGGAGTAATTCCCACAAAGGGATAAGAATAATGTTAATTGGAAGTCGAACGGTGCTATTCCAGGCTTACAGCAGACAACATACACCTTGGTCTTGCTTGGTTTTTAAGGTAATCAAAAAACCAGCACATGAGAGCTGCGGGCAATTCACGGTTGGAGGTTGCAAGGGATGCAATCGCACTGTCTGCACGTCAACTGGGTGCACAAGTGCGGCGCCATCATGTCAACCCGACCCAAACGGCCCCGTCCCTTGCAAAGTGCTGTACGGAAACAGTGTTACACAAAGGCGGTAGAAAAAAAAAATAATATTTCATGTCTTTTCATCAGATCCTGAGATAGCACGGCTTCTGGAGAACTGCATCCACGAGTGGCCTCCTCGGCAGCACGCTGCGGGAGCAGTCTCCGGTACTATTTAGTTATTCCAGGAAACCTGATGAGTCAGTGAATCCTGTAACTGCGTCTCCTCACGGCTGTAAATCCCCGACTGGAGGCACAGTGAAATTTCCTGAGCTCCCAGGTTATTTCAAGAGCCAGCGCTCACTGGTGCCCGGATGGCATTCACTGATGCAATTATCAGTAATTACTCTCCTTCGTTTGGGAGATTAACCAGAAATCGTGGCACTAGTTAACGCAGGAAAACAGAGATGACGCAGGAGCGCTGCCCGGGAGGGACGTGGTGTCATTCCCCGCACGTACCACCACACTCCACCCCATGAACATTTTCTGCCAGGACGTGCTCTCCAGGAAGAGCTGGGCTGACGGAGACGCTGGGGGCCTGATTCTTGGTGCCAACGCTGTCTAGAAAAGGTAGAATCTTAGAATCACAGAATTGCCCAGGTTGGAAGGGACCTTTCAGATAACTGAGTCCAACCATCAACCCAACACTGACAAAACCCACCACTGACCCACGTCCCTCAGCCCCGCGTCTGCCCGGCTTTTAAATCCCTCCAGGGATGGCGACTCCACCACTGCCCTGGGCAGCTTCTTCCATGCAAGAGGAAAGAGGGTGAAGCTTGTCGCGTGTCCAGAAAGCGCCTCCTGCTACGTCCATCCCCAAGCACTCCTCTGCTCAGAGCGACCAAAACCCTCAGCTGGGACTGAGCAAAACCGGGCTTATTTACAATTTCTGTCCAGCGGGAGACCCGCTATTTCTTCCGCCGGTACAAATGCGATGAGTAGCAAATATCCTTCCCACCCGCCTCTCCACACGCACCGCACCGTGGGAAGTATCTCTAATATATTCAGTTATTAAGGCACAATTTAGCAGGGGGTTTTGCTTTCTCAGGCTAACAAAACAGTATCAGAGAGCTTTTTTATGATGAATATAAACACGAATTGAAAGTGCTCTTGTAAAGTTTGAATCGAGTTCTCCTGAATAAAAGGGAAAAGCCAAATTGTCGCCAGTTGCTTAGTAACCAGCCAGAGCTCATTTCTCTTCAAGGGAAACCAATTAGGCCTTTTAACCTATTTTAATTGGGGGGGGGGATGATCTATAAAACTTAAATTTCCTGGCTGTCTTTCTGGTCTTGAGGGTGCCCTTTTCTAGGGCAACCCATACAGGTAATTTCAGGCACATGCTCCAGAGAAGGTGTTCCCAGACTCCTCTCTAGTTGACTTCTCCAAGGTCCATCCACCTTCCCCTGCAGGACATGAGACCGTTCTCTTGAAATAGAGAATTGAAATAGAATCTCTCTCTCTCTCTCCATAAAATATTGTAATACTACAGACAACTGCTCTACACAAAAACCAACTATTATCAGGTACGTATACATCAGGAATCAATTAAATATTTGTAAACAGGTCTCTGAAGTACCTGGGAGCTGGAGCTGTGGATATGGCAAGGTAGACAACCACATTTTCGAGGTTTTGGAGATGTTCCTTTTTGTTTGTGGGTGCGGGTGTGTTTCCACTTGTCTGCCAGGTCCTAATTTCCCGAAAACTAAGAAAGATCAGTGTACGTTTGTGGGTTAAATTTCTGAACTAAACTTTTTAGGTCAGGCTTGTGGTATCTAAGAGGATATTAGATGATTTATTAGGTCCTGTCCGGCTCAGGCTCAATATAGTGACAAATTTGCAATTCATCTTAATTCTCCCAAAAGTAACTGCACAACGGTAACAGGAGACATTGCTTTAACACAGTCCTAATAGATGAGAATATTTGCCAGGCTGCCAGGAGCCAGTTCCTAACCCTGTGAGGTTTTCCTGCCGTCTCAATCAAATTCAACCGATCCGGGCTTGAGCAGTTTATTTATATAGAACATTTATGGATTTTGATTTCTATTTATTTTCTTGGAGAACGGCGGCTCGTAATGAGATAACTGGTTCTCAGGGCACTGTGCGTGTGCTGGTGGTACCCGCAGCCGTGAGGAGCTCCCAGCTCCGGGGGCCGGACACGCCGCTATCGACAGCCCTCAGCAGGGACAACGCTGGAAAAGCAAATCCTTTGACACCAAATTGCAATGCCTGGAGCTCTCAGGTGTTTTCCACACAACACTCAACCACCTCGACACACAGGCTGGAGGGCCTCGGGAAAGGGGAAAGGATTTCTGCGTAGAAATCTCTCGAATTTGTCTAATTAAACATATCGCTATTAATACCTGTTTCGAAGTTACAGAAGTACATCATTTTGTGTTCTGTTTGCTGGTCTGCAGCAGAAGATAAGGGAGCAGCTCTCTGTCGCCCGCCCAGACGACATTAATCACCCACGTAGGTGTACACGCACCCCTCCTTAACCCCTTCCCTGCCCAGGTGGCACCAGCAGCAGCGTGCGGAAAGGAAATGACAATGGATGTAATTAATCGTGTTCATGAGCAGACTAATACCTGCCGCGCTCTTTGTTAGAAGACAAAGCCACAGCTTGCGATGATTAGTAGCTCTTATTATTCATCCCATTGTCACAGATCTGATCAGTATTGCTGAACAGCGGCTGCAATATGAATATTTATGATTAGCAATTCTGAAAAGTTCTTATTTTGGCTGTGCTTTAAAATCAGCTCCAAGAGGACAACAAGTTATAGCACGGCCAGCTAAAACCCACATGTAACGCAGGAATTCTTTCAAAGCACGTCTTTAATGAACACTGGCCATGATTTTGAACTGAAATCCTGATCTTGGAAGCTTTTTCAAAGACACGGAGGATGCCCAGGAAGAATAGATGATGCGTGTGGGCATGAAGAAGAAGCTGGAGAAAAATCCTCCCCCACAAGTTGCCACACACATCTCCAGACTTCTACCGCAGGGACTACTTAACCTCTAGCAGAAGCTAAATTAATAGCGAGGGTCGAAACCCACTGATCATTGTCCAGGGATGCAGAAAAATATTTTTCATGAACAAACCCGAAATGGAGAGTGCATAGCTTCCTCACAGATAACTAAAAACGTAAATATAAAATGCATTAACCAGAAATCATGAACTCAATGCAAGAACAGGGCACGACAATCTGATGTTTTCCTGTAAGACGCTAGCCTGGGTAACTGTAAGGACCCCGTCTTACCTTAAATATCTATTAATAAACTGGACCTAGGCAAGAATTTTTCTAAATAATTTTTAATCTGGTCTCCCTCCTCTGCCACATACAGAGTCCATTTTCACATTCATCTCTAAACACTCACATTCCCTATACTGCTATTTTAAATCAGTTTCGCTCATCTGAATTTCATGCTATGCTCTGAACACATCCTATGACATTTATCTTTCAGTTCCTGATCCGTACTGATGCTCTTTTTATTTATTCTATCTGATATTCTCAAATAAAGCAGTGGATCTTCAAAAGAAATCTTCAATCAAGGTGCAGTTCAAACTAAATCATGGTTCTGGCCAGGTTAAACATGTGACTCGCCGTCTCTAATGGAAAGATGGTGGTGGAATATTTCACTATCGGCCTCTAAAGGAAATTCTGGTGACAGGTAGTTTTCTATTTCATTTCTATTCCCTCTCATCTTCTCGGACTAAAATGTAACGTTCTTCTTTTTAATAGAGGGTACTTTGATGTTGCTGGGGACTTTGGGTTCAGCTAATTCTCAAAGATTTAACATTTATTTTTCCTGTTGTTATCATTGGCTTGGAGCCCTGAAATAATTCGGTGCTAATTCTATTCCAGCAAAGCAACAAGTACGGGACATTTTTTGGGGAGGGGGTGCGTGAAAGGAAACAGTAAACAGTCCTTCTAACTTCAAAAGGTGAGGACACAAGGCAACATGGCCATCTCCGGCATGCCTTTCACATATACTGCAGGTTAGCAGAGACTCAGATTTGGGGGAATTTTAGGAATATCGGTAGCCACACCCGGGGTTCATTGCTGCACATTAAATTATACATCGTAATAAGGAAATCCTCCAGGAAGACTTCGACTCTGCCTCCTGGGACGGGAGTTGGTGGCTACGGTGCCTGGAGGAATGACGGAGTGCGTTCACATGGGTTTGAACCCCGGATCCGAGCCCAAACACGTGTCCCTGGGTGCCCAGCCAGCCAGTATGCAGAGACCGCAGCTCTCTCAAAGCCTCGCAGTAGTGGTTTTCTTTAAATGCCAGTTATCTTTCACCGCTAACTTCTTCCAAGAGTGACACCACAAGGGGAGCCGGACTCCCCCCGTCGCCATACACCTGCCCTCTCAGATGGAGCGAATAGGTTGAGCCAATCTCCATTGAAAAATCTGAGTTCGGTAGAAACCAGCCAGGCAGAGGCAGACGACGGGCAGGAGAGGACCTGCTCTGTGGAGCGGGATTCAGCAGGAGTGACGGTGCCCTTCGCTTGGGACTGGCAGATGGAACACTTGGCTCACCGTTCACCATGTGAACAACCTCTCCAGAAGTAACACACCTTCCCTGGAGCAGTTCAGTTGTAAAAATTTAGACTCGAAAAGGTATGAAATAAGTACAGTTTTGGAGTCTGGAGAAATCATTTGATGAAGTAACCATATAAGCTGGAAGTAGATATCAAATACTTCCCACCCTCTGCGCTCCGTGACTAAAGCACGGTTTATTTCAGTTCACGGATTATAAACACCCCCATGATATAATTACCAGAGTCCCTGTGTGACCCCAGGGCGCTCCGCGGGACTAGGCACCTTTCTTTGTTGTCATACCCCGAAAGCCTACATCATTATTTGTTCTCAGAGACATCATCAACTGGGAGAAGCGTAAGCTCCCATCTTACACTACTGAAACAAGTTTAACCTGATGTAGGAAAAAATTAGAGCTGCCAGTGTTCTTCCTCCTGAACATCACTCTGAGCTGGAAAACCATTCTGAGACAAACGGAGAGGGGAGAAAAACGTCCCATCCAGATTTTTCCAGCAGAGGATATTACGAAATGGATGAAGCAGTCGGGTAGGAGGCGGTGCTAAAAGAATCGCCGGGTGATGGGCACTACTTGAGAGGAGAAAGCTGGTGAGAGGAAGGTCGTGGAAAGGATCATCTCCGTAGGATGTTCCTACCTGCATTTTTCCTTCTGGCTTTAGCATGGATAAGACTGTATCTGCCACTGCCACCTGCGAGATGAGCGTTACCATTACTCCACTATCTCAGGAGGTGCTGATAAGATAATCCTGTTACATTTCTGAGTTGCTAAAATATGAGTTTTCTAGCCAAACGGTCATGAGTTTTCTAGTCAAAATAGCCGCCGATAACAAGAAGAAAATTGGAATAGGCCAATATATCTGGTTTTGCTACATAGACCTTTACTGAACTCTCCATATTTCTGCCTTCTAAATGTGATGAATTTATTTCCTGAGAGTTTAGGGCGTTGAGAATTTTTATTGATTTTTCATTTTGAGTAATTTATACGGTATAGCGGCAGCCTAATAGAAGTAGGTGTAAGTGGAATAATATCAACCATTCCTCCCCTGGCATTCAAAGAGTCCCAAAACCTCATGAGGGCAGATTTTCAAAGCATCAAGTCTGAAGGCAGTCAAATTATGGGGACGTCACCATGGCCTGGTCTCCTCATGACCGGGGCTTGGGCAGGAACATCACTGGGCACGCACAGACCATTCCTGGGGACACCACCCCCACAAGGCTCGGGTCGGTCTCCAGTACATATTGAGTCAGAGCCTGACTAATCAGTTAAGAAGGAAGAGCTCTTTTCATGTGTTTTTCCTGAAGGTCTCCTTTGAAGTGCTGATCCAGCCAGGGTCTGACCTCCCTAAGTTATGCAAGTACAAATTTACTTCCTTGACTTCAATGAAGTCAATTCACTCTTCCACTATTTATCAGATTTAATAAGACTTTTTAACTTAGCAGAGTCATTCAACCCAAATAAAAACTCTTCAAAGGATTGATGCCAATTACCATTCCCTCCTCACTGCAATTACCATGTTTGGGTGGGTTCAGGTTATACGTCCCCCTCTGCACGTGCAGCTCTCGTGGAGCTCGTGCTCCTCTGTGCTTCCAAGGCTGCCAAACGAAAAGGCAGGACAACTGCTTCCAAATGAGAGAGCGATGTGAGGTTTTATAAGACAGAGAAACCTGTGCTGCTTTAAGTCAGAAAAGGTCTTGCGTTCATTGCTGTTGCAATGAAAGCTTGGACATACCCCCAGGAGACTCTGGAGCTACAGTTGGACCTTCTGCAGCATCTGGGTGCAGAGGCAGAGCGTGGTCCCTTCTCTACCCAGGGGCACCCCAGGGGTGAGTCCGACCCCGGATAGACAGGGGGTGCTCACGCCGACGCTCTACAACTCCCCTCTCTCACTGAAAATTGTTTGTGAGGTATTTAATTTAGAATTCAGATTTTTCGCAGAGATGCTGTAAGGCTGAAGGAAAGACAAGGGCTTAAATTTACATCCAGCTGTTTGTTTTGCCTTGCATCCCAGCACAGCTTTTGACCCTTCTTGTATAAACACCGACTTCCATCGGCAGGTTTCAGTCCTTCGAGACTTTGGTGGAGCTACTGATGTGCCCCAACGCTTGCAAGCCTGAGGCCTCAGCTGCACACCTCTTTAGTGCAGTTTGGAAGGTCAAGACACTAAAATGCTTGGATTGAAAAATGTTAATATTTTCAGTACTCACATTAAAATAGAAGACCTTTGCACTTGTCTGATTTTAAAAATTAATTTCAGTAGTTATTTTGGCCATAGTTTTTTCCAAAGTATAGACCCCCTGAGATTTACCCAACAAAATTTCCATGAGCCTTTCTTCTGCGTCCATTTTTATTGCTGTGTTTGCTCTTATAGATGGTGTTTCTTTTAACACGCTTTAATTAATTCATTGGTGATTTGGCAAAAACATAAAATGGAAGATTCAGGTTAATAACAGATTTAAAGAACGAAAGAGAAAGGGTCAAGTAATGCTAGGTGTTTTGTTGAAAAGATCAAATCCATTTTTCAGAGGACAGACTCATCGCTCTAAAGGCGAGCTGAAAGCACGCACAACATGTACCCGGTCACTTTATGGTTAGAGGACTTGCGGAATATAATGTTGCCATATCAAAAAGGGTAAAAATGCTGCTTTTTTCCTGTTTTTAACAGAGCTTGTCTCCTTTCCACTTGTTTCATGTTGTTCTGCTCACAAGCATCCTCTGCAAAGGGTGCTCACATGCTACGTTGAGAGAAAAGCCTCTTTAAAATACCATATTTTTATGGCTGATGATGTGCGTTTGTACAAAAGTCATAAAAGAGAGAGGGATAATTGGGGTGCTTTAGAAGAGGAATTGGAAACATTTTAGAAAAATTACTTACGCAGAGTCAGTAAAACATCTCTGTTCTTTACAGGTGAAGAATCAAAATATTTTATCTAGATTTTTGTCAACCTGAGGAAAAGCCATTTCTTAGATAACACGCATGAGGGGAAAATATGAAAATTCAAAGCATATTTCAGAGGGCAGTATTCACTGCTTAGTTAAAAGAATGGCATCAGACAATTAAAAAAAAATAATAAAAAACTAAGGAGATAATTGTCTCTGGTTTGTATCCAGCATAACTCCACAGCCATTGCTGGAGTTGCAAGAACAGAAAAAGGGTGAAACCACATTTTCATTCCTCCACTTGTGGTAGCGCAGGGATCTAAGACGTTGAAGAAACATCAGAACTTGGAGGAAGAGGATTCTAATGTCCAAGCAAGATCCAGAGCTTGTTTTGCCGAGGACTGTGGTCTACGGCAGAGCGAGTCCTGAGCACGTCTGCCCTCTGAGTGGCACCACGGCCAGCCTTGGGAACTGGGGACTTTCCAGCCCCGGAAATATTTCATATTTCATTTCAATATTCATGAGGAAAGGAGCAAAAGGGTTTGCAGATACTGCTGGAGTGGGTGACCATACTTACTTCTAAACATATTCCAAAAACATGTTTGGCTTTAGCCACGCATCTTGAAAAACGACTGACAACACTTGGCGACTAAAAACCATGGAAAAGTACAACGGCAGCTTACACAGAATTAGGACAAATTCTGCACGTTTTTTAAGTGTGCTGCTGTCCTCTTCTGTGGTATTTTTCTATAGCATGCAGCTCACCTCCTTGTGAGGCTGTCAGAAAGGTTACTATATGATTTTCTTTGTTTATTTTTAAGGCATATAAATTGCTTTACTAGAAATTAGCTTGAGACCAGTGTGCATCACAGACACACCTCACATGCACGTCTCTACACTAAATTATCTGAATTGTTCTCATATTAGGAATGCAAGGCTTGAGTTATTTCAATTACAAAAAATATTCAGTTATCTATATCGAGCGCCCATTTCCCAGCCTTTCATCAGCAGAGGGCTTTTGCGAGGGGTGGGCAATGGACAGATGTCTGATCTGTTGACGGTGATGACGGTGGCAGTTTATTCACCTCTGGCTGTTTACACCCTATTTTTCAGCCCGGGACACCAATGGGCTGGTTAGCAGGGATCCAGCTTTGATGAACAAGCCCTTCTATGGTTATGATTTCATGATGTTAACCTGGCTCAGCTCAATGCAGAAAGATTAAACTCCGTGCTACTTGTTTTTGATAAGGCAGGATTTCTGCAAAGACAGACTGTGTTTGTACCCAGAGATATGAAATGCAAGAATTTCAGCAAGGAATAGAAGGATTTCTGAAAAATTCTGATCAAATAGACAGCTTCAGTAAGCTTTGAGGGGAAAAGAAACAGTTTATATACAAGGTATGTGTTGAGAGGCCTTAATTAAGCGTTTGAAAACCAGCTGATGACTGCCACAGGCAGCCTGACTATGCAAGGGTATTCGCAGGGAACGATCGCAAGTTTTCCCTCAAACTATGTGAGATGAGATGCTGACAGGTGATGGGAATTTCATGCATCGGCCACAGAAAACAGAAGTATTTGCCTTCTGAATTGAAAAAAACACCCCAACCCACTAAACCTTGGAGAGCTATTTTTCAATAACCTTGTCTTCCAGCATCCACCCAGGAGTAACTCGCCAGCAAACACACAAGCCAATTAAGTCTGGACACATTGCAAAAAAGAAATATCAGCCAACAACCTTTTTCTGGTGACAGATTTCTGCCATTTCAGTGGTATATAAAAAGGACAGCAATGCATATCTTTGTTTCTCCAAAGCAACAGAAAGGGCCAACTCATTATACATCTTCTCCATCTTCATCCAAAGAGCAGCTGCTTGTCCTGCCCACGCTACGTTCTGCAATGGCGAGTCCATAAGCTGGAGCCAATTTGGACCAAACTCTGCTATTCAGTGCCCGAAGGCACACGTGAACCTTGGACTCCCCTTGCAACAAAAGCGCCCGTTGCAACGGAAAGGACGGAGAGGAAATAAAGCAGCATTTATTACTTTTGTCTGTTGTACGGAGGGATTCTGAAAACTTATGAGCAACATGGATTATTCTCAGGAACTTTAAAGTTCAAGTCATTATTCATGTTCTTTTATACATTGTGTTGCAGCTCATACATTTTTTTGCAAAGCAGATGAATCTCTGTTCAAGGTTTACCCAGAGGCGCAATGATCTCTGCCAGCCAGATACAGATGAGCACTCCGCGCATCAATAACACTTACCACGTCAGTTATGACTACAGAAGACAAAGTACTTATTCTAATATGGATCACAATAAAAAAGCATAGATCATAAAACTTGGTCAAGAAATTTGATCACTGAATAAGGCAATAGCTTTGAAATATATCTGCTCCATACACAACCTTAAAATCACTCCCCAGGCAGTTCAGGTTGCTAAATTGAAAGTCTCTGGCGAGTCCATAAAGATTAACGTGGTAAGCTATGCTAAATACCATTACACGCCACCGTGATCGAGTTGAGCAGCGCCGCTAAAATTTGGTTGTGATAGTGAAGGAAAACTAGACCGTGATACAGATGTATGACAATTTTAATTTCAAATTTTGAAAAATAAATCTAAACTAATTTGCTGAAGACCATTTAACGACATGGGAAATTAGTTTCCCTGAATTAACTTATTATTGAATCCTTTTGTTTACGAACATAAGAACCCCACAGCACACAAGAGCTCAACGCCTGAGCGTTTTGCTACCTTTGCGCTGTAAATTATACGTCGCTACGTAAGCCAGAGAGAGTATGAAAGGCTGTGTATAAACTGGTCTGCAGCAGCTGCTCTTTGGCCGTTGAAACTGCTCAAAACAGTGGCATGGCGGCCAGTGGGTTGGGGTGTCCACCCCCAGGAGACCTTCCCTGGCACCAGGCAGGGACGTCCCAGTGAGGACCTGGCAAGCCCAGGGCTCGCGGGGGGCGGGCCGGGCTCAGGCTGGGAACAAGCCCATCGGGAGGATGCTGGTGGTAACTTCTTTGCAGGCAAAAACATGAGGTTGCTCATCTTCTGTTTAGTATTTGTTTGAAAAGATCATGACTTCCAGCCCATCCTTTCACATCCCCAGTCCCTCCACCAGTAACATCCTACGCAGAGCAGAGTTCAGCATCCTGCGCTAAAGTGGTTTCTTCCCTGCTGGAGCGCAAACTCTCCAAATGAGACTAAACCCATTGAGATGGCGGAGAGCCTGTGTCAGATACGGGAGTGGGAAACCCACGGAGATCAGTGCGGAGCCCTCGTTTCAACCCGGGAGTGGTTTTGGGGAAGCCGGTAAGAGCCTGCACCGAACTGGGGTCCCAACACCACTCTGAAACGCCGCGGTGGGAAATGTCAGGGAGAATCCTGCTAAGTCAAGCACTCTCTTGACACGGGTCAGCATAAGAGCCGTCCTCCGCATTAGTGAAAACCTTAAACAACAACAACAAGGCTGTTACATGGCAGAAAGGGGCTGAAGTGGCTGCGGTGACCCCCTGCTGAGCATCTGCACACAGCGGGGGCTCGGGGGGGCTCGGGGAGGGATGCTGAAGAGCCGCCGGGCAGAGGGAGAAGCAGCAGGAGACACCAGCCGAGCAACAGGGGCCTTGGCAGCATCACCTATGCACAGAAACCGGAAAACACAAAGGCGGAAAAAGAAAGAGAGAAGTGGCGGATGAAAAGGGTTTTGAACTGCGAGCAAAGAAAGCCCGGCCACTTGAGCCTGGCTGCGGGGAGGGAATCGGCTCCTCGTGCCGCCCGTACGAACAGACCTGCATCACAAAGCCTGGCTCCGTCTCCGAATTTCTCTTCCTCAGAGACCTAATTCCGGCTAAATGCCGGAGTGACAAGTGCAATAAAAATAACACTATAAAATGCATGAAGAATTTCTTTTCCTAAATATCAGATTTTAAAAGCAAAATAAACATTAATTCTCTGCTGTCCTGCCAGCGACACTGATGTGATTCATGGCTATTCCGCTGCACAAGGCTATGTTCTTTTCTTTGAGAAGAAGAATATAAATCTTCAGATGAGCTATCAAATGGCTTTGTGATTAATTCTGAGTTATCCTTGAATTTAATGCCAATATGTGGGAGGAAAAGAGGAATACCCCACAGAAGAGGAATGCAGCATCAGGCAAACTCGGAAGCTCCCCAAGGTTAGTCTGAAGGCGTTTCTTTCTGATCCCTCCTGTGAGTGGGACCAGGGAAGTGCTCACCCCCCTGTACTGGGCACTGGGGAGGCCCCACCTCGAGGGCTGTGTCCAGTTTTGGGCCCCTCACCACAAGACAGACACCGAGGGGCTGGAGCGTGTCCAGAGAAGGGCAACGGAGCTGGTGAGGGGTCTGGAGCACAAGTCTGGTGAGGAGCGGCTGAGGGAGCTGGGGGTGCTCAGCCTGGAGAAAAGGGGGCTGAGGGGAGACCTTCTCGCTCCCTACAGCTCCCTGAAAGGAGGGGGTGGCCAGGGGGGGTCGGGCTCTTCTCCCAAGGAACAGGCCATGGGACAAGGGGGAACGGCCTCCAGTTGTGCCAGGGGAGGTTTAGGATGGATATTGGGAAAGGCTGTGCGGACCTAGGCTCTGCTTGCCCCGCTCCTGAGAACCCCCATCGCTGTCTCGGGAAAGGCTGAACCATTCTCTTTCATCGTCTGTGGAAATCTAGTAGGACTTTCCTAATTTCAATTTCAATAGGCATGGAAAATTCTTTTTATTGGGTGCGAGTTCAAAATTAAAGAAAAGAAATGAAGACTTGCCTATGTGTCTGATACCAGCGCGGAATTTAACGGAAAGTGGTAAAAGATCTTACGTCAGCTCTTGCTTGTGCAGACCACAAATTAGCCACTGTCTGCTCCGCTCTCAGGGGGTTCACCTTCCTCTGATCACTAGGTTGTACCCTGTTAAGAAGCACCACGTCAAATAAAATGGATCAATAGCCCTGACGGTATGTGACTCCCCGGTAAACTTCACCCATAATTTTATTTTTGAAGTCCTTGCTCTTGTAAAAAGGCACTGACCAGTGTGGGAAGTCGTCTTTACAGGAACAACAGCCCAAAGGGCAGCCCCTGTCCCCTGTCCCGTCCCCAAGGGACTTGGGCCAGGACCCCCAGCCTCCAGCTGTGTGTGGGGAATGTCTCTCCGCTGAGAGGGCTGGTGTGGGTTACAATTACCATGAGGACGGGGATTTTGTTTTTCGTGTTGTCACCTGTGCGTTAGCAGCTGGAGAGAAGCTGCCAAGCCCTCCGCCGAGCCAAGAAGCTGTCGGATCACGTTAAGGCGCATTGAATGCTACTGACAGACTGTGAATGAATATTCATGGCCATTATTCTGCAGTCTGCACCCTATATATGCATTATCTGTAATAAATAAATAAATAAATAAGTCTGAACTGATCCCTCAAGCCCAAGTCACAAATTTTTATCAAAATCAAAGGTGGTTAGAAATACCCGAGATGGCAGACTGCATCGTCCTTGGCACAGTTTGCTGCATCCTCGGGCATCTCTGGTCCCCAGCAGCGTAAAACACTCGGGTTCCCCAGGGAGAGGCTACAGATGGGTGCCACAGACAGAGCTGTTGTACGAAAAGAAATAGTTCCACATTTCTGGGTATTTAGAGAAAAGAAGAGTAGTGCTCAGGGCCCCTCTGCTCGTTTTTTACATCAGGAGGAGCAGCCACCCCCCCGGGAGCTTCCCCCACAGCTTTCAACCCTCTGGCCCCAGCGAGCTTTTAAGAAACTTCTGGGAATTTTCTCAGAAAGGTCAGGCTTTTTATTTGTCACGACTCAGAAACCAACAGAAATCAAGGTCAAAGCAAGAACGGCGAAGACTTCCTACAGTTTAAATTGGTGTCTTTCGCTGTCGGGGCTCTGGAAAAGAGACTGAGCAGTACAATGGGAAAATTGCTGAGGCCACAAATTACTCAAAACCAGTCAAAGGTCAAAAAACCCAAATAGACTGTGAGGACATTTAGCGGGTACCAAACAAGTCCAGGTCAATTGGCAGGATGATGGTGGAGGAATCCGCATCTTGCCAAAGACACATTAGTATAAATTTTGGAAGATTTCTTGTGGTCGTGTAGGGATTAGACCTGGGAGTCATTTGTAAGAGCAAGCTCATTTGCTCACTGTGTGCTATTGCTCCTTGCGAGTAAAGTGGTAGGCAGCATAAAAACAGAGTAGAAATCAAACAATACGAAGAATACCTTAGTATCCTACCTGCTGTAGAATCTTTGTCCTAACCTAAATTTACCTTTTTCCAAACTCGAGCGGCTCTACTTGGAAAATGCATTCAGTGTTTCTCACTATCTCAAAAGAGCTGGGCACACATAGGAAGTTATCCGTGCCAATAATCAGTTAACACATGAAAAACCAAAAAGATGGGGTAATTGAATTCAAGAGGAAATAAATAAGAGGGTATCCTGTGGAGATTTATGGAATTAGAAAGAGAAGACTAAGAGACATTAAGTATGACACTTGATCTGTCTCGCTACGTATAAAACACCAACGATTTCTAACACTAAATTAATTTTACTTTTGACTTACTTTGTTTTGCTCAAGAAAAAGCCTTTTTAGAATAAAGCATGCCATCCTACAATGAAAGCATTTGAGACATCCATGGAGGAGGACCTGACAGGAGTCATCCCTGCGAGCCCACGGGTGACGGCGCCAGGGCTTGTGCCTCCCACCTCCAGCACACCTCCCGTGCCCGGGGGATGGACGTGGCCTGCTCCCATGGCCAGAGGCTTTGGAGCAGGGTGCCACTGAGGACATGGGCTCCGCAGGATAAAATTAGTAAATATAATAAATAAAAATCAGCACTCCTCCTAGCAATGAAAATACCCCACATGCTATGTTAGGTTAGAGCAAATAAGGAAGACAGACCATAATTCATCGTGGTAAAATTCAATGATTAACTATCTAGGTTTGTAAGAACTAATCCTAGTGGAGGTGTTTCTCCACGACGCCTGAGCTGATGATCAGAAGCGAAAGACAGAGTAATGGACAAATATGGGCCATTACCCAGAAAAGCAGGGCCTATACTCCAGGAGCTGGAGAGCAAGAGCGGGTTTGGCCCCTGTAGGCAGATCAAGCAATAGTTACGTCTTCATATCGATTAACTGGCCACAGTACAAAGCGATAACGGTACGGACACTTCTCTACGAGTCAGAAACACATCTTACAAGGCCGGGGTCAAAGGACTGGAGCATGAGTATGTTGGGCACTCATGTAAAGTAATGAGCAGAAGGCGGCTTTAAAACGGGCCAGAACTGAGCTGAAACAGTCAGTGCAACTCCACGCAGCAGTCAAGAAAACTCCCTTTGCGTAAAGCAAAAGCAAGAACAAAAAAAAGAGAGCAAAACCCCCATGTTTTCCAAAAGAGCTTGTCTAGGCTGCTGTACAACCTAGAAGATTTAGAAACTCAATGTTTAGGAAGGTCCCAAGAGCATCACAGGAGAAGAGGAATAACCAAAATATTCCACTTTCGTTAATTTTTCAGCTAGGAGGCGTCAGCCACTCATCTGCCATACCTGCCCTATCCGTCAAGGGGAGAGGAAACCTTAGATCCGTGTAAGACCTGCCTCTTCAAATTCTATTTGTGCTTTTGAAAAAACTCCACGAGATTCTAAATAAAAAAGGACAGGAGTCGTGGCTGGTAGAGTCAGGAGTGACACACACGAAGAGCAAAGAGACCCCCGCATAAATAACGGCTGAACCTTCCCCTGGAGGGCGTCGAACAGCGATGGTGCCGGTGACCGCGTGCCGTCACTTGGCAGTTTGAAGATCAAATACACCCCGAGGTGGAGGTTTACCGGAGAAGGCAGATGTGTGGGATAGTGGCAGGAAGGGACACGCTGTCCCTCAGGGTGCCAGGCGAAATCCTGCCACACTCCTCTTCACCCATTCCTTGGAAAACTATTCCCTTTCCGACAAAGGAATGTGAAACAGAAATTAGTGGCCGTGCTACAGACTGCTAACACGTGAGTCAGAATTACTTAAAACATCATTTAATTATGTTTTAGTGTTTATTCCATTTTGCTTATGATACAATTTTTCTATCTATTACAGTCACAGAAATAAATGATTTAATTTCTCCAGCCTGCACTCCGGATAAAGTATTGTGCTTGGAAGCTATGGAATATATATGTTAATCAGCTCCGCTGCTGCCCATGCCATTACCAGCCCTAGTCATTTGTTTCCTGTTGTCATTCTTGATTACACATTTTTAGAACAGATTACTGTAATAACAGGGGGCGGGCGGGCGGTTCCCCTGCTCCAAGTGTCCTTGGATCAGTCTTCTCATCGCAGGTGAAATATGTATTTCTAATATATTGCCCGTCTGCTTTATGTTTTCTGTAACTTTTCAGTTTTGGGAATCAATTAGTGATCCCGAGGAGAGGTAGTTTGAGCTTTAAAAACAACATAAAGACGCGCTATTGAAAGAGTAGATGAAATAAAGTACCGGGACTGCTTGAAACGGCAAACTGAGGAATCGAGTCACTTTTTTGTGCCTCCTAATTCAGCACCCTCCGAAAACAAGGCTGCCCAGCCTCAGAGCCAGGGACCTCAAACGAGGTCCTCCTAACACCAGCCTTTTCCTGCTGCTTTGCTCTGGGACTGCTTCTTTGGGTTGCCTGTTTAGTTTGTTACGGATTTCTTTGTGTTTTAAAACCATCCTGAGCAAACCGTCCTCCTGAGCGAGTCTCTGTGCGGAGCCGGGCTGGACCCTGTGTGCGGGTCCGTAGAGACGCACGGACAAGCCAACGCGGCTGCCGAAACGGCTGTCCCTTCCCGCGCTGCTCTTCAGCAAAGCTAAACCGACGCTGTATACGGAATGCGATACCCACGGATTACAAATACACGCTCGTGTGCAGCTCACAGCACGGCATGGGGAGCTGCCTCCTTTGAAGCAGAGCAACTGGGGGCTTTTGATCACGTACACCCTGTCAAACTGCCACAAAAGTCGGTACCTCACAAGAAAAGCCAACTAGCCACTGCCATTGATGAGCGAGTAGTTACTCCTATGACTGTTAAACTTGTCAGAAAGCCACCAATTAATAACACAGACCAAGACGAACACACCACTACCCAAAAGGCATCGTTACACTCGGGTTTCCCTCTTCCGCTTGACCAGCCTTCAGACACCACCTCCTTCCGTTTCTGCCACCGAGCAAACATCCCGCTGCTTCCCACGCCAACAGGCACTTTACGACCCAAACTGCCCAAGAAGTTTCCCCAGAGCCGTGGGGAGCCCGGCCACAGCCAGGCACCGCGTTGCACAGCGCTCGCCTTGGCTGCGGGTCCGTCTCAGCCTTTGCAGTCGTTGAGGCCGGAGCAACGAGAGACTTAATAGACATAGGGATGACTCGATGCTTTCCATCAGCTGAAACAAAATGGGATTGCAGGCAGTCAGAGCTGATAATTAGAGCATAAACTCAGACTCGGTAACAAAGAGCAGCAGAAAACCCTAGATAGATACAGCTGGAATAAGAGAATAGGATGTTTCATCCCATTTCTTTTATTCACATAGTAGAAAACGACTCAGTCTCTCAAAACATTCTCTTCAACCTCTATTTTTGGAGCTGTGGGTCGGGGGGAGAACAGACCCCTGACATCCTTCTGAGGGCTGTCAACCACTGCACTAGGTCGAGACCTTCTTGCCGTAAGCCACCGCACAGACACAGGCGGCTGCTGCAGGTGGGACCATGGTCACCCACCTGCCGAGGAGCCATGGCACCTCTGGGTGACCACAGCACGGAGCAGCTCCCCTCGGCTCCCCTGCCACCGGAGGGGTGTTCCAAGGCACCGTCTGGACTTGCAAGGGCTGAGCCAGGGCAAACGCTGGGTCTCTGTGCGATGAAGTGGGAGCTTCTCGTCCACTGAACAAGACAACCTGCTGGATTTGCACAGATAAGTGGCCCCTAGGGCACTGTCTGAAGCCAGATTTTAGAATCAATCATGGAATTGTCTAGGTTGGAAGGGGCATAGAACCATAGAATTGTCTAGGTTGGACGCAACACCTTCCCCACCCCGTTTCACCTCTTGAGGCACAGGCTATCTTAAAGGTCTCTCCGGTGAGCTTCGCGGTCAACTCTAACAGCAGAATACTAAAGTATAAATTATTTTCTACTCAAATGTAAGCGACGCATCCCACAGCAGAGGCAGCCCGCTGGGAAGCCCCATGGCAGGAGGCGGCAGGCATCCCAGCAAGCAGGGCTGGGAGCAAGCTGCCCCTCCGCGGCTCCTCCCGCAGACCCACACCACCCCGTCTCCCCGAGCCCACACACCCCACGGGGCGAGGAGGGCACCAGCCCCATGGCTGGCCCTTTCCGGTGACCTCGCTTTGTAAACACCGTGATTTCCTTCATTTCCCCCACAATGCAATAAACCCCCACGTGTCTGCAAGAACAACTCGGCATTCATATTCAATAAAGAGCTTTACTGCAATTAATGACTTTCCTTCAATAATTACTTCACTTGTTTTGAATTAGGAACCATGTATCCACTGATAAATTGACCGATTTGGAAGATTTATTCCCACTGTAGCTTCTGCAATCTGCTTTTCGTGCAGCGATGCATCTTGGTGATTCACACCCAGCAGCCCCTGAGCTGGTGGGGGGAAGAAGCCCAGTCCCCCAGTGCCCCAGTTCCACCAGGGTCACCTTTTCCCCGCCATCCCCCCAAGGGCACCGTGGGGCATGGAGCAGCATGGGGACACTGCGCCTCAGGACGCAGTGCTGCACGTGGGTGAAACACGGTCTTGCTCCAAAACCAGTCTCTATACATCTGAGGTCAAGGCTTCTCACTTTTTCCAAAGTCAAGGGCTAGTTATTAATATCTAATTAATTTAGATATTAGTCTAAACCCTGGCCCAGGTTGCCCAGAGAAGCTGTGGCTGCCCCATCCCTGGAGGGGTTCAAGGCCAGGTTGGACGGGGCTTTGACTAGCTGAAGATGTCCCTGGTCATGGTAGGGGGTTGGACTCGATGGCCTTTAAAGGTCCCTTCCAGCCCAAACCATTCCATGATTCTGTGATTCCATGAACTTCTCAGCCCATTTCACCCTTGTAGATCATTCTGCCGGATGATCCAGGTTTGCCTCATCCTCTGGCAGCTATTGGGATGTCTGGGAGCTGCCTGCCAGTGCTTCCCATTGCAAGGCTCCACGACCATTACCTAATTCCCTTTTCAAGTGCAATTATTGGAAACAAACTTTTCTGCGATCCATATTTATCTCTGGCGCTTCACTATGTTTCAGTGTGGGTTGGGTTTTGGTTTTTTTTTTAAATCTTTTTGCTCAAAAATGGAAAGCCTCTTAGAGCAGCGGCAGAGCTGCGGGATCTCTGCGCTGGCGTGGGGACGCGCGAGCAGCCTGGGGCACCCAGGGGCTCTGGGAGAGCAGGCGTCCCACTGCCCCCACGCTCGGACCCAGCTGGATTTGGGGGCTTGGGGTGGTCCAGCTGGAGGGTGCGCGGGGCTCATCACCCTCTGCAATAGCTGCTGCTTGCAGGAGAAACACACGTAAAAATAGTATGAGCGGTGAAAACACTCAATTTGTCAGTAAGACGACCTGTACTAACCAGATTTAGATTTACATCAATTTAATCATTTGAGATTAGCACGGGCTGTTACTGAATGTGTGTTAAGTGCCTGTCTATAAAGGCACTTAACAACTGGAAAGTTTTACAGGGATCAGACGGCTTGCCACACGTTTCCAGGCAGTGTCCCACCAGCTCGTGGCCGAGGCGCGCGGTTAACGGGTAAACGCCAGAAAGCACCGTACAGTGCCGCCGCGGCTGGGTTTAAGGACACGCCTGCAGGTGTGCTTTACAGCGAATCCTTCTCCGATCCATCTGGTGCAATCCTGCTACATCAGAACAGTCTCATTTGAACTGTGCTGTGGTCCAGATTTCTAATGAACGAGGGCAAGTCCCTAAGTGTATTTAACACCTTCTGAGCAGCGCTTCCAGCTGGCCGGTCTCTAATGAAACAGCTTCGCCCCTTAAGGCATTTGCTGTTACATTAAAAATATGTTATGCCATGTAAGTGGCACGCACAGCCACATGCGTGCGTGCAAAGGCATTTTTAAAAAAAAAATCTCTTTTTAAACTTGTCCCAATTCTTAAGTCATCCCAGCCCTTGTCTGCTCTGCCTCTTTGCACTTTCCTTCCCCCCCCCCAACTCCAATGTTTGCAGGAGATGTTATTATACGCCGGCTTCCTTGACAGGAGAAATAAAATCCTGACATAGAATATTTTCACAGAGCGTTTTTCAGGTTAAATGTAAGCAGATTTGGTATGGAGAAGCTAATCCTTTCAAGGCATATTTAGCCGTCTCCCCAAGGAGCGGATCAAGTGGTGCGTATTTCAGAGCTCGCCAATCACATTAAAAAACATTTCATTCCGCTGCGGATATCCCTAATGCCTCCCTGCATGACACGGGAGCCCACGCGGGAATTTCAGGCCCTTTGCCCTTCCTGACTGGTGCCATGGGTGAACCCATCCCTCCTGGACGGGGCAGGGGCATGGCCCAGGGTGGGAGTGTGGGGCCTGAAACCACCCTCTGCCCGCCGGGAACTGGAGAAGGAAAGCACGATTCTACCTCGCCCGTTTAGTCCGATCATTCGTGTGATCAGTTAAGCAATTTGCTGAGCTATTGAGAGGAAAGACCTTGCAGACATTCATTCCCTACTCTAAGCTACGCCGGTTTGTTGCCAGACTGCTTGCCAACTCTTCCAAGACACGTGAAGGTTTGTCATCTCCATTTGGCCCTTTTCCGCTGGTTTTGCCGAAGGCAAGGGATCACAGACTGGCAGGGGCTGGCAGGGACCTCTGGAGCTCACCCGGTCCAACCCCTGCCAGAGCAGGGTCACCCAGAGCAGTTGCACAGGAACGCGTCCAGGCGGGTTTGGGATGTCTCCAGAGACGGAGACTCCACACCTCTCTGGGCAGCCTGTGCCAGGGCTCTGCCGCCCTCAGGGTAAAGAAGTTCCTCCTCATGTTGAGGTGGAACTTCCCATGGTCAAGTTTGTGCCCGTTGCCCCTTGTCCTGTCCCCGGGCACCACTGAGAAGAGCCTGGCCCCATCCTCTTGCCCCCCACCCGTTAGCTCTTGCTGAGCATCGATGAGATCCCTCTCAGGCTGCTCTTCTCCAGCGGAACAGCCCTGGGGCTGGATGAGCCGCTCCCTGCGAGCGCCGAGTCCTGGCAATGCCCTCCTTTGGGACGGACCCGGGTTTGACCCGGCGGGGAGACAGCTCTGTCTCCTGCGAGTCCTTCGTTGCTCTACAGCCTTTCCACTGCGACACGCGTGTGGAGCTTTCTGCCTGGGAGAAGGGTTGTGTTTTAATTTTTCATTTCCCATGGGAATTGGAAGGTGATTGGTGGCTTTCTCTTGAGTGTTCACTTTCACCGAACCAAAATGCCTACCACCATGACCAAAGAGGTCTGTGAAAGAGATGAACCTGGGCTTCTTAGCAGGGTCCCGCTGCTGCCCATGCCACCGCTGTGGAGCATCAAGCACTGCTTCTGCCAGGGGAGCTGGAAGCCAGGCTGGGGAGGAAGCCTGCCTGCACTGCCGGGAGCCGAAATGGGTTTTTTTTCATAATTCCATGTCCTAGAAAACTGATAGGGCTCCGTGGGTGGTGAGGAGAAACAGAGTAAGGAACTCGTACGCAACTGTCCGCACTCGGATGATGCTCTAGAGGACTTTGCTGGCCGGTAAACGGAACGGGCAACCAAATTACTCCCAAATACGCTCCAGTATTCTGACACAAAAAAAATGCCCAGTCTTGTTCTCTTTTCTCATTGAACCATATTAAAAGACTCATAAGGAAGATGTGATCTTCAGGAAAAGGGCATACGGGATTTCTATTAAGAAGTCTATAAGCCTAACCAGATCAGCAATACCAGCGGTAATGAAATATCTTTCTGTGATCCTCACAACTGAGATTAAAGCCTTCAAGCAGCCCACAAGATTACGGAAATTAATTCCATAAAGCATGATCTGTTACCCTTTCTGGACTTGGCTTAGCCACACAGTCAATCAGGGACAAACATTCCCTCCTACTAAGAAAAAAATTTTTTTACAGTGACACTTCTTTGCAAAAATGAGAATTTTTAGTGATAACAAAATCCAATTTTCCTTGACCTGGTTTCTGCAGGACAGTGACTACAGGCTGGCTGTTGTAGATCACCCCTCAAACCTCCCAAGCCCAGGGTTAGCTCAATCCCTGCCTCTGGCTTCTGCTGCGGGGCGGAGGAGCGAGTCCCTCCCCGGCATCAGGACACCCATGTCCTGCTCGTTCCACTCGCACAGCATTGGACTGCACGGCGCCGAGCACGCCTTGGGGGACAAACCCTGCGCTTTCTAACCAGCCACAGAGAAAAACAATTTTTCTGGCATGAAACAAACTCCATTTCGGTTTGACTGAAAAAGTACGAAAGGAAAAGCCCGCTTTTCACCAAGACCTGTCCCTGGGCATCGGCCACTGCCCATGGGGCAAGTGGCCACCACCGCTGCCCTCGGGCTTTGGCTGTCCCAGGGCAAGGGCCAGAACTGGAGCAGGAGGGACAACAAACCAGGAGACTCCATTACAATCACAGTTTAAATATTTTTTCTGAAGGTTATTAGAAAGATTAATGCTTGTACACAAACTTGTTGAATTAGTACCCAAGTTAATTGAGGACTGGATAATTGTACAATTTCTATATACATAGTTGAGTATATATATCATGTAAATGAATAATAATAGAGTAATATTTCTTCTATTCCTAAACAGCAAACTTGTTATTAATGCAGTTTTAATGTAAAATGCCATGTACAAAAGTGTCATCTGATAAAACAGTGGTGCCCAGTCAGAGAACACGTTGTGCCACGTTGTCCCCGCCACTGCCGGGGCTGCCAGGGGCAGAAATGTGTCTGGAGAGCTCGGGGAGAAGGGGGGTTGGGGCCAAAATGTAGATTTTTGAATGTACCTTTCATCCACTCTTCGCCCTTCTTGCAACCTCCCATCTCAACCAGAAGGGCATGGCTTCAAACACCTCTGCTGCCAGGTTCGGATGTTTTTAAGTTATTGCAGCAAAGCTGAAATAGAAAAAAAAAAAAAAAAAAAGAAAAAAAAAAAAGAGGGACATCGGGCACTGAGGAGAAGCCGGAATGTGCAAAGCCGAACGGGAAGGAGCAGCGGGGCCGCCGGCCCCATCCAGCCCAGGGCACTGTCTCCGCTTGAGACACTGCCAGCGTTGAAGGCAAATTAAGAGCACATTAGGAGGAATCTCAACGTTTTCAACGAAAGGTTACGGAGGAGCGACGCAGGGCAAACGGTTTCACTTAATATACACTTACAAGTATTGCAGAGGCATGTAAGCATCAATTTGACAAAATTATGGCAGGAGTAAAAGACCCCGGGGAGCCCGCGCAGCTGGGAGGGAGCACGGCTGAGAGGAGCAATGCAGACGGTAATGGAGATTTTGCTTCGCTAAGTGACACGGTGTCAATAAAAGCGGGAATTATAGGAGAGCGATGCAAATTTTAACACCCAAAGCGATGGAAAACCCTTGCCTGGCCCGTGGGGATGCTGCTCCCTCCTGGCGCTGTGGGAGTTCATGGTACCAACCTCCACGGGAAGACAGGGGAGGCCAAGAGTTGAACCTGCACCAAGGAGACTTTCCGTTTGCGCTGGGGTAGGAAACAGAAAAGATAATAATTCAAGCAGGTGAGAGAGGATAACGAGCAATGGCTGCGTGCACAGACAGCAGGGTCTTGGCTTGCCCTTTTGCTGGGTCAGGAACAAGGAAGCTGAAATTCTGAACGGGAAACCACAGTCCAACTGAAGTGAGAAGTAGCATCTTAAAACCAGGGAGTTTTTCCCCGGGAATGTGGCGCTTTCCCACCCTGCGCCAGTGCAGAGAGGAGCAGGGGCAGCAGCTGCGGGAAGCGGCACATCTCCGTCGCTCCCCACTTTGCCTCCCTGCTTAATTGGTCGTAACGGCGGCTATTTCTTGTCTGGAATAAATGAGGTGTCACTTTTCTGGGACAGTGCTGTGGAAGCAGCTGTGTGCTCACCCTCCCAGCACCGGCTCTGAAAGCGCGACGGGAAAGGAGACCAAAGGCGAAATCTAATTTGCCTTGTACCTCCAATGTCCTCCTAGAACAGCTGTGAACTTCTCCCCGAGCATCCTCTGGTTTGACACTTAACTATTTCCAAACCAGGCAGCCCAAAAGCCCAACAGAGTTGGTAACTGGAGATGCGGCACTGGGGGAGGTGGCGGGGTTTGGTCAGCGCGTGGAGCTCCTTGGAGCACCCACAAGAGAAAGGACAGTGGGGGATGCCCCGATGCCAGGTTTAGTCCACGCCTGCTGAACAACCGGCTCTCCCTCGCTCACCAGAGATGCGAAATCCACACCAGCTATGCTTGCAAATGTCATTAATTGTTCTCAGCACACCATTTCCAAGGCTCTTCGAGCATACGTTAACTACAGCCATGCGAGGGACGTGCTCGGGCAGTAGCACGGGAGACGGCACATCCCTCCTCTACTCGGCAGATCGCGGTAAAACACCCCCGGCACGGCGGGATGGGGCTGGGCGGTCAAAACTTCCCATCCCTGGGGAATCGCCCCACGAGGGCACCCGGCATCCGCGCGGGGAGCGCAGAGTTCTCCAAGTTAACACGGCGAGGAGCAGGTTTTTGGCGAGGGCTCTCGCGCGCTCTCTCTCTCTCTCTCTCTCAAAGAGCAAAAGTAGCTGAAATGGCAAGTCTAAAAAGACCTTGCTCATTAAACGGGTTTATTATTTCCTGAGCTCTGTTTAATCACCCTTTTAAAGCCTCCGTTTGCTAATTGAATGCTTCCCCTTTTATCAGGAGATAAAAAGGAATGAGGAGTAGTTGGAAAAGGTTGATCATACATATGTATAAGTACACTGGGTTGCTTAAGAATCCGGTAGATGAGAAATTTCTGTTTACATGAAACCAATCAGCTGCTTTGTTATCCCTGTTTTCTGGGCACTTTTCACAGTTTCCTTTGCGAAAGGCCTTACGCATCGAACGGGCTCCTCGTGACCGTCAGCCGCTCGTGGTGGCCGCAGCTCGGGGACACCCTGCAGCCACGGGGCCGGTACCCGCTGCCTCCCAGCGCCTCTGTGCCCACGCAGGTGACAGAGGGCGGGATGGGGACAACCGCAGCGAGCCACAAAGGCAGGGCAGCAGCAGGACACCCCACACCCCAGCGGCTGGGACGTTTCTCTGTGTCCGAGGGTTGACACTTGCCGTCTTGTGGAGCATCTCGGCCCATGCAACGGGGAGCTCACTTTGCCTCCGCCTCTAACAAGCCAAGATGTAGCAAGGGGGATGGAATGAAAAGAAACACAAACATTTGGCAAATACACCCATAATATTTACAAGTTATGCGCTCTGACCCCGTTCTTTCCCTGTTTTATTTGCTCTGAGAGTATATTTGCATGAATTCATCTATGCAACTGTTTGCAGAAAGCTAACTCCAAAAGATCCCTGTGTGTAATAGCTGCTGGAAAAGAGCATTTAAGGTGACGCGCACCAGCACTGCCACCGCAGCCGTGCTCTCCTCCCCGCGCAGCAGCGGAGGACTACTCAGCTCCCCCCGCGACAACCAAGAGAGGGGAAACCAAACCCAAATCCTGCGTGACCGCAGCTTTGAGAGCCACTGAAGACATTCATCGGAAGGGTCACGGCACAACCCATGAGGCGGGAGCTGAGCTGCGCGGCGCCTGTGCCGAGAGGGCAGTGCGAGCCGGGTGACCCCCCCTGCCCTGCCCCAGCCGCCGCCAGCAGAGCTGGCCTCGAACTACCGACTGGAAGAGATTTTTCCAGCACATCATGGAAGAGAAATCGAGTAAAAGCGCATCTGGGCCCGGGGACAGGCGGCCCCACGATGTGCTCCTGTCATGCAGTGACCCAGAGACAGGGCGCGGGGGGGGGCAGCAGCCGGCGGAGCCAAGAGCAGCCGTCAAAGCCCAGCTCCCGGCTCTCCACGGCCAGCCCTGCGCCACCGCGCGCAGCCCTGTCCTCCTGCCACACATCGTGCTTGTAAAGGCACCGAACCCCTCTACTGCCAGAAATATTTTGATCGCAAATGCAATTCAGTGTTTTTCAAAATTATGGAGTAGGAAACCCAAACCAGCCATACTGCAATAAGGAGCGCTACCTGGGGGCGTGGGGCTAGCTTGGAGGAACAGGGAGGCGAGCAGGGAAAAACCCCTCCTCTTGGTTAACAGCAATAATTTGGGATGGCTGCCCCATCCCTGGAGGGGTTCAAGGCCAGGCTGGAGGGGGCTTGGAGCAACCTGGGCTGGTGGGAGGTGTCCCTGCCCAGGGCAGGGAGGGTAGGAACAAGATGATCTTCAACGTCCTTTCCAACCCGACCCATTCCGTGATTCCGCAGCTGCTGTCAGTAGAGCGCAGGAATGGAGACAGGCCTGCCGGCTCAGGCATCCCTTTGCACCACCATCACCAGGGTATGGCTTCTAAATCAAGCCCAGATATAATTAAAAAAAAAAAATATTATCCCTTTTATAAGAAAGGGTGCCCCAAATCTGGGCTGCAGATACCGGCCCAGCCAGGGGACGTCTGCAGGATTTGCCAGAGATTTACCAGCGGTGGAGAGCGCTTTGGAAGGAGCTGGCTTTGCTAAATAGCTAGGCAGTTTTGAACAAAGTATCCCTTTTTTTATCCCCCCAAGCATAAATTATCAGTTATAACACATAATTGCGGCGAGAGAGAGAGGAAAACAAAAGTTAAATGAGCTAAACTGTAAACAGAGACCCTTTTTGGAAAAGATAAGTGTGAACTAAGTGAACCAAAACTGGCTTAAACACAGGGGAGAGTGGATAATCGAGTTCAGGAATTAAAGTGAAAAAAAAAAAAAAAAAAAGGAGATGGAGTTTAGAAGGACGTCTATCGAGCAGCATACCAAAAGATCAGGAAAGTCAAGTCAAGGATAATCCGATCCCAGCAGGATTTGTGCAAAGTGCTGTTCTCTGACTACAAACGCTCTGCTCGGACCTGTTTACGACTCTTACTGTTATTTTGGCTTGTTGATAAACGCTGTTGCACTGCCCTGCGTGGCGACGGGCTTGTGGAAGAATGGGAATTTGTGATGGATTATGGCGGACCGACCAGATGCGTCTGCGCGGTGGGATCCTGCCCTGAGCCCACGCAGGAACCCCCCACCTTCCAGCCGCCCACCAACAGCTTGTCCAACCCCAATGAATGTTTCAGCTCCGGCCTTTAAACCGAATTATACGTTTAATGGGGGGTGCCTCAGCTCTGCAGCGTTCAGGGCAACGGTGACCGAGAGACACGACAAAAAATATGTCACCGCTCGCCCCGTTCCTGCTGTGGGTTGGGAGCAACGGGGCACAGGCTATTGCTTCCCTGTGCTGTTTCTCCTACGGTTAACGAAGTGCCTGCAGCTCGCCCGGGAGCATCCTGAGGGTCGGAGATGGTAGAGGTAACAGCCATTTTTCTGCTCGTCTCCGTAAAGCAGTACGATTGCCCATTTGTTAGCGCCCATTTCCAAGCGTATTGCCTTGACAAGGCTGTCCCCACACGCTAATGCATTGCAGGTGGGGCTCGTGCTGGGCGGCAAAACGGTTTTACACCAGCCTGAGCTCAGCGGGAGACTGGGCCACCCGCTAAACGTGTTTTATATTTGCCGTTTTCGGAGGACAGGAGCTTTGTCGGTACATGTTTTATCACGGCAGCCGCGCCGAAAAGCGCCCCGGGGGAAGGCGCAGAGCCCAGCACGGGCTTTCTCCTACAGCAACACCGTGGCTGCTGTCTGCCGAGGGGAGATGAACCAGTTCGGGGTCTGAAGGACCACGGCCGGAGCCCTGCCTGCCGCACCCCCACCTGCCAGGCCTTCCAGCGTCCCGTCTTAACGTGGGACGCGCATTTCCACGGGTAGGGCTCAGCCAGCTCGTCACCTGGGGACGCGCTGTCTGCTATGGCGTCCTCTGGTAACACCGCTACCAAATGACAGGCTGATTTGTGAAATAATTTGCTTAAAGACAAAACTAGTCGTCCCGTAGTAAAGCTTGGAAAATTCAGGTATGGCTGGGAAAGACACTGGTGCGCAGCCCAATGGCTGCATGGAAAAATTGGGGGAGTCTCCAATGCCGAGGGCTCAAGGGGCAGCACGTCCAAAATCCCCATCCCTCCCACAAACGGAACCACTGCCTCGGCCCCCGGAGAGGGGAAAGGGGCCTGAGGCAACCAGTGGATGAAGTTGCCAAGCCACTACCCATCCCATTTGGGAAGTCATGGCAGTCCAGTGAATAGCAGTGACGGGACGAGGGGGAACAATTTTTACACTGAAAGAGGGGAGACTGGGATGAGATCTGAGGCAGGAATTGTTTGCCGTGAGGGGGGTGAGCCCCTGGCCCAGGTTGCCCAGAGAAGCTGTGGCTGCCCCATCCCTGGAGGGGTTCAAGGCCAGGTTGGACGGGGCTTGGAGCAACCTGGGCTGGCGGGAGGCGTCCCTGCCCAGGGCAGGGGGTGCCACTGGGTGGCCTTTAAGGTCCCTTCCCACCCAAACCATTCTGTGATTCTGTGATGAAAGCGGTGGTGTGGGGAAATGGGTTATTTCTTGAAGACTTTGGAAATGCTTAACTGCCTCCAGCCCCTTGCTTAGCAGAGGTGGCTCAGGCGGTGGACGTTCACTGCTCCGTGTTTTCATCTGCTGCGGGGAGCAGCAGAGCCAGGACCAAGCACTCTCACCCTGGTTAACCAGAGAAGCTAAGGGAAACCATCCCAGTTACTGGGGGTTTTCCTTGTTTTTCAGGCCCTGCTGACGCAGTGCGTGGAGGCTACACTGTCGGCAAAGCATTTGCCTGGCCTTCAGGCTTTACACGCATTGCTTGCTCTCCCCTCCCAATCCCTGATTATCTGATTTTCTGTGGCTAGATGGAAGAAAAGAGCATCTTGTTTAATTAAAAAAATTCCCCTGAATTGCTGGGAAGATGCAGGGATGCGGTGTGAAGGTATACTGTATATTTTCTTATTAAAAGCATCATGTCAGAAGTACAAGGAAGAACTAGAGCTATTGCATATTTCATGTTAGACTACCCTTAGCAGCAGGCAAGACAGCCATGAAGATTGCTTTAGAAATTATTCTGGCTATGGAGCATCAACTAAAGGTGGCTCAATTTATTATTTTTTTTTTTAAAACTTTGGAGTGATGTCACTGCATTCATAGATATATATATGATATATATATCATATACTCATTTGCTGTAAAGTAGGTGTCAGACTCTAGCTGTAAACCCAACACATGGGTTGGGTAATTACCGTTACTCATGGTAGCAGCTAAGACCATTTAATAAAGTATATACGTTTAGCATAGCAGTCAGAATAAATGTTTGTTTATAGAAATGGAAATAAAACCCATGTGCAAAACCATCTGCTTCTGTCATTACTGTCAGAAAGATCTGAGTTACTACCAGCCACCGAACCATCAGCTTTACCACGGGTTTGCATCGGTGCAAATGAAATTATCAAGGGCATCAGCCACAACAGGTTCCCCAGTGTGTTTTGCTTTGCTTGGCTCTTTGTCATTTAATTGGGAATCAGGTTGGAGCTGGCTGGACTGAAAAACGTCGTTTACGATATGCTTCGACCAAAGTCACCCTTTTGTTAAACTTTTGCAGGTTCCCACCGCAGCCCTTGAGGATGCTCGTAGGGGAGCGGGGTCCTCGGTGCCCCGCTGTTTCTCCCCTACACCAGGGCCAATCCCACAACATGCCCTCGGTAAAGGAATACATGGATTTTTGCCTCTTCCTGCTGGCAGACAGTCTGCTAAATACACAAAAAAGTAAAATTACAAATCAGAAAATTGGTTCTATTTTACCTCAAACCAGGACAACATCAAAGAGCCACCAAGAGAAAATAAGTGAGATTCAAAATACAATGTTTTTCTCTTCCTGAGAATTGCAGACAGACCAGTGGAATAAGACTTACCATCTTGTCTGCTGTTTCAAAATAAATATATTAAAGAACGAACCAATAACCCCACCTCCTCCTTAGTCTATCCAATGCTACCAAATACCAGTTGGAAAACACAACGGTTTTATCACCATAAAGGTTTTATCATGGAAAGATAACCACAAGCTACTTCGACAGCCCGAGAAATAGCTGACAACTCCGCCCAAGGAAACAAAATTCCTTGTTTCCTCGTAGCTGAAGCCTAACAACCCAGATTAAAGACATCCAGAAACACGGCTAGAAATCTAGAAGTGTGCGTTTCACGCAATGGGAATTCCCACCCGAGGCCCCGAGGGTCTCCAGGAGGCGCGGTGGGATCCTGCCTGGCAGCACAGTCTGGGGTTGTGACGAGCGAGCGGCGGCGGCCACCGGCGCTGGCACGAATAAATCAGCGCTGGGACGTAAACGCACAATTCCTTCTCCTGAACGCGTTTCAGCTTACTTTTGGCATTCCGCATAATTTGTATTATAATTCCCAGCATATAAAGTAAACAATCTTACAGCTTTACTGTTTTGTTTTGTTTTTCCCTAGGATCTCTCCTGTGGCAAAACTTTTCTCCTAACAGAGGACAAGTGCAGAATACTTAAAGAGACCGGCAACGCGGAAAGGAAAAAGTTGCCTTTGCTCTTCCCGATCATCACTTTGGAGAACGACACACACGCACACACACACACACACAACTCCACACTCACGGCGCAGGCGACCCCCACGACGAGCGCGGCAGGGCACAGCCAAGGCTGCAGACCTTTGCTGGAAAGGGCACCCCGTCTTTTAATGGAAATATTCTGCACTGGGTAGAATAGTTCTTTGGAAAGAGCTGAGGCCACGCTCCCGGATAACACGGGTCCCCGAAGAGCTGCTCTTCCACGGCACGGCTCTGGGGTCACGCTGGGAAACCCACCAGGTCGACGTGCTCGAGAGCGGCGCAGGCGCTCACTTGTCCTTTTCATTTTAACATTTTCCTACCCACAACTAAATAAACGTGTGGCCGTAAATCAGACGTATGACTGACACCCGATGTCAGCACCGACTTCGAGATCCTCAGCGGTTAAAAACTTACTCCTGCATTGATGCTGGGACAATAATAGAAAGCAGGGGACAAATGATAGAAACAGGGGATTAATGAAATTACCCGATGGCATTTCCAGAGTGAAATTTTAAAATCAAAAAGAAAAAATTGTAAATTCTGATTTTTTTTTTTTTTTTTTTTTTTTTTTTAGTGACACAGAAATTCCCCATGCAAACCCCCAGCGTCAGCCTGCGGGGTGGTATTGCCTCTCCTTCCTCCGACATCTCACCCAAGCCCCACGGACCCACCACTCCAACATCAGCAACGACCCTCCGGCACAAGGGACGAGGAAGACCCTTTGGCAGGTTATAATTCAAGCAGTTGGTGTTTTGTTTACTGCACTGTATTTTGTGAGTTTTGCTTAAATAAAAAAAAAAATAAAGTTGTCAGAAAAAAAAAAAGTCGCTCATGCAGCTCGTGGAAACAGCGAGCGGAATATTCATGCTCTTAATTTCGGTACTGAAATTAGCAGCTTGCATTTTATTTTAAATTAAAAAGTCAAAATGGTTTGTTTTTTTTTTTTAATTGCCTAAAGCAAATACTTTAAAATTAAAGCAGAGCACTGATCTGCTTCTTCCAAAGCAACCCCGGGCAGCAGAGATTTTGGTGTAATGGTTTCAAAAGTTGACGTTCTAGAAAACTCTCCTCATCCAGAGAAAACGCAGAGACTTCAGCAACAGAAAGAGATGGCAGAGACTTGAAAGATTTAATACTTTTTCATTAACTAATATCGGTGCTCATGGGCACTGACAAAGGCGTTACCTGTAGGTGCATCTGCCACCCGTAATTCTCCCCTGCGAAAAGCCAAACCCCCCAGCGCTTCGCCCGAGCCGGTCTGCGCCGAACGCCAGGCACGGGACGATCGGTTCTGCTTTGCTGGGACCTTTCATTGCTCATCAACGACGGCAATTTATTACTCGCTCAACCAACGCCCGCCTAAGCGATGCCAATACAAGGAAATTAACTTTACGTTTAAGTCGGCAGCGCGGGGAGCCCTGCGGGGGCTGCTCCCCAACACAGCGTCCCCGCGGGGACCACGGGGGTGAGCTCCACATGCGCGGGTCCCGCTCCCCAGACACGGGAGGGTCAGCGGGAAGGCTCAGCGGGCAGGTTAGACCCGCTCAGCATCCATGCGGCCTTGCAAAGGGAAACGCAAGGCAGCCCTCTCCCACATCCCCCGCAGCCCCGAAGGACCGCCGTCCCCGGGGGTCATCAGTACAACTGCACAGATGGAAAGTTGTCCTGGGGGGAAAAGTTACAGCATCCCTCATAAGCAACGCTTATTGCCCCGGTCCCTGCCATGCGGATGAACAACATCTGCTTAGCATCATAGAATCCTCCAGGTTGGAAAAGACCTTTAAGATCATTGAGTCCAACTATTAACCTCACACTGCCAAGGCCACCACTATCCCACGTCCCTCAGCCCCGCGTCTGCCCAGCTTTTAAATCCCTCCAGGGATGGCGACTCCACCACTGCCCTGGGTGGCCTCTTCCAACGCGTGACAACCCTTTCCATGAAGAAATTTTTCCCACTATCCATCCTAAATCTCCCCCTCAAATAGCAGCAGAGGGTGAGGGTTGGCTTTGTACCATTTTTGCAGACACCACGCAGATACTCAGTGACCCGAAGAAGCAAACGTGCCAGCCCCACCGTCGCCACAGGACGCTGTGTCCCCAGATGTCAGATGAAGGCTCCTTTCGGGCTATTCCCCAGCTCGGCACGAAGCCCGGGGGTATGTTCTCCAAAAACAATCTCCAGGATAAATATGGACGGAGTACATCATCTGTCTTATCTGTGCCGAATTCAGCTGTGCGTGTTTGGAGTTACCAGGTGATTATATATTTGGTCTTGAAGAATGAAGACATTTCAGTGCTGAAAATTATCTCCTCTTTCCTGTAAGGAGGCCAAACACTCGTGAAAGCTGTGGCTTTTCCGATAGAGAAAGGAGAAGAATTTATAACTTGCAAGAACTGAACACCGTAAGGATGTCTCATAAGGCAGGATCCCACCCCAGGAGACTGGTGCTACAGTTGACAAGCAATAACTGCTCCCACTACTCGCTGCAAGCTAATCAAACACAGAGAAACCACCTAGGGAATATATTTTTTCAGGATTTTCACCCCCCCGCCCCACCTCTACTGCTTGTCAGTGGGGGATGGAGGGATGGCCAGGTTCCAAAGATGCAGTAACACGCTCAAAAAGAAGAGTAAGCCCCAACAGAAGCAGTTCAGGTAGCCAGCCTAGCTTTTGGCTTCTCGCTGGTGGGAGGGGGACAGGAGGGACCTTCCAGAGGAGCCCATCCCACCCAGAAAGGCGTTTGCTGGAGGTGGTGGGCAGGAGGAGGCAGGGCCTGGATGGCCACCGGCACCGACCGACCCGACCCTCGTGCAGTAACACCGTTCTGATGCTGCTGCCCTCCGGCAAACAGCCGCACGCAACTCCAGAAGAGCGACGCCTTCCTCCCCGTTACTGCCCATCACCACCTCTCACCACCGCACGCGTGCGTCAGCGTCTCGTGCCGCGCTGAGCGGGACCGGGGCTGAAACCACCCAGGTCCTCCCTCTGGAAGGTATTAGATGAGGAAACGGAAGAGAAAGCTCTCCAGTGGCCTGTAAGTAACACATTTTAATTAAGGCCTGAATTTCACCTTAGGCCACTTACAAAAAACTTGTGAATGAATTAAACGCCTTAAATCTCCTCTAGGATTATAAGTATTAAACGGCAACAGAGTGGAAAGAAGAAACATCGCACATGGCGCTGCCAACACCAGCTCATTCGCATCGCTCGAGTTCTAAAGTTTCTATTGTAGTTATTTTATGACCGCCCTCGACAAAACACCCAAACCCATTTCCTCTAACCGGGGACAGGTTGTGGCAGGTCCCCGTGCCTCTTGGTGCCCGTCACCCTGCTCCCAGCAGCATCTTCACCCTGTCACGGGCTGCAGGGAAGGGGGTCCCCCCCACTTCGTAACGCAACAGCTGGTCTGATTATTCTTGAGAAAATATCAGCAGCTTTTGTTTATAAGATAAAAACATACTGTTGCCGTTTGTAAGAAGATGTATGCAGGTTAGACGTATCAACCTCCAGTTGACTACGTTTGAATTATTAAATCAATATTTTATTCTTTTAGGAGGAAAAATGCCACATCTTACGGAAAATTATTTTTAATACCAACAAAGCGCAGGCCTTGAACATCTCTGCCTACTGTGCTTCCAATCACAGCCTTCTCAGATGTAGAAGATCATTATTAAAAATGCTCTTTAAAGTTAAATATTTTCTTGTTTTTCATGCGGTGCTTGTTCCAACCAGAAACACTGCTTTCCTGTGATGCCAGGGAAAAAGCTTTTCTCTCCAAAGTAGAAGAAGGAGAAATATATAATAGAAAAAAGAAATAAAAAGAGACTTTTTGCTTCATCAGGCAAAGCCTGATGTAAGAGCAACCCCAGGCTGGCAGCTTGGCTTGCAGACTTTGGGATGGGCTACCCGGGGTGTCCCGGCACTCGCCTCTCCCTCCCTTGCCAAGCTGTTCCACTGCTTTTTGGGCAGTTACGACTTGATTTAGCGTCAGTAGCAATTTACAGTGCCCCCAAAGTTGGGGGAAGGCGGTGAAGAATGAAGCCTCCCACAAGAGCTCTTGGAAGTTCTTATTTGGCACTTAGGGACATGGTTTAGAGGTGGCTTTTGTCAGGGTAGGTTAAAGGTTGGACTTGATGACCTTAAAGGTCCCTTCCAACCTCAGCGATTCTATGATTCTATGATTTTGTTGTCTGTATTCAAGGAGGAGACGAGACACTGCAGAAGGAGTTTGCGGGAGGGTCAGTGGAGGTTCTCCTATCAGGAATGACAATATTGGAATTTAAATCTCACTGCAATCATGCTCTGCCATGAAAGCAACAGAGGGGATTTAACAGAAGAGCTGCTCTAGCTCAATACATAATAGAAAAATTACTGACACAAGATGATGATGCTGTGTTAAGAGTAGGTTTGATAAACACTGGGAATTGCATAAAAGAGCTAGTCTTATATAAGGAAAAAAACCCAAATAATTTTGATTGGTTAACCCCGAAGTGGTTTGGTTCAAAGTCAATGACACTTAGAGAAAAACAGATTCCAACAGGCAAATGTGGAAAAAAATTAATTTAGAAATGTATAGACTGGTCCTCACAGCACAGTGACTCATGCGTAGAGTAGAACTGGAGCCTCTTCAGTTGAAAAGGCGTCTGAAATTCGCAGCTCAAGACAGAACGAGCACTCACAAGGGCAGGCTTGCTTTCTCTCTCCATAAATAACAAGCTCACAAAGATGGGGCAGCGTTCAGAGCCCACAAATAATGAAAAGGCTGAATCAGCAAAGCTGTACCTTTTTTATCAGAAGCTCTCTCAAAAGAAATCAACTACAGAAGACGTTGCGATATCTATCTTGAAAATCGTTTTCAGAGTTAAATACTGACAAATTATTCAGTTTTGTAAGCAGAAAGAGAAGAAAAGGGGGATGTGTTGTGATCTTCAGTGAAGATGAGAGGACAGGAACAGCTGTCTAACCCTAGTTGAGAAAAAAAAAAAAAAAAAAAAAAGAAAAAACCTTCATTTTTCTCCCCCAAGGTAAATGCTGCTGAACACCGGGGTATTGAAATACAAGGGATCAGAAATGAGTTGTAAGCAAAGCCGGACACTTTTGATATGATCGCAATCTAAAGTTCTTTAATGGGGAGAAGCAGCAGGAAACAGGTGGAGAACACCTGGTGGTCCGAAGTTGCGGCAGGGGAGGTTTACATTAGATATTAGGAAGAATTACTTTACTGAAAGAGTGGTCAGAGGTATTTAAGAAACGTGTAGATGTGGCACTTCAGGGCATGCTCTAGTGGCAGAGATTGTAGGGGTTTTTTTGTGTGTTTGTGTATGGTTGGACTTTATGATCTCAAAGGTCCCTTCCAACCACGAAGATTCTACGAACAGTACGAATGGAACAGCTCACGGCTCCACGGCTGAAGCAGGGCAGAACACTGATATTTTTTAGGCAATTTGTAGGCAAACACAGTCTGTGTGATGCAGCTGGGCTTCAGAAGAGCTTTTGAGGAGGACACGACACCAGCAGCTGCTGGGTTAGACGGAAGCATTGGAGTCCATGAGAGGCGGGAAGGAATTGGAAGAAGCATCACGGGACAGAAACAGCGGGATGTGCCGCAGGAGAAACCCCGGGATACACGGCATCAAGGCTTTGCACAACCTCCACCACCTGTTCATGAACCCGACTCAAATGTCAAACAGCAGAAAGCGATAACCTGGCGGGTAGGACGGATAGCAACGGGAAGCATTTACCAACAAGAAATGTGAGATGCGGCACCTGGGGATTAACTTCTGCTAAAACAAAGGGGATCATCAAGCAGAAACTTGAAAGACTTAAATTTACTTTATACCTGTACGGTAACTGCATCTAATTACCATGTTTTGCTGCGATCACTGGAAAAACCTCCATGGTTATGGACTGCGGTGGGCACAAAGAGAAGCTACGAGACAATTGCAGAACCGAGTGTCTAACCCCAGCGGCTGGCAGGAATCTGCCCGGTGAGCGAAGGCACCTTCTACCAACGCACCGGGCAAATGACCACTAAAGGAGGGAAAGAACAATTGCTACGTGTTTTCTATGGTTGCATTTGGACTGGAAATTAGATAAAAAAATAATTTTGTTGGCATGAAAGGACTGAAGTCTGGGAAGGCGTCAGGTACCTCTGCAGGGATGCAGGAGAACAGGACAGAGCTGAGAAGTGCAGACCAAAGTCCCTGCTTTCTTTGCTACTTTCCAAATTTAAGCATTTATGCCCCAAGAGGTGAAGCTTCAATCTGCTGACGTCAGCAGGAACTTCAACAAAACCTTTTATCTACGCGTTAATTCCAGGTTATCAGTTATTAGGAGATTCGGATGCTTAGAAAAATCCAAGCCTACTGTTCTCAGTGTCACGTCCATGCAGCGACCGCCGTGGCCCACGTGCTGCCGCGCCGAAGTTGGGTTCCCAACGCTTGTTTCATACATCCAACTGTTTCGTTTGCACAGCTACACATTTTAACTCGCACCTTGAAGAGACAGCTCAACGCACGCCAAAACTACAGACCGCCGCGCTCCGCGTTAATATCTCCTCCCACGCCCCCCCAGTATAGGATGCTTGAGGAAAAAAAAAAAAAAGTCAAATTTATAGCAATTTTGATAAACCGTAAAGCATTCGGTCAGCGGTAACCTGAGTATCCGGTTTTCTGTCTCAAGGCAACTTTTCAGAAACTCTTCAGAAGCTCAATACTCCGCACCAGCCTCAGGTCTCACCCTGAAGAAAGGGGCAAAACTCGGTCCCATTTTTGAGAAGCATTTTTCTGCGTGTCTAGCACATTTGAGAAGCATTTTTCTGCGTGTTTTCCTTCCCAATGTGAAGACATTATTAAACGTTACAAATTCAAGACAAGTAAATGGAAGAAAGCCATGAAAAACTGTCTGGATACAAAACAGCTCCGATACAAGCAAACCTGCCAGAAGTGTATTCATTATGAAAAGCATGTGGAGAGGCAACAATTCTGGATGTCACAGCCACTGCTGAAGAAATACAATATATAGATATTTCATTGACGGTTGGAAAGATAAATCAAGTTAAATTGCTCGCAGAAGCAAACCCAAAGCATCTTGCTGTGAATCTAGAAAAGTAAATTCGTAGTCTCTTGGGAGCGTTGCCATCATTTGTTTTCATTTCTTTGACTTCTCTTCATTTATGCTAGAGATTAGCTCTCCCAACAATGATCACAGCAATATAAAAACGTGTTCCCAGAGGAACGGGATGAAAGTAATATTTACTAAAGTAAACCCAAGTGAAGAAATCAAAATAGGAAGACCAAAGTTGTTGTTTTTTTTTTTTTTTTTTAAAAAAAGCCACAAACTACTTAGGAACGAGAAACAAAATGACTTTAACTGTTGCTGAACCACTAAACATCCACCCAAAAATCTGTAGCATTGTTAGGAGGCCAAAAAGCAGAGAAAAAAACCAAGGCAAAAATCCATAAAAACCTGCCATCAACAGTCTTTTTTATGTTTTTCACATTACCCTTATTTTTCAGAATTTATTCACTGTTTTTCATTTTTCCTAAAGAAAAAAGACGAGTGAGATTATCACCTTTGTTTTTCCCTCCTATTTATCTCATTTTTAGCCAAACCTAATCCTGCTAAGGATGTAAACAAACAAATTACTCTTGAAATAGCATTACACAAGCTAGGTGATTATTACTGTTTTATCAGCATGTGAAGCTAATGCGCAGCAAGCTCCAGCCTCTGGCAGACCATTGCACCTCAACTTAGTCTTAAATTACAACTTCCTTAATTTTTAGCGTTTCGTTCATAGGGGAGGCAAAACCAGAGCTCCCTTTGGATATGCACCAGCACAAACTCATTCTTCTTCCTTGAGCAGGTTCCCAATGACCCAACCTACTTACAAACCCATCGGCTATACCTGTCCTGTTTGGTTTGTGGTTTTTTGAGGTTTCAGGGCTGTTCTCTCTATGCTGTTTGTTGAGCCAGGACCCATTACACCCTCTGTAATTACTTTTTTTTTTTTAACCAACTGAACATTGAGAAAGAGCAGATATCCGAAACCCCAAGGCGCTTACCTGAGCAGAAGAACACCAAGTCCACCGCAGATACAGAATCACAGAGTAACTGAAGGAAGACACGGAGCAACCAGAGACTCCGACGAGAAGCAACAAACCCAGCACCCAGAGGAGCATCGCCGTGGGAGCGGAGGGCAGGCACCGCACGTGTCCAGCCCAGGCGGCTGGGCAGGGGCCAGGGCCTGTTGCCTTCTCCTGGGCCAAGACTGGGAATTGCTCTGACAAAAGAGCCAACGTTTCCAAATATCTAAAGTTTCCAGGCAAAATCAAAAGTATATGCGTTGCTTTCCATGCCCACGTGGGCCAAGCCACGACGGACTTAAATCGCAGCAAGAGCAGGTCACTTTGGAAGAGGAAAACCTTTCCTGCTAAGGGCAGTCAAACACAGGAACCCACAGCCTGGGGACCACTGAAACCTCTGTTTCTGCAGGTTTAGAGCATCGAAAGAGCCAATGACCTGCCAGGAGCGATTATGCACAGCTGAGGCTCCTGCACGCAGGGAATGGCTTAAAGGAACAGGGCGGTGTTGGGTTTGGGTTTTTTTCCCCTAAAATATTCAAAGTTTAATCTCCCTAACTCCTTCACCAAAGCAGACCGGGATCTGGTTTACTGAAACACGGCACCGTTGAACAAGTGCTCTAGGATCAAAGTATTTTCATTTTTGATAAAAGTTTCCCTGGTCCTAAGAAATTCACTAAGCTGAAAGTTTCACCAAAACCAACAGCTCCTTTCTGAAGGCGTTTCAGCTCATTCTTGATGCCGCATTCCCAAACTCATTTTTAGTTCTGGCCGCTGCTGCTGTGGCAGGCTTGGGCTCTGCTGCAGGCTGCGTTTCAGTGTCTTGGTACTTTAAAGCACAGCAAAGGCTTTCTTCCTCTTCTGACAAAGAAAGACTGTACTTATTAAAAATCTTGTTGACTATTCAGCTTTAGTTATTTTTTCACATTTCAGCCCCCACAGAAATAGCAAATTCAAGGCCATTATGCAGCTTTATTGGCTCCTTTAGGACCACTTAGGTTCTTTCTAGATTTTTTTTTTTTTTCCCCCCAACTTTACCAACAACAGAAAAGGCAAGCCTCCCTCACACACACCTTTTTTTCTTTCTTATTTTCAGAAATTCCGAGTAATTTGACCTTTTCCTACTTTCAACAGCCAGACGACGGCTGCTCGTCACGGGCTCGGGCGAGGTGGCCCACACCACAAGCCCCGAGTCTCCTCTTGGCCAGCCCCGGCCCAGGTGGTTCCAGGCTGGGGCTGGGACCAGGGCAGGGCAGGTGGGACTCAGCCGAGCCCAGGACTTCAAAGGTGGATTGCTCTTGTTTGAATGGGGCAGGTATTAGGAAACATGGTGATCCCTGGAGAGCTGAAGATGAACAAAATTTGTAGAAAAATAATTTGAACAACCCAGTCACAATCCACCCAGAGCGCTGCCCTGTCGAAACCACTCTAGAAAAAAAAAGTCAATGGGTTACTCCAGTCAGGAATGATTAGATTTTCCTCTTGGTTACCCAGATAAAAGGAAGAGTGCCCTCATTTTAGAAGGTAAAAAGAGAGTCCTGGAAATTAACTCCTAACTCATGAAAATCAGTTGATGCTGATTTGCTCTCGTGGAGTTGTTCAGGTCTAGTAAACATCACCTCCCGCTATGCCCACCCCCTCCCGGTGCGATCCTGCAGAATAATGGTCTCTCTTTCCAGACTTAACTGCACTGGGCAAACGCACTCTGAGGCTTTTAGGGTTTTTTTTTCCCCAGTCTTACATTAGCATCTCCTCTTCTCCTTGGTGTCCTCTAGCGATGGGGGCTGACTCCTCTGGTCTGGCAGGCGCCGCATCACCTCGCACAGGTGAGCTCCGTTCCAAGCTATTTTCGATGAGGTTTTGGGGATGATGCGACGGTCGGGCAGGTCGGTTTGCCTGTCCTTGCTGCGTCTTGGGCAAGGCACTTTGAGGTGCGCGTCCCAGCATATGAAAAGTTAGATACATCGCAGAAAAGAAAGAACTAATTCTGGGAAAAATTGTTATTTCCTGAGAAAAAATAACCAACTCTGACCATTTAATGGGGCCTGGCACTTTTCACCGTTTCCCAAAGGAGCTCAAAGCTGCGTGCGTGCTCTGTAAGGGAGCTGTGCGGACCCACGCTGCCGCCAAGGCTGCACCCAACACCCAGGAGCGCTCTGCAGTGGTGCTGGGGCATCGTGCTTGACTCCACAGGTGACCTCCCCCGGCCTTGTACAGCTACAGTTTCCTGACACCCACTGTATGCCGTTAACGTATGACGGTCACACATTTGCTGCCATCATTTGTGTGTGATTTCCAAATCAGCCACGAAGCTATCCCCAGTGACAGACTGAGCCTCCTGCACCTCCCCGGTCACCCCGCGCAGGTCCTCCCTGGGAAAACACAACCAAACCAAGCTTCAGGCATCCTTTTTCGCTGAGAGTTGCTGGATTTGCGAAGAGGGACAGCCGCATTTCCCGGTGCCTGGAGGCCAGAGCAACATCACCTCTAGCTGGGACAAAAAAGGCCTCGCCCACCCGTCTGCAGGACAAACGGATGGACATGGAGCCAAGCTTTTGGACGCACCAAAGGCACCTGCAACCTTCAAAGCCTTCCTGACTGTAGAGTAGTTATATTTTATTAGAGTAATATATAAACAATAATCATTAGAATTAGAATATTAAGAGCTCTTCTGTGCTCTATGCTATACCAACGATGTGCGCGCATCTACTCATCTCCGACTGCACTAAAAAGTTGTAATAGGTTTTCTTTGACATATTAGACATAGAATCATGGAATAGTTTGGGTGGGAAGGGCCCTTTAAAGGCCATTTAGTCCAACCCCCTGCCATGAGCAGGGACATCTTCAACTAGACCAGGTTGCTCAAAGCCCAGAGCGCACAAGGAGCAGCGTCCCCACCACCACCGATAGGAACAAATAACGGCATCCCAAACAAGGTGCTCTGTGATTTAACCTAAAATCTAAAACAGTTTTGTTGTTTCTCATTGTTATCCAGGTTTCTCTTTCAGCTCAGCAAAACTATTTCTATAGATGAGCAGGAGAAGGTAACATGGAGGACGGGCTCTGCTGTCATCTTAGGAGACTTCTGATGAATAGCGAAAAGCAGTCACTCCCAAGAAAGTCATTTTCCTCATGTATTAGCGACAAGAGAGGAGAATATTTTAATCTGAGGCACGTGAAGTGAGATCAGGATTTGTTAAGGGCTTTGCGAAATGAACAGGCCATAAAAATATTATTTGGGATGAGACCAGACACTTCCACAAACTTGAAGAGCTTCTGTCAACGTATTTTACCTTGATGACTATGACTATTTTGCACTACAGTGTGCCTTAATATACACATTTCCTTCTGTTGTACCATGCGGATGGCTGTTTATTTTAATATTCCTCCATTTTAAAGATAAGAAAACAGAGACAAACTTGGAGCTTTCTAACAAATACGGCTCGCCACCGGCACTGAGCACTTCTGTGTTTCACAGAATTTCACAAGAAAATCAGAGCGATTATCCATTCACTATGATACTTACATCGTGACGAGGATTTCTGACATTGCCAGGAAATGCTAAAATCAAGGAGAATCCCCAGAATATGACTACCCCATTTTATTCATATTTGGAATAAGGGATGGCAGCATACGGTCTAGATACGCACATACATTTGAAACAACAACAAGGGGTACAAGCCACTGAAACAGAAGAGTTTTCAGTCATAAAAGCAAGATCTCATCGGTTTTCTGCACCTTACTTTTGTTTTGGTTTTGGGGTTTTATTAAACAGGAACATTTGCAAAACCTTATGAAAACCCCTATGAAGTCTGCCTTCAGGTCTACCCAAAGACCTGCGTCTTTCTTCTGGGTCACTGCTGCCTCGTCCGACCACACGTACCAGCGAACAGCATCGGCCTCTACGTAAGTCGTGAAGGATTCCCAAACCACATGGGAGTGGGAGCAAAGCAGGCTCTTCCAGAGAGGTAAAAATAGTTGTTAAATAAAGGTGCGAGTGAGTGGCCAGCACAAGACTTGCAAGCCATGTCAAAGCAAATCGCATCTACCAGCTTGCACGCCAGCTCGCGCGGTCCCGAAGTACAGCCCCTGCGTGCAGAGGTGAGAAAAACCGTCAGCATCCGTTTAACCCGGGAATTCCAACACAGCACCACATTTCCTCACTCACACCAACAGCAACTCTGGGGCGGGTCCTGCTCTCCTAGAAATAAATTACAATATTTTTCATATAGAAGTTCGATACTCTACATCCTTTCTAAAGCATATCTTATGTTAAATACCCTTCTTTGAATTCTTCTGAGTTCATTTTTCCAAAGCATTATAAAATACCCTTTATTTCCTCGATTATAAAAAATATCCAGCACACATCTAAAGAAAAATTACCATCATTTGGAGAAAATATCAAAACCACTCCTACCAAATAGAAATCTATAAAGCTAATGAGTAATAACTTAAAAATTAGGTCAACTGAAAAAACCGATTATGATCGCAGAGAGAGGAGAGTGTGTCTTTCCCGTAGCATAACGGAAGGGATGCAGTGATGTTGAGCTGATTCCCTCTAGCCACGATTCCCTGCCTTCGCAGCCAGAGCGACTCTTCTGCTCTCAATAGGCTCAGAACTCCGATTGGTATTAGTGGAATTTGCATACAAATCACGAGCGGTACAACTCCCGCTGCTTTTCTACCTCTCCAGTAAACACCATGAGACCTGCACTGCTTTACCCAATATTTCAAAAAGTTTAGAAACTTAACCCCCCCCCCACCCCGAAAATTGGCTTAAAATATTTATTAATTAAAAAAGTTAAATATTTATTTATACAAATATGATGAGAAAAATCTCATGCAGACTTTTCACATACAGTAACACAACTGAAATCAAAGGGTGATGGTTTTACAAAAGAACTTCTGTCTGGGAACTGGGAGGGAGAAGCGTTGCTATCGCCCGTGTGCCTGAACGCACCACTCACGGTGAGGAGGAAGCAATTTCTGAAACTTAAAGAGTTTTCCTATGGAACATATGCCAAGATTTTCACACTCTTCACTAAGATTAACAATTAATATCTTATTACTACTACTCAGAGAACAGGACAGAGACGTATGAACACCGGGAGATGAATTCCTGCCTACCACTGTACCTCTAAATGCTTTATGGTAATGCATAAAGTTGCCAAAAGATTGCTTTAGATAATTCCCCTAAATGATGAAAATATCTTGAGATTGTTATGGATGGCATCTGCGTCTGCTTAATTACAAATCTGCATCGGATTCATAATTTGTGTATATTACAAGTAATTTGCATAATTAAAACAATTAAGGGATTGACATATCATGGCAATTAGAAATGCATCAAACTCTGGATGTTGTACAAAAAAGAGAGCTTCAATATGAAACATTAATTCTTTGAGAACAAAATATCCTTCAGATTCCTGCAGAACAACCTTCACAATTCAATATATGTCCAATAAACTCTGTTTAGAGAAAGATCTCCGTGATCTCCGCTCCCTCGCCAAGCTGTTGCAAGTTGAACCCCCAACGCTTTAGCCTTTGTTTGAATCTCCTACTGCGCTCCCAGCACGGACTTGTGCATTTATTGCCAGTTTCAGGAGTTTTTATCTCATTTTCCGTAGCCTTATCCTGTTTTCTTTGTCCCTCTTTTTAAGTAGAAGTATGAACTGATTGAAAAAATGCTCTTGGTCCTTCTTCTTCTGAACGAGGCGAAACCGCTGATCTCTTCCGTATTTCTCCGCAAATTCCTTAAACGTTGTTCTGCAGAAAAGAGAGACATTTAACAGCTGCGACCTTGCCAATCCCCTCTCGGTCTCCTTGACCTGGGTCTCGCTTCACTTTTCAGACAGACTCTAAAAAAAGGTGTTCTGGGGAATATTGGCTAGGAACGTGCCAGTAACCCCCAGGATGAGGGAGGCGAGACCATGCCAGGGCTGCCCAGGCTTCGGACTCACGGATCAGCCGGCAATACTTAACTTCCAGTTTTTGGTTTCGAAAAGCCTGGGTGATAGCCGACAGGGCCATTTTGAGTCATTAACACGGTATTCGCTGCAGCCCATGTTACTGCGGCTTTAATCTCTGCCTTATGGCCAGTATTTCAATAATTAGCTTATAGTAGAGCAGAAAACCACACCCGTGTCCCATTGCAAACAAACGCATTTGGACTGTCAGTAGTACACGAGGCCTCGTGAAATACCACACTAGTTTGAGCTTTTCTAAAAATAGCAAAAATTTAATTGTAACTTTGAGTGACGGGCACAATGCAATTGAAACGCACAGGCAGCTCTGCCGTCTCTGTTTTGTTCTAAAATTATCTATAATTATCACTTCCATAGAGCCTGATGTGTTGTTTCTATCTATGCGTCTAGGCAGGTCGTGCTGTACAACTACCTGCCTACCTTAGTAGAAAAAAAATGTCATTTCTTAGTTCCAACAATTTAACCAGACTTCTACTACATAAATCTCTTTATTTTCATATAATATACAAACGATCAAGTGCTATCCTAAGCACTACATTCGCCATTGTGCAGTTTTGGATCCATCACTGAAAAATCAATGTAGAAAAATGGCATTGCATTGCACGCTTTATTTAAATTTAGCAATGTGGTATTAATACTAACTTTTTAAAATTACGTTTCCCTTCCATCAAAATCAAACCTAACCAGAGTTTTTCACTAGTTACAGCTGTATGCCTAATATAAATGAGATTTAACATTCAGGTGATTTTATATAGCTAATATATGTGTGTGTTCTATAATTATACCATATATATGCATATAAAATAAACGCTTTATGCAAAACATTACACATTCTTAATGACAGAGAGAGAGAAAAAGGAAGAGAGAGAGAAACGGTACGTCGCCTTTCGCAGTAATATAAAAAAATATTGTAAAATATTAGGGCAGAAATGTCAATGCAGCATTTTAACAATGGATGGACAAGCCTGCTATGACGAGTCGGTTCAGCGTTACGGCATCCCAGGGCCGATAAGCGCAGGCCAAAAGAGAAAGCTTATCTTAACAAATCTTCATAAGGCAATGCCATACCTTGGCGATAACTTGGATTCTTCAAGGAGCTTTTTAAATTCTTCTTTGGCTAACAACAATTTATTTTTCTTTTCTTTGTACTCTTCTCTGATCCTGGTCTTGACAAACTGTTCAAATATCTTTCCAAGAAAAGGGAAACAAGATAGAGCATTTATTAACAAAGCTTTTATGGTATTTATGCTTGATCAAAGGGCTGTCAATCTCACGACCTACAGTTCTCATCCGCCCTCAGTATAGGCTGACTCGCAGGCAGCGCAATCTGCTTCATGCAGCACTGCTCATGTTCTCACAAAATAAGTAGCTGGAAAAGGTATAATTTGGACAGATAACATCTTCACTCAAACATCAAGTGCAACATAAATCAAGATTTCCCGACTTGAGTGTCTTGCTTGTATTTTCCTGCCTATAGCACTATTTTCGTACATCTGTACAAATGACTGAATTTATTTAGTTTGGCTCTCGCATCTTTCCCAACTTGCTGGAATTCCTGAAAACGTCTATATTGCTAAACACCAATATTCTGTAGGTTACCCCAAAAAAAGCCTGAAGACCTTTCAAATCAGTTGTCAGAAACCACGAGCTTACACATGATCCTCCATACTCATACACCCGAAAGCTTTCATGTGTTTGGAAGGGTCGACAACCTCCCTCTAACAGTATTTGGCAGCTAAATATGCAGCAGGGCGCTCAGCATCAGGATTTTTGGTGTCTTGGAAAGGAGCTAAGGAGTTTGCTATGTCACAAAAGTCTGCCAACTGCTTTAATCACATTTTTAACACCAAAAGTCTGGCCCTGCTGGTTTCACGCTCTAAAAACTGTGGCATACCAAGTTGTTGAATAAAAGGAACTGCTGCTTCTCAAAATGCTATTAGTTTTCCATATTCACCACCCTTTCCATCTCAAATTACATACATTAAATATGACTGCTACGGTTACTACCACGGTTGTCTTCTCATCAGCCACGAGGATGCACAGGTGCAAATCTACATGTCATGAAAGGTAAAGTAACCAAATTACAACTGGCATTTAGTATAGTATGTGGAAAAGGGAAGAAACAGCACTGGAAAAGTAAACATCAACAAATGGCCATGAAAGAAGTACTACAAAAAACCTAGGAAATCTGAATATATTATACTGTCTGCAATTGCATAGGTTGAGTGTAAGAGGGGATGGAAAAAATGGAACAAATAAAGCAGGTGACACTGTTATTGCTCTCCTTTCTGCTACCAGTGAAGCTATGATGAAGGTAATAAATCAAAATTAACAGGTAGCTCATTATTTTAATACAGCTGCTCCTTTACCCTTCATTGTTCCTTGCTTAAACATAGTAGCATCTTTCAACTGTTAATAACCCCATGGAAGATATTGGTAAGTAAGCAGAGCGAACCACTGGTGTTCAATACAGATCGTTAAGTTCCTCCGGCAGTGTAAGGGCACCCACCAACAGCAGGGCTGCCACTCCTGGAAGTCAAACTCACCTCGACACAAGCTCAAGTCAAGAGGAAGTTCCCTCAGATGTTTGGAGATCACAGTCAGAACGCTCGCCCTGCCCGTCCCAACCCACCCTCCTGACCGTGGAGGGAAGAAAGCTGCGGTACAACCAGCCATGCTCCGGTACTCCTTCTCTCCTTCTTTCTTTCCTTCCTTCCTTCCTTCCCTCTTTCCTTCACTCCTTCCTTTCCTTTCCTTCCTTCCTTCCTTCCTTCTACCCTTCCTTCCTTCACTCCTTCATTCCTTCCTTTCACTGTGAGCCACTTTTCACCTCTAGCCCCCTCCACCATAAATTCATTTGCATAATTTAAGCAGCACTCAGACAGGACCTCAGGTCACACAGTCAGTAGCCGTGAAGGTAAATGCTTCCATAAACCTAAATAATGTCTTCTACTAATTTGAGTTGCACTCCAAGAAGTACTTTCATTAAAGCAGGCATCTACTCTTGTCCAAGCCTAACTTTCTTCTTAAACTACTTCTTGGAGAAAATGGGGGCTAATTAAATGGCACTACTCATCATGAACGTCTAGAAGCCTTAATTACAAGCGTAGTATCTAAAATATATTAGAGACCCGGCACGCGCTCCCAAGCTTACTGGGTTTTTGACCCTCTTTTGCAGAAGAGCACCTGACCATCACCCTCTTCCCCTTGGCTCTGAGCGCGAGGTACTGCCACTCACGGAGCCAACCTCCACCTGACGACGGGCTTCTACCTACAGCACTGCCGACTACTTGCTGTCAGAACTCCTTTCCTTGAGTATTAAATACATCCCACACACGAGGTCCCCCCTCAGTAGTGCTTCAAGCACATTATATTATGCGTATTCATGATGTATTTTTATTATCTCCAGGGCTGATAAAATGAAAGAAGTAATATATCTTGATTGACTCATCAAGGTCTAGGTTTAGTCCCTGACGATTACCTGAAATAAATACAAAACTCCCTGCTTAGTCTTTTGTTTAGTGGTATTTTCCATTCTAGCAGTTTCTCTTACATTTTCATTCCCATGTTTCGGTATTATTTTCTTGCAATTTTTTCTTAGGAAAGAAAATACTGGAAAGGTAGTAAATGAAGATGTATGTGGCCAGTCCCTCAGTAAATACCTACGGGAAGCTCTCTGGAGAATCACAAGACAATATGGGCCCCAGTGCAATGGAACAGGAATAAGTCCATTTTTCATCGTGTTCATTTAAATAATGGACAATTCCATATTCAAAATTCTTCCTTCTGCAGGATGACAAAAGACCGGTAAGGAAGAGAAATCACTACAGAACAGAAGTGTTCGCCTTCTCCACAACATCCTTGCATCTCTCCTAAATCTTTTAGACTAATTTGCAGCCCTCAGGTCCTTTTAGATCCCCAGTGACAATTAATGCCCAAATAAACACGGCAGCAAAAGCCCACTTCCCTGCGCAGCTTGCCAGGAAAACAAAACCCATTCAAGCAGGTACCAGCGTAGCCACAGTGCTCTATCCATTTATGTCCAGCAAGTTTAGTTATTGCGAAATACAGCAGTAAATACTGCCAAACTCCTAGAAGATATTCCAAGCAATAAAAATGAAGTAGCCTCTCTACAATATTTAAATAATTCAGAGTGGAAACATTGCCTTGTGGCCATTCCCCTTCCCGCTTCCCAGTCTCCAGGGTTCAGCAGGGGTTGGTCCTACAGCCCAAGAGCCGGCAGCGCATCTCTACGAGCAAAATCACTTGTTACCACTCGCTTTTCAAAGGCGAGAGCACCTTCTTATGAGCAGAGCCGACATTACGAGTGTTACTGAAAAACTCAAGAAAGAAATTTTAATTTTATGCTATTCTTTTTATCCTACCAAGAGAATTACTCTGTTATTATGGTTAATCTGGGAGACGTTCGCTGCCAATCAGAAGCTACGCTGGAGGTAACGCTCACCTGTTTACGTTCTTCCGGATTTAGCAGAAGGTAGCGTGGATCAAATACTATTTTGTGCAACTCTTTTTCCCATGTAGAAAATGCTGAAACCTGTGAAGTACACAAACACAGTCGCATTAAGGAATTTTAATAAGGGTGTGAAAGAAGGAAATGTTCCAAGGTGAAGCAAAAGAGTAGTTCAGAAAGCTAATGAACCCTCTAAAGGATGCCTCAGAGTGGTTGGAAGTTGAATTTTAATCTGTTTCTGGCCATGCTCTGGTCGCCCCCACACCATTAGTATTGATTTGCTCTAGGACATCTCAGCGAGTATCTGGGAGATGCTCGTTCCACATTTTTGATGGAAAGAATCTGTAGCAGAACGGAAAATTCCCATTTTATCATCCCCTTTGCACAACAGCAGCATCAATTTCCATTTAAGCAATTATCTCAGCTTTAACTCCCCTCCTCTCCAAAACTTGAATTATAACCCAAAGGAGGCCGTCAGCGCACGCACACACTCCCAATCTGTAAAGCCCCCTGGTTTTGCAGTAAATGCGCTGCTTTGCAGCGGGACCTGGGCGGCCGCCCAAGCACAGGGAAGCGTCCTCTCCTACGGAGCCTCTTCCATCTTCTCCAGAACCTCCTTGTCGGGAGTGAGCTGGAAGGACCACCAGGAACCCGTGCAGGTCCCTCGCTCTCCCAGACCCCTTTCCCCGGGATTTTATGGAACAACATTCTGGGAGCACAAGACTGAAACCCCCAGCCTGATTTCGGTTCCTCGCACAACATCATTGCTCGCACAACATTAGATTGCTATGGAAAACTCTGGAGTAACGTGAAATATTCTCATCACTCCGTCTAATAATAAAGAGTAAATTCACTAAAACAAGTATGCGAAGTATGATTAAAATAGAGTAATTAACACTCAAACAGGAAAGCTCCGATGAAGTAAAGTGGGTTTTCCTCTCATGTCGCCTTCTCACAGCTTGCGAGTCACCTCTGTGCCCATGCAGGTGCCCAACCCCTGAGGTTTGGGGTTTCCCCCACCAGAAGGATCAGCAGCAGGAATTCTTTTTTTTTCAGGATGTCTTTTACACTCTCTCGGCCATCAGCGTTGTTTCTAGTACAAAGGCCAGTTGGTGACAAAGCTACATAAGCTTGGGCTAATCTATCATGTAATCATTCTTGTTTATGGCTTTTTCTTTAGCAATTATTTCACTTCACATATTGCAGACATACACCTAAATTCAGTGTTGGCTACAGATATTTGTAACTTAATTCTAGCTACACACGTCATACGCTGTTCAGGATACTCATTTCGGAGCTCTCAAAATGCATATAAAATATTGATATTCTGACTAATCTTCCAATGTGTATTGTATGGTGGTCTTCCTCCCCACGACGGGACACGTGTCTGGGGGATGATGGGGGTGGCATCTCTCCCCAGAATAAATAATGATTTCTGTGGCTTTGTATCACCCCAGAGGAAAAGGGAAAGAGATCCGAGCTTGTTGTGGGCTTCCAGTTCTCAGCTCCTGCTCCTAACCAGTGTGCAAAGAACAGGGGAAAAAATCAGATGGGAAGGGGGCGTTAGGAACCCTTGCCCCCTCTTTTTTTTCCCCAGTATTAAGAAGGTAAGATCTTGAGAAAAAATATCATTCTGAATCCTTAAAAAAGTCTTGTTTCACTGGCAGCACCCTAGCAAAGAGAAGACTCTCCTAGAAACGCAGCCTGGAGAACTCGGGTATTCTGATGCCGGGGCTGTGAAGGAGCCAGGAAAAGGCTTGGATTTGCTCAGGATTTCGTGAAAATTTTTGAACTTCCAGAAGGATATCCGAGATTACATCGTTACATGGGAAAACCTCCCACAGACTTAAGAACAGCGCTGTTGTCGTGGAGCTACACCAAAATCATGCTTTATTTTCAAAATGTTACAATATCCTTCTGTTGACATAATTTATGTAGGAAGTTATCGGAAGTACATGGAAGAACTCCATCTAGTTCAAGCTCTTTGTAACGCCATCAAGTAACCTCTTGAGAAATAACATTACAAGGAAACGGCAGGAGATGTTTGTTTAAATAATCAGTTTAAAGTAACAGCGATGGCCTCGCTGCATTTCAAGCAACGCCAGCCAGCTGGTGCCAACCAGCGCCTTGTCTGGACACCTAAAAAACACTCAGGGCAAAAGCACAGAAACCCATTATCTATACGTTTGTAAATAATAGCAAACAGTAAATTCCCTGAATTTCTTATTTTTATGAGCAAGTCTGACTCTTCCACTTGAAACGCTTGAGGAACCCTATTACAGAACATCCCTAATACTTTCAAATTTTGACTTACTGTCCCCTGACTTAAAATATGCCAGCAGGAGTCTTCGACCAGCGTTCATTTATGGCACGTCTGCATTTTTTAAGCATAAATAACAAAATATATTAAAAAGCACGTCTGACGCGGAGATATTTTACTGTTTAGCTTCCGAAGCTCTAATTGTCTACCTTTAAAGTCTGCTGATTGTTAGTGATAAATTTTATAGGCTTTACTGCCTAACAACACACACCTGGGATGTTTTTTTCTTTACAGAAACTACACGAACTTCTGTAGAACAGATACTTGCGGAGTGTTGGAGGGAGGTATAAAATCTGCATAGACTGCTCCATTATACGCCCATTTACACGGGCAGGATCAGGGCCTAAGCGCGTGATGCTGATTAATTCCATTCACACTCGAAATCATCAGCTCTCTGGAAAAAGGGACACCATGAGACGAACTTTTGCAGAGGTGATTTTATGTCTACACCTAAGGGTATCCTAAATTCCTCATACTGACGGTAGTCTTTACGTGGTGAGTTCAGCACAGGTTTGTGTGTGCTGCCACAAGAAAACACTGGTCCGTGCTGGAAGAGCTACTGCCTCTGGTTGTCTTTGGGTCTGTCTATAGGAATTTAATTAGAACTGCACCTGCAAAGGGCTTTCAGTTCTCCAGAGCCACGTTTGAGTGGATGCCACGGGAGGGAAAATCACAGTATCACCAAACCGACGTGGTTAACAGACAGAAACCCCCTCTCAATAATTGTTCATTTGGCTGCTAAGTGACAGGTATGAAGTGAGTCCTGTCATGGCCCTGGATGATGCCCTGCTTTCATAAACGGGATACGTCAAAGCGAGCCCGCGCACGTCTCACCCCTCTCTCCAGCAGCATGTCTCGGAAATGAGTGATGCGCTCCTCCAGGGGAGGCGTCACCTGCCGCGCCGACGTCTCCTCCTTCTCCTCCTCCCTCTCAGCCTTCCCCTGGTCGGCAGCTTGGGAATCTTCTGTTCTTTAGCAAGGCAAGATAGAAAATAGTTCAGTAGTTGTCAACTCGGGAGGGGATTTTTAAGCCTCTCTAGAAAATCCTCCCCGCCGGCAGGACATCTCCAAGTGCAGCGCAGCCAGGGAGCAGCCGCTGAGAACTGACCCAGACCCGCAGCTCGTTATTAACCCGCGGGGCCCTCCGACAGCTCCTTGGGTGGAAGGATGGTCTGTCGGGGAGATCAAGGAGGAACTCAGCAGCCAAATACTATGCTATATTTCAAGGTACAGAAAAGTGACAGCTTTGTATAAAATTTGTCAAGGAGTGGAGACTCTAAAGGAGTGACTGAAGAGACTTGTCTTATTTTTCTTTCCTCATTTTTTCTGCCCCCAAACTTGAAAGTCAGCACTAATCTTTATTTTATGTTCCCATGCAGCCCACGAGCTCGCTCCTAAGGGAAGTAATCGGGCAACGCATCGCATGCACAAACCTGCAATAAAGCAGCAGCGAAGAACCTGCCCTGTGTCGGTGCCTGAAGGTCTGCGTTCATCCCGACAGCCTTTTTCCAAGACTGCATCTGATTAGAATAAATAGGGGTTTCTGAGAAAATACTTCCTACTGATTGCCTGAGCCCCTTCACTTACAAGACCCCCTGGATAAAGGCTCGCAGGCGGCACCGCTCTGCCCACCACGGGACAGGAGGAGAGTTTACTGCAAGATGCAGCCGCGTTAGAGGGATGCTCTCCTCAGGTGCAACCCTACAGAGTCGGTGTCACCACTGGAGAGTAACTGCTTCACACCAGATGAATATCTACAGAAGTTTCTCAGAGTTACAGACCATTAACACTGCGCTCTCACAGGGCTGGAAGCCGACACCTCTCTCCCCACGGTTTGGAGGGCTGGGGATTTGTCCCCGTGGGCGCTCAGCATCTGCCGGGAGAGGTGAACGAGGGGGGAACCGGGCAGGAGGGGAGGGGATGGGAGATGGGGATACAGACCTCCCCCCTTCGGAGAAGGTGGCCCACCCAGACCTCCAAATCGGACCCTGCGCTGGGTCCATCCTGCTCTTCCCTCGTGCTTTGAGCAAAAAAATTTAAGGCTCTTTCTGGAAAGATCAGGAGCCTTAGAATGATCACAAGGTTCAAGTGAGGATAACGAAATAAGGCGATTTGATTTTTAGCCTCCCACTACGCATGACTGCATTTTCCACTGATGTAATTTTCACAGCTACAGAATAATACTTAGTTTGAAATTTCAACAGGAAAACATTTCTTTTTTTCCAAGCAAATGAATTAGATCAGCATGTAATGCGAGCCCTCGTGTATTATCTTCCTTCTACAAATAATTACATTACACTTACATTTATCCTAAAATGATGCTGTATTCCTAGTGATTTGAGAGAGATCAAATTGGTGTTCTTCACAGAATGACTCTGACTTTTATATCGTAATAGCAAATTTTATTCTGTGACATGATCCATGAAAGGCCCAACTCAATTTCTAGTACACACAAAGACCTTGTTCAAGCTGAAACTGTGAGAAATACAGCACGCTCCTCCACCAGCTGAGCACCGAAAGAGCCCCTCTTTCCGTCAGCCTTCCTTACGCTATTGAAAATGATGCGGAAAATCACACAGACTGCTTTCTCATGCCAAAAAAATGCCAATAAAGAATACAATTTTCTTTAGCAAATAATACAAAAATCTGCATAACAAACTATGTGACTTCCTCCTCAGAAGGACAGACATGGGCATCCTTCCAGCACGACCTCGGCAGCCTGCAAATCTCAGCACGGACAGGGCGGTGGGGCGTTTGTGCATCACTGGTACCCGGGGAAAGGGGAAGAGGCAATGGGCACAAACTGCAACACAGGGAAACCCATCGAAGCATGACCAAAAGCTTTTTTACTGTGAGGATGGTCAGACAGTGGGGCAGGCTGCCGGGGAGGCTGTGGGGCTCCATCCTTGGAGATGGTCAACCCCCCTCGATACATCCCTGAGCGACCTGCGGGAGCCGGTGGCACAGAGACGCCTCAGCCCTTCTGTCATTCTGTGAAGAAAACCCAGAAGACCGAAGTTGCTCTTAACATTGGTTTTCTTTTGTACGGAGTCCCATCAGAGGAAGAATTTGACTTCAGCATCTTTAAGCAGTTCCATTATATCCCAATGAAGCGTAAATGAACGTGCAACAGGAGGTTGTGGAGCCCAAAGCTCCTACACCTGCAGATGCAGGTTCTGGCTGGAAGCCCTGGACAGAGGTTGGGCAAACGTCCCCGATGAAAGCCGGGAGCCCTGCTGGCTTCTGCACTGGCCTTGGGCCCGGTCCTCTGCCAGCCTGGCCACCAAACAGCAGGGGAAGAGAAATGGCAGATCTGTTCTTACCAACCCGAACCGGTGATCCATTGCAAACCTCCAGGTGGTGACCCTCTAGCTGAATTACAAAGAATTGTGCTGGAACTTTTATAGAATAAGATCTTATCACTAGCACCAAGCTTTCTGTATAGCAGACGATTTACTGGATGTCAAAGGAACGATATGATTTACTAAGTGACTCGACTTAAATATCTCCCAACAGCATTCCCTGTTCAATGTAGGAAAACTAGGAAAACATTCACTCCCTTCACATGCAATTACTAACGTGGATATGACAGCAATATGAACAGTTTTTCTGTCCGTCCTGCACCAAAATGAAAATTTGTTTAGTTTTCTGTAAGGACAAATCTGGATTCAGGCTGGAGTGAGCAGCAGTTTGTTCCCTCCCAAGTGAAACAAAGCAGAGGAAACAGAAATACAGATTTGGACCTTGTATGTGCAAGTTGGAGGATGAAAAGCTGGTGATGCATGTCCCCTTATCCAAAACTCAGAGCTTAACCAGCACTTTAATAGACTTTACATCTTGAGAATTCCCCTTCTGCCAAGTAACTCGGCTGCTTTTCTTACAAGGAATTACGGGCTACGTTTTTTAACTCAGTTCTGCTCTTGGCTGAGTAATTCAGAGAGACACAGATGGAGGCAAATGAGACCCGCAGCACTTAGAAACAATAATATCAGTTCCAAACACTGATGGCAGCAGCGATATTAATCGCTGTGTAAACAACCACGGCTCGGTCTCCGCTGCGGCGCCGGGAGGTTGTTGCCCGCGGCAGTGGGTACCCAGCGGGGACGGGACCGTCCCGGCTCCAGTGGGATGTCACAGCCGCATTAGCAGCAGCTCTTAGTACAGCAAGAGTTCATAACTGATTTTCATCTTGAGGATAACTAAATTCTGGTTTGAAATGAAAATCCTACAATATTTTCCCTTTTTATGTCATGAACCGTTAGCTATACTCTAATGTTAATACATTTATACAAGCACTTAGACTGCATTTCTTTAGTGTAAGGTCAGTATTTTAAAGGTCCATCCATGAACCTCTGTGTTCTGCCGTTGTTTCAGGGTACAAAGCAAAATGTCAAGAGATCTTTATATGTTACAAAAAGGAATTTAAAATTCAAAACAGCTGTAGACATCATGTGGTAGTTTGGGGAGGCGTGTTCTACTGACAGGAAAATAAACACTTTAGGGCTTTTTGGTGACAGGTCAAACTTCTGGGGAACTGGGGGAACTGGGGAACACCACAACAAAGTCTGACAAAACGCTACACTGTCAACCCAAATCTTATTTGTTTCTTATGTGAATGTTGCCCTTGACTTTCATAGGACTAATTGTCCAAATACAGCAAGTAAGAACTGGTTCCTCCTAATCTAAGGATTCATTTTAACAGTTAAGCAAGGACAGAACTTAAGATAGGGTTCTCTGAGCTTTAAATATCCTCTCAATGAGTATCTTGCCACAAATTTACAGTATGATAAATGTTGGATTATTTCTTACACCGTAGATACGTGTAGCCCAATATACAGACATATGATGACATCAACAGCAGGCGATACATACATTTATGATCATGCGCTATTTAACTTTGGGGGCATAAAGTCACAGCTCAGAGTTGTTTGTGTTGCCTATGCCTCCAGTGACCTTTTCAAGACCCCAGGGGCAAGACCCCATCCCAGGAAGGCTCCTCTCCATGCCAGACGCCTTTGCCACACGGGCGGACACGGCAGCAGACATTGCCACCACGCTGAGGGACTTCTGACATGGTTGCACTTCCAGCTGCACGATCTATGCTTGTACACGTGTATATATGTATCCATGGATGAATAAATATGTACCACAAGAAAGATGCTACAACGCACAAGGGCAGGAGAGTCACGCAGCAACTCTGCCACAGGCTGACATTGCCCTGTATTTATCTATTTGCTTTGGGGAGAAATCAAATTGTATCAAAATGTATTTCTGCAAGTAAATAAAAATAACAAAAGACAAACTCTGAAAATACATAGAAGAAGATGGTCCATATTTGGATTTTAACAATTTTGACAATATCCTTTTGAGCGTAAAGAAAATAAGAGATTAAAACCCCCAAGTTAGCCTCTCAGGAGTAAGCCATGGAACTCCGATGAAGACAAGGATAAGATAAGATATTCCTTACTCCCAAGCAGAGAGCGGGAGAGGCACTGCCTGACCTTGCACCACGCTGCGCAGTAAGCTCCAGCCTACTTGGATACACTCATCTTTCAATGGGCGTGTTTTTCTTGAGTTTACGAACAAGCTTCTGGAGTTTCAGAATTCCATTTCTGTACATCAATGGAAAGACGTTTCACATTTTCTCAACCAACCACTAAAGGGAATCACCTTAATAGCATGTGGCAAACACCCGCTTCTACACTCAGGTCATAATACTGGCCCATTTCGTTAGACCCACTGATGGCATTAAAATATTCTTAAATACTTTTATACTAAATATAAACTTTTATACTAGTTTATATATACTAAATGTTATGTACATTGGAAAAGGACATGTTTAGTATATAGAAAGTATAAATATACCCTTTTGTATCAAACATTAAATGCACAATGGTCTCGGAGTTTATGTTTATACCAAACATTAAATGCACAATTATACCCCGAGTACCTGTTTCTTCCCTTCATAGTTAAACAAATGCACAGAAACCCTTAAGGAGGTCAAAAGAACCATCCAATGTAGAAGGATAAGAATGGCAATATAAGACAGAGTATAATTATTTTCAATATCTTCACTTGAAAAATACAGAAATTTGTTGTGGTTACCGGTCAAAATGCCCCAAGTATAACACACTATCTATGCAGATTTATTTTACAGATTAATTTTTGTAATGGTCCGAACCGTCACAGCCAGCCGCATGAACAGCTAACGCTGTACACAGTCACTGGCCAAAGGTCAAGTAGAATGAAATGTCTTTAAGGTACTTCTTAAAACAGAAGCGTTTACTTCATTTTCTTGTTGGCAAAGGCTCAGGGAGTTGTTTATTTGGCACATTGTTTTTTTGCCTGTTACTTCATGAGAATTTGAAATACACATGGTAATAAAGGTCAAATAAAAGCAGAGTAACAGAAATACCTCCAGATATTTCGGAACCGGTAGGCTGGAAACCCTGACACCAGTGAAAAAAGTCTGCTTCACTTTAATGAAGATAAAGCTTTTATCCAATGTCTTTGAAATAACTACATATCCTTATGGTCTTCTTTTAACCATTTCAAAGTAAGAATGAGTTAGACAAAAATGGATAACACCATGGGAAACAGAGATTATCAAGAATCATGGAGTTTGATGAAGATTGGATACCTTAAGAACGACTCTCGCAATTTATTGGTGTAGTTATCCCCAGAGAAGAAAAGAACTGTATTTCTCTTTGCACTTATTTGTACCAGACGTTACCTTCCCAACATTACATATAGATAAGTAAACTTTAGAACTTACTTATTTCTCTTAGTTTTGATGCTAAGATCATCGTTTTCATCCCCTGGACAAGAACTAACACATTTGTCTGCTAAAAAGAAATAAATAGTTATTAGATTTGAACGAGACAAATGGGAATACAAATTCCTCAAATCAACCTTTCATTTCGTGTCTTTGCCCGTTGCTCAGGTATTTACTACTTTTCACTTTCCACAGAGCATTTTAAAAATAACACGTATTTCATCAGATCTTCAGAACTGCCTTCACCCAAATGAAAGTAATAGCAATAAACCCGACCATTTTCATTCTGAAAAAATACTCATTGTTCGTTCATGACAGGATTATTTTAAATCTCGTTATTGTTTCAACCTGATACTCCCTCCTCCCTTCCCTTAAAAATGCAACTACAAAGACATTTCTGCAAAATTATTTCAGTCCTGGCAGCCTGAAGGATTCAATTGTGCTAACTTATTCCAGAATCTCCCTCCTTAGCCCACTTCTCATTCTTATCTAGGCAAATATAATGCTGCTTTTCCATAAATTTAATGACCAGTATGGCAAGGCCGTGGAGATGCCAACAACAACCTCCTCACTCCTGATGTTGCAGAGTAACTCCGAGGCTCCCGGTGGGGCCTGGACACTCGTCCTTGAAGGATGCTGAGGTTGCATCGTCACTCATAACGAACACGAAGCATACGGAACAGATATTTACTTTTGGAATTTTTTCTTTTTTTTTCCACTACAGTTTTCATCAAAATTCAAACGGACAGAGCACCAGAAGTCCTGCCCATCCGGTGCCTGGTTTGTGTGCAGGGTCTTCAGTAGTTCCCCATGAATTAGTTGAGAAATATGAAAATCAAACTGTATGTGGTTAGCTTGGGAACATCCGAAACACCAGACCTCAGCCCTTTTGTACTAGACTGGTAACGAAGACACCTCTTGCTATTTAGTAAACTAGGTAAAGATAAATGTAAAATAAATATAAAATTGAATTTAGGTTACGGAGATAAAAGGTTTGAATAATTTGATGTGGTGAGATCTGATCTCACTGAAATCAGATGAAACTCCAAGACTAGAAAATGGGTCCAATCTTTTTGTATCATCGAAGCTAACAGAAATGTGGCCATTTTTTTCAAGTTTCAATTTAAGAATCTTCTCCTTACCTCATTTTGTTTCCCTATTTTAGGGAAATTGCAGGTTTATTGGTGTGCTTTCTTCAAATGTTACCTTTTATTTATTAGGTGGATGAACATGGCATACACTGCAAAAGGACCAATAAAAACCCCAGAGCCGCTGTGCCGTTGCGGCGTGAGCAGAGCAGGAGCAGGGACCACGTGAGAAGGGAACACACGGCAAGTACAAAGGGACGTTTTACGAACTACAACTTAAAATGATAATAAGGAGCAATGAATGGCATTCCGAAATAAGGAGTTTGATCTCAACGCTCCTGCCAACATACGAGCATTATGAATACGTAAATGAATTTAATCATGTTTTAAATGAACATAAATTCACTGGAACTATTACCTCTTCTTGGTAACTTCTTCTTTGGGACACCCAATTCAAAATAAAAAGAAATAGGAAAAACAACCTGTAAACTCAGAAGGTGGAACGCAATTCAACAGAGATATCATAAAGCTATTAATCAGGAGCTGAACAACCTGCGGAGGCCGCGGTGATCTGAACTGTGCTGAACGCTGAAGGCAGTAACACGAAACGAGAGAGTACCTGGTGGTGTTCTCCAGGAGAGCTGAAGCTAAAGGTCAGTGGGCAAGCACAATGCTATCCCCACCAAACGTCACCGTGACAAAGACAAGGAAAAGCCATGTCCACGGGGCACCTCCTGCGTTTGTCCCACGCCACAGCCAGCCCCTCCCGAGCGGCCGAAGGACCGACGCTGTGCCACGCTCGGACGTGACAGACCCCGAGGGGACCTTCTTTTAGCAAAGGGAGCACGTGGTGGCAAATCCTTTCTGCTCCACATCCCCACGGGACACGAGGAAACTCACTGGGGATGGCAAACCACTGGAGGAAGTTCTGCAGCTACTTGAAGGTGAACTCAAATTTGAAGTCATCTTACGACAAGACCTTTCATAGATTTCTGAAAAGGATGTATGATTCTTGAATTTTGCTGTGAAAAATACATGAGCGTGGCATTTATGAAAATAACCTTTAATGACCATATAGCTTCCAGCTAAAAGAATTCTGATGCAATACACCTTGATTTCAGAGTTCGGTTCCAGCGAGCAATGGGGGGACACCAAATTCCTCGCCCTTCGCCTGCGGGACTGCCTGCTCTGGGCAGAGTGTCTCAGGGAAATAGATCAGAGTCAGCATCATCTTAAAATTTCAGTGCAATGGAAAACTCGGTGAGACATGACAAACGGTGTCCACCTCTCCCTCAGGGACCTCCTGCACCACACGGCACCGCTGGACCTCTGGTAAGATCACAGACTGACTTCGCAAGGGAAGCAGCCGAGCACAAAACCGAATAATTGATTTAAAGCTTTGAGGAAGAATATTACTTGACAATAATCTTTCCGTGAAATCATGAAGCAGAGCGCAGCCCCAATCCGACGGTCTACCAAGCTTAGTGCTGATTAATTAAATCATTCAGCTAATCCCAGCCATGTCGCGAATTCCGGTTCATTTTCCAGAACAAAGAGGAAAGACCAGCGTTTCCCAGGTGAGTGAAAGCAGCGTCAATCCACCGGCCACAAGGCAAAAATCTGATTTGCAGTTTTGTAAAGCGACCTGGCGCCCACGTGTCGCACCTAAGCCCAGGAGCTGACCCGGGCTGTTCCTAGGGACCGCGCTTCATGGTTTTGTCTGAACGGGGCCAAAATACTTGTGGGAAAGGAGTAAACCAAATCACAACTGGTTTTGCGTAGGGACCATGCCAACTATGAAGCGGCACGCCATTTTCTGCAGGCAGAATGTCAGTTTTCTTTTCATTAGCTGAAAAAATAATGTCCTCAGCCCTAACACCCAGACAACCCACTTGAGCAGGTGACGGAATAGGAACAGATAAAAATGTTTTTCTCCGTTGCAATAAACCAGAAACATTTCAAGGAATCTTTGGGGGGAAATAGGGATATTACGATCAGTCTGTGACGGCACTGAGACAGAGGAGTAATGATTCCACGGGACGGCCTGATGGGAACCCATTAGAAAAGAGCCGTGACACCTTCATAAATCTCCCTAAGAACTAATACTTTGTGGAGGCGGAGTAATTGATAACTGAGTAATTTTTCATTTATGCCTAAATTATAAACGCACTTGATCTTTCAGTGGGGCGATGTGCAGATAACCTATAGCACCCCATGAATAACTATGCTTGCCAAATTTTTCGTGCCTTTGATTTAAAAATTCTAATTAAAACTCAGCGGCAGCAACTAAACTAAATAAATTTGGCAACCATTGTTGCAAACACAGAGCTCATTTGTGTTATTTATTTACTTGAGATTACAGCCTAAGAGAAATGGTAACAAATAATTCCTTTCACCTCAGCAGCTAATACAGACTAATTATAACCTGACTGTCTCAAATACTGAGCAACCGCAAGTCCCAATTATATCAAGGAAGATTAAGACTATTAGCAACAATGAAAACCGTGGTCATAAAGAAACTGGTGCGTGAATCAAATCTTGGTGGTACATACAGATATTAAATAAATAAAGAGGATGGAAAGGATGGAGCACACAGAAAAAAAATAGATTTTTGAAGTGGCACATATCAACAATGACTTTAGACTCTTCTTCTTAAGGAATTATAGGCCATGAACAATGACCCTCAGTTTTGTCTTTGGCCATCGTTCCCCCTTGCCAGTAATTAACTGATCTTTCAGTATATTCTGTAATAAAAAACGTATGGTATATTTTTCTCCTGAAGAACGAACTTCAGCAGAAACGCTTTGGAATGATTAGATATACAGCTAAAGTTATTCAAGCCATATACAAAAATGATACGTACACAAGCATCTGACGATTGAAATTTATATTGAAAAATGTAATGACATTATATGTTGACAAGGACTACACTAATAGAAAACCATTCTTCGTAGCTTTTTTTCAGTAAAATTCTACTAGCGTAAATCCTGATTATCTCTCACTTTTATCTACCTGCAGACCTCGTGTTTCAAGTCCACAAACGCGCACTCTCAGCCCCGCTTTCGCAGCAGTTAAGCGGGAGCTGTGCGTGCATCGCAGCCCCCGATGGCCCGAGTGTAAAAGGCAGGTCATCACGTCACGAGACCAACAGTCCGACCTTACTTTTAGTTATAAAATACTACACTTTGAAAGAATGAAAAAAGTCTCGTTCCCCCCCCGCCTCCATTTTTCTAGACTTCACCACTAAAGAACAGCCATCGGCTGGAGGAGGGTCTCCACTGCACCTGCTGTAAAGCAGAACATTCGAGAACTGCAAGCAGCTCCTCAAGAGAAGCAGCATTTCAAACGACTGCTGCGCACCTTGATGTCCTCCCAGCAACGGCAGGTCTGACCGACACCGCTCCCATGCGAGAGCCAACGTAGAGCATCAGGCAATGAACGGAGCATTGACACGGCACAGAGCGGCTCCCGGTAACAGGGAGTCCACAAAAACTGGTGAAACCGAATCTTTGGAGAGAAATGTGGTGGGACGAGCACCGGCAAGCACAGGCTGGCATGCTGGGCTGCTCCTGGATTGGTCACCAGCACGGACAACACCTGGACTGAAGAACGAAGGTACGGAGAGCAAAAAAAAAGATGGCATGTCAAGGAGCATGGGATGGGAAAGCTGGGCTGGGAAAAATGCCTCCGCGACCTGGCCGTCTGGGGAGGACCACGCAGCGAACACCTTGGGTGACTGACAAGCCAAGGGGTGTCTTCTCAGCTGTATTTGGAGCCCCCGAACACGGATTACTGCAGCTCAGCAGGTTGTTCTTCAGCCACACTCTGAGGGATCCGCGGTGTTTAGAAGGGGACTGGCAGAGTCATGCTTAGATGGAAGCACCCACTTTTCCACCAAACCTTTTAGCGCTCATTAGGGGTTTATTACTAGGATTTTTTTCTCCCCTCTACAACTTGGCTGGATAATCATTAGCTACGGAGTATCTGCTTTTGTCTAACAGCTGAATAATGCATTGGCAACGCATTCCTAATGTACATCTTGGAAATAAGTGCAATAAAACATAAAGACAGCGGCTTCCGAGATGTGTTTCATACATCAAAGATTCATCCAGTATAAGAAGCCACCTGTTTCTTCACTGCCAATAACGAGAACGCTCTATCCCTCAGCTCAGCATGTCAGTGAAACTACGGGTTTTGCAATAAACATCAATTTTAACGCAACACTTCATATGAAACCTCAAAAGGAAAACCATTCTAATTACAGTTATCAAACTTTGACTTGAACATATTTAGCGACCAAATTTCATTCGACATTTGAGTTTAAATAGAGGCAAATAATCACAGGGCTGTAGTTACTTGCTGCAGCTTCCAGCTTGCGCTTGTGGGGAGGATCCTCGATGATCCGGTTTATGTCGCCACGGTGCTTCAGGTCCACCGGCTTCTCCCAGACCGACAGCTGCATTGTAGGGTTGAAGAAGAAGACCCGGTCATCTCCAGTCCAGACTACACACCTATTCCAAGTGATAAACTAGGCTTAGGTAATGGCAGATACGCCCACGGACAAGAAATTCACTCGCAGTTGGATTATTGCACCTCCGTTCCAGCGCATGGGTGAGACCGAGCGCCTGCCCCAGGCCCTGCCAGCCCACGCCACTCACCTCGTGTACAGTAACTCTCTCCTCGTCAATAAAATGCCACAGAAATGGTCTAAACATGCCCAAAAAGCAGTAAGTGAAACATTCTATCACGGAAGGGGAAAAGAACCAGGTGAGGAGGAACCCCATGGTGCTCAAAGGAAAAGAAGCCACAGGAAAACGCATTTCATGTTCAAAAGCTGTGGCTGAAAGCAGCAAGTGGCATCCCAGTGGCATCCCCACGGCATCCCTGATGGCATCCCTGTGGCATCCCCGACGGCTCCCATGCCACTCTGCCCTGGACAGGCATACCCAGCCACCGCAGAAGTCTGCCGCAAAGGTTTAACTTGATTTTTGTGGGCTCTGTTTCAAATTTGAAAAACGTGACCAAGTGCTGCCGTGCAAATCACAGATTCTTGACTTGGTCTGTTAAAATATGCCTGACAGCGGTTCAGCTTTTTGTCCTGACATTCATTTTAAATCAGCTAAAATAATATGAAAATAAGTATCGCACCGCCCTTAACAGATGCTCAAAAACCTCAAGTTGTACTTCAAATCTATATGTAGATAAACAAACAGAGTATCAATCTCAAGCCCACACTTTCTGAATCGTAATGAAAATTAAGAAACCTTATACACACACTCCGACTTCCTCACGCACACACACATTTGTAATAGAAAAATGTTTGTCTCTCTGAAACATAAATACCTGGAAGGGACAAATCTTATCATTAGAAGCTCTGAGACTTAATTGTTATTAAAACCAGGGAACAAAACTGGTTCAAAAAAAAAGTCTAGTCTGGGTAAAAGTCTGCAAATATGAAAAATGCGCCATCACTGCAGCGAACTGTAATAAGATAATCCAGCACACTGTGTGTACCACTGGTAGGACATCACCATTGATCTTGCCCAAACACGTCATGAAAAATACATAACCTCCGTGAGAAACCGTGGCGGGAGCCGTGGGGCACCGGGAGCAGCATGGTGTAAGTGTGTTACCGAGCCCCAGCATCACAGTAATTATGTTCCATGGAGTTAAATGTTCTCCCGATGAACAGCAGCACAAAATTGGTTGAACAAACCCGGCCGTGGAGTTCAGTCACACTTACACCCCACACAAGCTTGGCATCCTGAATTCAGTGACGAGGACATGACAAATACTTTAATACCTTTCTGGTTTTTTTAATACACCGATGTTTTGGATCACAAGAGAGCCTCACTAAACAGATGCTCTAATCCTCTCTTCCGCAATGATGAGGTGTAATTACTACTTCTTACTTTGTACCTTGGAGCTACGGGAACCTCCCAAAACACCGACCCACCAGCCCTGAGCCTCTTCGGCAGGACACACCAAGAGGGACTTCCATGGGAACGTCTCACACAAAGGCTCCGTGCTCCCAGAAATACCACGGTCGTCCCAGAAGGAAGGCAAAAAAATCTTGGGATTTAGGTGAGGAGGACAGACGTAGCTGATTAATACAAATGGGTTATTGTTATCCTTTTATAAATATTCAAATTATGGTCCAATCGTGCCCAGGAGTAGATGCCTGCTCCGAAATGCCCCTTGCTGTAATTTCTTTCACGGCAAGTAGCTCACTGCAGGATTTGAACCGCCTGGGGAATTAGCTGCAAATGATGGTCGACTGGAAACCAGCATCTTCTCTGGGACGTGCGATGCTACCACGTGCACGCGGGACTGTCGAAGCCGTTATTTGACAGAGATTATAACCAGCAGGTTTGGAAACGTGCGTTTTGCCTCTGCCAGAACACTGCTGTGCTCGCTGCTCCTCTGGCCACGCACGCAGACCCTGATGGTGCTCATTAATCACCAGGTATCATCAGGGCTCACGTGCCATCACCCCAGGTTAGAAACTCTGGGGTCCCTTGTGACACCTCTTTGCTTTTCCATGACTAATATAATTTGACATTTAATTTAAAATTAATGTCCTTTTCCCCATGTAACATGTCACCTGTTCCTCTTTGGTGTAATAACGGCTTCAATTATCCACAGGGGACACATGGTATTTTGTTTCAGTCACAGAGCATGAACTGGAAATGCAGATATTGTTATGTTCATGTTTCCCTTTAGAAAATTGTAATTTAAGAATGAGTAAGGGCACAAGATGATGACATTAGGGTTTTTTTATTATTATTTCATAAGGGAGGTAAGGTTTGGTAACATTCCTGAAAATTTTTCTGCCATTAAAAATGATGGTCTGGCTACTCCCGACAGGAGCTTGGTGATGTCACATCAACCACGCGTCCCACAGAAGCAGGGAGCCAACCTACAGGTGCGGAGTGGTTGAAGTAAATTCAGAATGCGTTGAACTTGTGTTGAACATCTAGTTTCAACCTATCAAAAAAAATTGTAAATTGTGATTGAAGCACCCTACGGGCATGCTCCATGTTCCACCACGAGCCGTGGGGCAGACGAGATGTTCTCACCTCAGAACATGGCACAACTGTCAGCATGAGGACTATGCCCCCTCCCTCTGGTCCCAAGGACCAGGTTCTTATGCCTTTTCTCACACCCGGAGTACTCTCTGGGTCACTAAACTGTCCTCTGGAAACTTAGAAACAGAAGTTTTCTCCCTAGAGATTGAAATATCCCAAACTTGGATCTGGGAGTGGTGCAATTCAGTGGAGGTACCAGATGCCCGTCCACTGCTCAGCAGACACTGCTGGAGATGAGGGGGTGTGGTGAGATCCCTCTGCGGATACCACGGCTCTCCCCATCTCGTGAGACCCCACCTGGAGTACTGCGTCCAGTTCTGCAGCCCCTACTACAAGAGAGAGATGGACGTGCTGGAACGTGTCCAGAGAAGGGCCACGAGGATGATCAGAGGGCTGGAGCCCCTCTGCTATGAGGACAGACTGAGAGAGGGGGGGTTGTTCCGTCTGGAGAAAAGAAGGCTCCGAGGAGACCTTACGGTGGCCTACCAGTATCTTAAGGGGGGCTACAAGAAACTGGGAGGGACTTTTTGGGATGTCGGGTAATGGTAGGGCTAGAGGGAATGGATTAAAACTAGAGATGGGTCGATTCAGACTGGACGTTAGGAAGAAGTCCTTCCCCATGAGGGTGGTGAGACACTGGAACAGGTTGCCCAGAGAGGTGGGGGAAGCCCCATCCCTGGAAGTTTTTAAGGCCGGGTTGGATGGGGCTCTGAGCAACCTGATCTAGTGGGAGGTGTCCCTGCCCACGGCAGGGGGGTTGGAACTGGGTGATCTTCAAGGTCCCTTCCAACCCTGACAATTCTATGATTCTCCTCAAGAACAGATGAAACCATAACCGCCTATGACACTGATGGACTCAAACGGTTCCTCTGCACTACACCACAGAGTACCAACCGTCAGGAAGAGAAACAACTGATGTAAACCACGTATTCATGATGTTGAGATTAAGTAGGACATCAGACTGCGCCTACAACACTGGTTTGCAAAACGGCACAATATGATAATAACAAATAACAGCTGATGTCTACATGGGATGCCTTAGCCAAAAATCCCATAGATGTCAGCCACTGAGTATAACCTGATTATTTCATCCAGCATAAGAATGAATATGGGTAAAGGAGGTAAAAAATCCTTTGGTCAGCCACTGGGTACAGAAAGTAAAGAAAGTTTTTATCCATTTAAAAATGACACGAGAGATTTTGCTACCCAACATGTAGTTACCTGAATGGGAACGTGGTCAGGAAATCTGAGTCATTAGACACAACCTATTTTCCTTGATGCAACCTGAAATCAGCCCCATTCTTGCAAGACAGTAAGAGTCATCCACTGCCAGTGAAATAACGGGGAGAGAAAGAGGATCTGGCCCTAAAAAGCTAGAACATTTCTTGTGGATCTTGTGTTTCCTCTCTGATCCACCCAAGCATCATCCAAGCATTTTCCTTAAGTACATGATTAATGAGGAGAAGCTCCTGCAGAACCCAGCATTGCTACTTAACACCCAGGGTAGCGTATTTTCCCCACATACCAGACCACTAATGCATATCTGGCGAGGGAAACGGCACTGATGAATGGCTTCTAGCAGGTCTAATTGCATTTGCTTACCATGGTGATCCTGGCACGGGAGTGGATGCCACGGGTTTGTTGCCATTTGATGTGCTGTCATCCTCGTTTACTAGTTTAAAAGAATGATCCTTGAAAGACAGGATAGAGATTAGTCAACAAATAAAGCCAAAGCAGAAGACTGTTATTGTTACACAAATCCCTCACTTTAACGTGAAGTGGATTACCCTTATTGCCATTATTCCTCCAGCAGCTTTATGAACAACCAGCTACCTTGAGAATAGCCCAGATAAACGGGAAATAATAAAAATGTCGCCCCACTTACAGCAATACAAATGAAAAACCAGCAGACGTGCTTTTGTCCAGGCCAACAGCTCACTTGGGACGACAGCGGGTATAACTCTGTGTACTGCAGTAACGAGGACAGCTGCCTTGTCAGAAACGAGCGCCCATCCTAATGAGGGGCAGGGACAGGCAGGAGGGTGCTCCCACCACCGCTGGCCCCTGGGACCATGCATGAAGCAGCAGTGCATGCAGGAGACCGGTGTTGAAATGCCATCCTTGGCTGCTGGCTTCCAAGTAGTTTTTCTGGTACTTTCCAAAGACATAATAACACCGGCAAGAGCAACTGTCCCTGGCTTTCATGGAGTGACTACATCAGTGGACAAGGGAAGAGCTACAGATGTCATCTGTCTGGACTTATGTAAGGCCTTTGACATGGACCCCCACAGCATCCTTCTCTCTAAATTGGAGAGGCGTGGATTTGATGGATGGACTGTTTGGTAGATGAGGAATTGGTCGGATGGTCGCATCCAGAAGGTAGTAGTCAACGGCTCAGTGTCCAGATGGAGACCTCAGTGGTCCGTATTGGGACCAGTACTGTTTAATATCTTCATCAATGACATAGACAGTGGGATCAAGTGCACCCTCAGTAGATTTGTGGGTGACACCAAGCTGAGTGGTGAAGTTTACACACTGGAGGGAAGGGATACCATCCAGAGGGACCTGGACAGCCTTGAGAAGTGGGTCGGTGTGAACCTCATGAGGTTCAACAAGGCCAACTGCAGGGTCCTGCACCTGGGTCGGGTCAACCCCTGATATCAGCACAGGCTGGGGGATGAAGGGAAGGAGAGCAGCCCTGAGGAGAAGGACCTGGGGGTGTTGGTGGATGAGAAGCTCAACATGAGCCAGCAACGTGCGCTGGCAGCCCAGAAACCCCCCCGCAGCCTGGGCTCATCCCCAGCAGCGTGGGCAGCAGGGCAAGGGGGGGATCCTGCCCCTCTGCTCCGCTCTGGGGACCCCCCTGCAGGGCTGCCTCCAGCGCTGGGGCACCAACAGCAGAAGGACACGGAGCTGTTGGAGCGGGGCCAGAGGAGGCCCCGGAGATGCTGGGAGGGCTGGAGCCCCTCTGCTGGGAGGACAGGCTGAGAGAGCTGGGGGGGTTCAGCCTGGAGAAGAGAAGGCTCCGCGGAGATCTTCCAGCCCCTTCCAGTCCCTAAAGGGGCTCCAGGAAAGCTGGGGAGGGACTCTGGAGCAGGGAGGGGAGCCATGGGACGAGGGGGAAGGGTTTTACACTCAAAGAGGGGAGATTGAGATGAGATGTGAGGCAGAAATTGTTTGCTGTGAGGGGGGTGAGCCCCTGGCCCAGGCTGCCCAGAGAAGCTGTGGCTGCCCCATCCCTGGAGGGGTTCAAGGCCAGGTTGGACGGGGCTTGGAGCAACCTGGGCTGGTGGGAGGTGTCCCTGCCCAGGGCAGGGGGTGCCACTGAGTGGCCTTTAAGGTCCCTTCCCACCCAAACCATTCCAGGATTCTGTGAAACCCAGCCAGGAGCATCTCTCCTCTGACACTGACACCACAGTGCAGACCTCCTATAAAGCACTGAGATAAATTAAATAAATAGCTCTTTACAATGGACTGTAGGAAACAATCTCGTATCACCAGCACAGCTTCAGCCACAGGACAGTCCTTTATCCTGACTGATTTGTGCAGCTCAATAGTTTAAAGAGGTTTTTAAAAGAAGAAACGCCATCACAGACCTTATTGCTATCGCCCTCCATGGGGGAACTCTTCCTCTCCGTATGTAAAATCAAGGTTGGTGGGCAGCAGGATCTACTCGATTCTTTGCCATTATCTGTGAGAGGAAAGGATTCTTTTTAATGCACAATAAACACATTCCCTGCAAGCCAAAACTGGCAAAGAGAAACCAAACCACTCCCTGTGGCTCCGAGTCTCCTCTCCTCCTCCCGCAGTCCTCTGCGGCACACGCGTGCCGAGGACCACACCACCTTCCTAAGTATCGTGCTGGATTTTAGTGGGACAGATTCACATACTTTAGAGGCTTTTATTGCATTAAGCTTTTTGTCTGGCTATCCCTGAATCCAAACCTTTTTTACATGGGTCATGTCCACCTCCCTGGGGGCACGGCCACCCCTGAGGGGCTCAGGGCCAGGAGCCCCCTCTCCCCTGAGCCAGGGGACTCTGCGGTGGTCGGGGTCAACCTCCACAGGAACCCCCCGAGCCTTTCAGTGCATTTCCAATGGAAGCAGCTGTAATAACACGTTCCTCTCCTTTACAAACAGCCTTCTCTATCCCAAAATGCTCAACACTAAAGTGCTTCCACTGGCTACAAATTCCGTACGTCTCAGTAACAGGGAGGGCAAAAGGGACAGTGAGGAAAGGTGAAAAGGCAGCAGGTATGAGACACAGAGCTAACAATGAGTAAAAAGTAGTTTTCACAGTAAGAAATATTAAAAAGACACTGTTTTTTCTATTTGGTTTTCTTTTTCGTTGTCCTTTCTCTTCTCTTAAGACACACAATCAAGCATTGACTGGGGTAATGGTTTCAAACTGGAAGAGGGGAGATCGAGATGAGATCTGAGGCAGGAATTCTTTGCTGTGAGGGGGGTGAGCCCCTGGCCCAGGTTGCCCAGAGAAGCTGTGGCTGCCCCATCCCTGGAGGGGTTCAAGGCCAGGTTGGACGGGGCTTGGAGCAACCTGGGCTGGTGGGAGGTGTCCCTGCCCAGGGCAGGGGGTGCCACTGGGTGGCCTTTAAGGTCCCTTCCCTCCCAAACCATTACAGGATTCTATGATCCCCTTGCACATGTGCCCGAAGAGTTCCAGCACAGCAGTAAAACTGCCAGAGGAGACTCAAACCTCTTGGGAGCAGGGACTGTGGGGATCCATCCCCGTGCACAGCTCTCATCCACCTCCCCGGCTCTGTGGGGAGACCCCCACCAACACCCTGCCATCATGGGCTCCCTGGGGAGCTCCAGCGCAGCCACACACTGCAAACACGGGCTGGTACTACCAGTATTAAGAGTGCCATAACCAGGGCAAGCCATGACATACCTCTCCCCTTATCCATCTCAAGACGTACGGAGCACCTTCTGTCTGCCAAAGAGACTAAAACTTTAGTATAGTTGCTTCAAGAAACTATTTGTAAGCACTGCTTTTCTAGGACTGCATGTTATATAGCAGATTCACATGTCAAAATACTATTCGATTGATTTTCAAATTATTCAGACCACAGAATGGGCACGTGTGTAACAGGAGCTACACCGAGGAAAAGGCTGGAGTCTGCCATTTGACTCTGCTTCGCCGTGGAATACATCACAATAATAAAAATTTAAATATATGCCATTTTTCTCAGAAGACAACTTACTCTATTTTTATGGGTAGTGAAAAAGAAGATTTACAAACCGTATCAATTAATTTCCATGCTAAAGGATCAAGGAGTAGGGAGCAGCTAATACACATCAAAAGGGTCTCTAAATTTATATTCCTTCATGAGACATCTGTTAACGGGGAGTCAAAGCACTACCGGGCACCTTGGTCTTTGAGTGCAATAAAGTCACACCCGGCTCCAGCCTGCCCACGAGCTGCTGGGAAGGGGATGAAATCCCAGCAGAGAGCTCAGGATGGTCGGGGACACTGGAGGGACAACACGGGGACGGGCCCTGCCAGCAGCAGTGCCACGTCCCAGCACCTGGAGAGGCAGGAGGCAGCCGCTGGCACTGGTAAATGGCAGCACCAGCCACCATAAAGCCCCGCGAGAGGGAAGCCAACACGGGGAGAGCACACCGAGGAGCGGGGATGCTTCTTGCAGGCTGAGATCCAGAGGCACAAATAGGGCACCTCCCTTAAATTAACTCTGCTCATGCATTCTCCAGCTCTAAAACACGGCAGAAGAAAGATGACGTGCCGTTTCTTAACCACTTCGCTGTCTTGCCCTGCGTCTTCCCATCACTCCGACTCTCCCACTGTTGTTCCCCTGGGATATCCTCGGCAGCTTGTTCTCCGCTCCCATGGCATCCTACGAGCCAGCCCCGCATGGCACGGCAGGCACAATATGCCTGTACAGCCTCCATCCAACGAGGTTTTTAAAGTAAAACATTGCCGTGCCTCTACAAAATACGTTCATAGAGGATGAAAGGAACCTTGAGACATCCCCTCTGCAGCAAACCTTGTCATTGATCTTGCAGCAATTTAAAGGCAGCCGGAACAGCCCGGGTTTGGGATGGCTTTTGCAGGAGCACAGCTGGCACTGGCCGTGTTCTGTGGGCACACATCTGACACCGGCCACCTCCTGCGGGCGCACAGCTGGAGCTGGGCTCAGGGCACCTCGGCTGACCAGGCGTTGGGAGCCTCTGAGGGCAACGCTGCTGAGCGGTGTCAGTACGTCTCAGCGTCTCCAGCTCTCGACTCTTCTGCTCTTGCCCTGAAATAACCCCCGAAGCAACAACTGTGGAAGGCCAATCAGCTGCTGATGAAACGGCCCCGAACACGTTGCTGGTCGGGTTCTGTCACTCCAACACGGAGCAGCTGGACACGGAGCAGCACGCTTGGGAAACGGTGCTTAACGTACCTCGGATTTATTTTTTCTTTTAATAGGGAAACCACATCAACCCTTCTTCCAGCTCTGCTTCTTCCTCTTTTTAATTATTTCTCTAATCCTAGAAAGAAGGCTTTTTATTATTATTAGAATTTTGATTCTTTTATAGCCTTCATTATCACGCTGGTTTAAGAAGTAGCCAAGATCTTTCATTCATGTCTATGCATATGCACTGCACACAGGCATGAGGAAGAAGAAAACACATTTACCTAGCTGATGTCAACTTGTAATTAATCATTACAAGCATCAATACAAATACCTAAATGTCAATTGGGAGATTTAAACAAACTGTCGCACACGTGGAATTTGGCAGAGGAGTTTCCCACAGCTGATGCTGAAAAAAATGAAACAGGCGTGAGAGCCTAAACCACTCGCACAGCTCCGGGAGCTCTGCTTTGATGCAAAGAACGGTATGAAATATGGCATAATTGTTTTCCTCATGGCTGCCCTGACCCTGCTCCTTCATAACTGAGGACTGGCTTGAAGTATGGAGCGTGGACGTGCTGGCGCGGACCAAATCGTGAGACTCTTGTGCACAGGCAGCCATTCCCACTCCCGTTTGAACCTGACACGTCTGCAGTGCAGGGACACTCTGCGCTGCCCATGCCCAAGGCAATCTTTCTTTTTTTCCCCCTTTGAAAAGCTCCCTCACAGCATCCAAACGGGAAAGTCGACCTCCAGGGAGGGACTTGGGTGCTCAAAATAGAGCGTCACCGGCGCATCGCTCGTAGGTGAACTTCTGCAGCACACAGTTCGTTAGCTGTTCACACGTGAAATACACTTCCAGAAGATTTTGGACCATCAGCACATATAAAATAAGACGGAAATAAAAAACAATTTAAAATAAAATAAAAAAATAAAGTCCTGAAAGTCACTGTGCACGTCAGGAGTCATTTATTTTTATACCTATAGTTGAACGTTGTGACCATTTTCTGTAAGAATAATGTCAAGAGAAGAATAATTCAGGCTCGTGCTTGCCCCACGCTGCAGAAGGACCGCCAGCAAGACGCACGGCTACCCTCCATCGGCAGCTGGTGCATGGTTTCGCTCAGGTTTATTCTTTTCTCAATCAACCAACCTTCCCCCCCCCCCGACTTTAACTCAAGCACAAAATAAACTGCAGTCTGACAATTAAGCCACCACGACATATTTCCAACATAATCACGCGGCTTTTTTTGCCCCTAAACTTAGCAGCGTAATTACTAACGATGTGCTCCCGCTCTTGCTGTAACGCTGCCGAAGGATGCGCTGGAGACGGGAGGATAAAGATACCTGATTAAAGAGACTTGGAGGCACCACGGCAGGTAGAGAGACATGAATAATTCACAGTATTGAAAAGTAAAGGTGAAGTAGCAAAACTGTCTTGGGTATATCACAGAGGATGTAGGTGTATGATCATCAACATCTTATTAAAAGCAGAACTGGAGAGGAAGGGTAAGACGGAAGAGAAAGAGGGGAGAGGGAAGAGGGATTCACTCTAGAAGCATCTATGGAGAATAGAGCGAAAAAACATTGGTTTGCAAACGTATTTAGGGGCCAAACCTCTGTTAATCCCAAAGGAAGTTTAAAATTTTGATTCTAAATGTCTCAGAGAATTGTATTTACTTCAAGTGCACACATCGAAACGCTTTTATTATCCCACCAGCATCCCTGCCAGTCAGTTCTGTCCCTCCCCACAACCTCACTGCTTCTGTTTCTTGAGATTAGCCTAAAATCCATACCTGATTGACCCCCAGATTCCTCCTCTGTTGGTTCTGGCTCAAGCTAAGCGTGGGATTTCAGTGCCGGCCACATCAGCCGGGTCGGTGCCCTGCTCCACAGGGGGGGATCCCACCTTCAGCCCATCACCATGGCTTTGGGGAGACAGACCCTGCTCCCACTCCCGCCTGCACGCTGTATCTCACCCTGCAATTTGTGTCTGTTTTCTGCTCTCACCGGTTTCTCTGTGCCCTGCCAAGCGCTGTCTCCCCCCTTAGCACAAGTCTCCTGCAGCAGTGCTTTTTTCCTTCTGCAGCCATCTCTTCCCACTCACCCCTTGATTTTTCTGGAGATTTGTAGTGGGAACAGCAGAGGACAAATCCTCTGTCTGCTGTCCCATACTGTGGGCTGTACGCCTGCTGCAGAGGTCAAGGACAAAATCCTTTCATTGCTGGACTTTTCCGGCACACAGCTGACACTGCCCAAGAGATGCTGTTTGCCACTGCCCTGAAAATAGTTTCTTTGGTAAAGCAGGAAAAGGTTAAAAACCCCGTTCAGTATATTCCCTGGGACAGTGTGCGGAGCGGGCGGCACCCCGTCCCCACCTCCCAGGCTGGCTCCGTACACGTTTCCCACAGAGCGGCGCAGGAAGGTCCATCGCTACGAACATCACTAGGACCATCGCTACGAGCATCGCTACGAGCATCACCATGAGCATCACATCCCGCAGAGCAGCTCCAGCTCCCACCAACGCCGGGCACAGCACGGTGCCCCCATTCATTTGCCTCCTCCCTCCCTGAGCACGAGCTGGACGCCCATCGCAGGGGGTTTCTGCCTGCTTTTGCATTTCCCCCTCGTTTAAGCCCCTGTACCGTGTCTCAGCCTCTCTCTCTGCACCCCTGCAAGCTGGCCCAGGCGAAGCCGGGCTCTGAGTGATAGAATCATAGATTCTATGATCACAGAGTCAAAGACCTTTGCTGAGTCTTGCTGACCTTCCTTCCTCTGCTCTTTACATGTGATTCTTTTTAAATATCAAGATCTTGGCCCTGATCTTCAAGGCACTTAACGATCTGAGCTCTGAATATCTATAAAATCATGCAGAGCGCTGGGAGGGTGGTAGCTACAGCTCCACCTCTCTTGCACCTACTGTAATGCAAAAAAGCCAGATTTCTACTTGAGACTGGACTTTTCCAGCTTCCAATACAAAAATAAATCCCTACTGGAAGCCAGGACCATCGCAAAGTTTACTCCTCCTGCTCCAGAAATACAGAAAATTTTATTAATTTTGGCTTCAGAGAAAGAGGGATTTGGTGTTGTGATGAGCAAAATCCAGCTGTGCCAAGCCTTGCTGAACACACAATTTTCTCTTTAGAAACCAAGTCAAAGGCTTACCTATATTGCAGAACAAAAGCATGGCTGTAATGTCCTAGCGAACCTGTACACTGGCTTAATGCTGCCCCTGCAGCAGGCGGCACAGCATGGTGGCACAGCATGGTGGCACAGCATGGTGGCACAGGCCTGGTGTGGACCTTAAGGTGCTTTACACACTAGATGTAAGACTCATGGCTCAACGTGTTGGTATCCCAGTTGTCCGCCCCAGTCCTCTCTTAGAAACAAGGACCCCTCTGCTTCAGTGCTCCTGGCCTGGAGACACTCAATGAACACTTTTTTCAAGGTCCTGAGCTTTTAAAAATAATAATAATAAAAAAACCGACACCAAAACCTCTCCCAAAAAATAAACAAAAAAACCCCCAAACTTGGAGGACGCTATCTTCTTAAACCATCCCTCCACCCTAACCATCCACCCGGCCGATGCAGAGCAGGCTGCCTGCTTGACTTTGCCCCCAGGACAAGAAGGTCCCAGTACCAGGTCCTGGTGGGGACACCAGGTGGCTCAGTCCTGGCCCCCACCACCCGGTGACGCAGGGACAGGTCACCATGGGACTTGGTCAGGTTCTCAGCATCTCCAACAGCTTCCTAAAGGGCAGGTTTGCTTTTCTGTAGCACTTTGAGGCTGACTTCGGAAAAACCTTTATTACTGTTATTTGCTTTTAATTATGATTCCTACTTTGATCATTTTTCCACTGGAGGTAACAATAGTTTGCAACAACCTATAGAAAAGAGTGTGATCTCCTCAAAAGCATTAAAGAAAAATCCATACTATACTTGAGTGAAATTACCGTTTTTCTCTTAAACGTAGTTGGCAGCAAATCAAAGATGACCGAAGGAGGAAGAAGGTATTTTGTATTTTCAGGAGAAAGCTGGAAACAAAATTATACCAATCATCTGATTTAAATTACTTGTATGCATATAAAAATGCAACGATTGCTCTCCCAAAGTGATGGCCTCCCAACAGTACAGACGTTTGATTTAGGCAACCTATTGACCAAATGTCAGGCTGGCCTTTATCAAAAGTCATCTAGTCAACAAAAGGCTTTATACAGAATCCTTATTCAGCACAACGGATAAAATCAGGAGTGGCTGTGTTTTCAAATCTGCCAAGAAGAAGATTATGAGATATACTTGAAATGAAATATATTAGAAACCACGATTTCAGTTTTCAACACGCAACAAGCTGCAGATCAGCACGACCCTTGCACAAATCTCCATCTTCTCTCCCTGCATCCTTCAAACAGTTTTAACGTTTCCTTCGTCTCACTCGCTTCTGAGAAGAATGTGAGTCAATACAATTCTTGGTGACTAAGGAGGCGTTTGCAGGTCTTCAAGCACAATAACTGCACAGAGGATAAAAGAAGTAGGGGTTTACCAAAAGCAAACCCAACCAGACAAGAAACTTTAAAGTGCCGTATGTTGAAAGAGACGTGTATGAACTTTCCTTCAGTTTTAAGGTGTCTGTGTCATAAAATTTTCAGCAATTTCCAGACAGAGCCGGAATACTCAGCAACATAAATTCAATCAGAGGATCGTATTCAAGCCAGGTACGGCAGCAGGCAGACCTGCTTCAAAGGGAGCCTCCAGCTCCACTTATGGATTTCCCCAGCACAGCTGACCACAAAGTATTTCATGAAACTTTTATCTTAGCTGTGGGTGGAGCCGGTGAGCTTGAGGTACCCACGGAGGAACCAGCTTAGCGGGACAAGTGAGAGTTTCTATATCAAAAATGTGTACGTGAACAAATATAGCGCACGTATGGTCATTTCTGACCCTTAAACACCTCCACAACAGTGCTAACTCCTAGGTGTGAAGGACCCGGTAAATCACGTCTGGGATGATATCTAGTAATTCCCGATAAACGCCAGTTTTTCCCATGGAACCTAGTTGGGAAGGTGGGTTCGGGACCGCACGGTGCCTCTCCATGGCTGTGTGTGTGCAGGTTGGGCAGAGGAGCAGCCCCTCCAGCCCCGTCGCAGCATCTCACCTTCATTAACAGGACTCCTGACTTCACGGCAACATAAGAGGGATTCCACCTTATTAGGAAAGAAGTCCCCAATTTCCTATCAAAATCTGACTGCTTTTTGATTGTGATTTGCAATGGGTATACGTGAATCTAAATAAAGCCACACGACTTCCTCCAGCCTTTGGGAACAGCATTGCCCCTCCGCTCACAACACACACGCATTTACATGACAGTGAATAAACCGGCTTTATCACAGGGTGCAGCACAAAGCATCCTCGGAGGCTGCAGCCAACGAGGCTTCACGGAGCCACTATCCAAGAGATAACCACATTATCCCTGTAATGCTTGTGAATACCGCCGGCGTGGGAAATCAAAGGCCCAAGGACGTTTCAGAAACTTGCCTTTTGTATCATCAAATGCAAAGCTACTGCCAACTGCCAGACCCAGTAAACAGGATCCAAAACACTCTGAAGACACTCACAATTAGCTAAAGCAAACGTCATAAAATTTGAGCCAGTCTTTTAAGGGCCCCCCATTTCTATGTGGCATGGGAAGCACGGCTCGGTTGGGAAGTACGCAAATATACAGCACATGCTCCAGCAACACAAGCAGTACATAGAGACATGAACTCACCTGGCAATGGCTGATCCATCAGGTTGGTTGCCATGAAGGTCACCGCCGGTGCAGACACAGCAGTTACCCGGGTGACTTGCGTCGGCATCAAAGGACCGACGTGAGCATCCATTCTGGAGGCAGAACCTGCATTCAGAACCATAAGGAAACCTTTTTTTTTCCCCCAGTAAACAAAAACGCCTTTAAAAAGCTCACTTTTTTCCCCAGCCATATTTCACAGAATGCTCTTTTAACCTCCTGCTGAACATTTCCCTGTACCCATTCGCACGGTTAAAACAATAGGCTTTGTGTTTAGTTGAATTACTGGTCTACTCTAGCCATGATGTCCAGTGATTCTCAGCAAATAAACATCAGCGGAAATTTTAAATTAATAAAAATGTGGCCCTCAAAGTAAGAATTCGCAAGGATATATTAATGCTTTCAGAACAGATTACATTAAAATCAGTTTTCTTTTTTAAGACTAAATAACACGCCTCCAGTTTCTACTGTTACTCATCACAAACTCTGTGTCCCACTCCATCCATGAGAAATTATTTTGCCAATAATTTAAAAGAGCGGCTTTATCCAAGGGAATCAGTCTGCTGAGACAATTCACAAAACAGAAAATTGCTAAATTGTTTATATATGTTATTCATGATAAAGTAGTAATCCAGGTCCGCTGCTAAAACTATGCTAATTAAACCCGGCTACTTAATCCTTCAGAATTCGTGGCTATTGCCGAATTTGAGCACCAGTTTCCCATTAACGGTACATTTAGACACAAAATCATTTTTCAGAAGCTGGAAGACCGATACCACATCATCTCATCTCCGACGTAAATCCAGGTGTCCCACCAGCAGGCTCCATGCCCTGTTTAGAAGCCACCATTTCAAAACTGAACGGGCAGTAGGGACGTATCCCGGGGTTTAAGGCAGGCTCTGGGAATAACATCATATTTCCCAAGCATGACCCAAGCTGTGGAATTCACTGCCCTTTCCTTTTACTAACAACTCTTGTGCTGTCAAACACTTCTCATCCCAACTCCTCTGCATTTCACAGTAACAGGGATCCTTTCTGGTACCTTCACTCTGGGAGAAGAACCTCACTCGCACGCTATAAACGTCTTCATCGATTTCTGTTTCTCAGACTCCAGGTGCCAGAGCAGATTATTAAACATACCTTTCACCAACGTGGGGACACTGGTTGCTTTTTTGAATGCAACTATAACATCATTTTATCATTAAAAAGGGCACTTTTTCTTACTGAAAACTGGAGTCTTGGGTATCACGATAACACGAGGGGGTACCTCCTCCCATAAAGGGTTAACACAGCTAAAGAACCATCCAGGGAAAAGTAAAGCTTTGTCAAAAAATAATCTTTGGAAAAAGTAGGAAGTTCATGAAGCTTTAGGAGGTAGGGCCAGAACACCAAGTTCGTTCAACGATCAACGATGCTTTTGCATGATACCAGCTTGCTGTTGGCCAGGGTGTCTCACAGACGTTACTTGCTAAGCGATGATTTATTAATTTTAAATGCAAATGAAACACCTCTGACAACCATGACCCCCGTCCAGCAAGGAAAAAAGAAACGAGTTTCCAGATGTGCTGCATGGAAGAAGCGTGAGGACAATTGCAATTTTTCCACATGCCCAGAGGATGGTTACCCCCATTCACGGGGGATCCCCCCATGAGCCCCCTCTTCTCCTCCTGCCTCCGGGGACCTCCGGCCCAGGGCTGGGAGCTTTGTATGAGCACAGGATCCTCTCCCTTTGGCAGCTGGCACATTTAATATTTTTATGGGTTTCCTCCCACCCTTGAAGCTTCAGCCGCACCTGGCGTACAGCCCTCCGAGGACAGGGTTAATTAGCGAGCCACCGTCGTGCCAGCCAGCTAGCGCAAGGGGAGGAGAAGAGGGAATGAGAGGACAGTGCCAGCATGATTTTAACCTCCCAGGGCTGGCAGAGGATCATACCGGATAGACAGCGGAGAAGACCACATAGAATCATAGCATCATCTAGGTTGGACACGTCTCAAGGCACATACAAACATATATGCACAAAGTACAGATTTTCTTAAGCGTAACTCAGGCGTACATGTACACGCGGGGTGCCCCGTCCGAACTGGTGAGAGCCCTCCAGGGACCTGCAGCAGCCTAGGACAAAGCAAACGGGTACCGAGAGATGCTCCTGGATCGTTAACATCAAGGGAGCGAGGGGAGAGGGGAGCCAGCACCGACACCTCTGCGAGGCACGACCTGCCCGACAGCGCGGCCCCACGCCGTTCTCCCGGCAGTCCCCTCCCTGGGAGGGCTACGGGGAAGATGAACTGCAAGTAGCTGCGGGAAAAACGCCAGAAAAGGAAACCTTTTTTTTTTTTTTTTTTTTTTTTTTTTTCCATTAAGAAGAGTAAGAGAAATTCCTGCAAGACATGATCAGTAGCATGATAAAGAAATTACCCTGCAAGGTACTGCGATACATTTAATCCATATTTCCTTTGAAGAAAGAATGATAAATAAGGCATTTATGGGAGAGGAACAGGTCGGTGTGATGGTTGTTGTGCTACCTACAGCACAATAACGTAACTGGAGGCACTTCTACCCGGGCCATCTCTAACAAGTCAATGAACCATTTTCGAGCCCGAGACGATGTCAGAAACCTCAGGCAGTGACAGTTTCTTTTTTCCTGCTTCTGTCAAAGCCCCTGGCAAAACTATTAACTTTGCTGAGCTCTCTGGATATAAAGAAACACTGAGGAACCATCAATTCCAGCACTGAAGTCCAAGGTTCCTCTGCCTGCATGGGGCAACCCGGGCAGCAGCAGACTGACAACGGCCCCCCCGGTTTGACAGAGATGCCCAGAAGGACACACGCGCGAACAGACTGAAGTTCTGGTTTCCATATCCTTGGAGACCATTTCTTAAGCTGGGATTTCCATCTGTAACTTAGACGTACATCGCTACACCATTAATTCCATGAGTAACATTTTATAGGGCAAGAGTTATTTGGTTTTCTTTGGCTTTTCAAATTAATTTTAATGACAACAAAAAGGACACTTTCATCCTATCGCTTCCAGAGTCATCAGAGACAGATTAAGATGGTACTTCATCGTCTGGTCTCTTCTGATTGGGATGTGCACGTGGCTGCCTTGCTACCTACAGCAATATCCTTGGAAAAGGCCTTGCAGCTATTCTCATTTATCCATACCCAAATTCTGAGGTTTAGAGGGACACAAGGTAGATGTAAACTCACGTTAAGCTATGCACGTGAATTTGAGTACACAAGCAACTCTCTACACCCAAAACTGGAATAATTTTCATGACGTGCTTAATTATCTCCCCATAGTTAGCCATACACCACTTGAGATGGCGTCTCTGCTCGTTCCCTTGCCACAGTGTACGCTGCATGTTGAAAGGTGACTTTTTTCCAGTACATAATTTCAGCTGCTTCTTTATGTTGATTTATGTTCACATCCAGGAACTATAAAATTATCAGTGCATCTTTTGATGTGGTGGAAGCAATTAGCCCACAGCTTCCATCTATACTGGGGGCAAGTATATACATATATACACACACATATATATATTATTTCATACATGCAGATCGAGTTCAAGCGCTTAGTTTAATTATATCTGATGCTCACCAAATAAGCTCGAATGATTTAAGGCAATCATAACCTTTAAGGAATAAATATGTATGCTTTCTAGTTCTTCGTGCTCATGAAAAGCAGCCTTTGCAATAGATGGATTTGGAATGCAAATAAACTCTGTGGATTGAGTTTAACGTCATGATGCAATATAAGCTCTCGGTATGAACTGAACATAACCCGGGCTGGAATAATACCTCAACATGAGCCTACCACCCCCACACGCGCTCTGTGCATTTTATGATTAAGTTTAGGCAAATTGTACTATAAAACTATACTGAGGAGGAGGAGGATAAAAGTGATCTTTTCTATGAAGTTTCTGGCTATTGCTAGAGCCAAGGAGCCCTGACGAGCAAGCCATGCGTTTTGAGAACATCTGTCCATTTTTAAGATTATTTCAGTGCAGAGGCATTTTACTGTCACTTACGAACACAAGCCACCTATGCCTCAGCTTAACTGCAGCGGGGACGCTGCAAGGACAAAGGAGGACACCAGTAGATGAGGGCACTCGAGATCTGAAGATCCTCTGCAAGTGACACGCTGCCCTGATTTGCACCCCTGGTGAGCAGCCGCTGATTTGCATCCCTGGCCGAGGATGAGAGAAGAGCAGCCCCAGCCCCGGGAACGTCCACTCTCCCTCTGCGCCCAGCAAGGGCAGCTCGGGGAGGACAAGACCCACAGCCACACTGGCCAAGCTGGGAATGGCGATAACAGGCAATCCCGTCACCCAGCATGTCTGAACTGGCGTTTTTACCCTGTTGCTTCAGCACCTGAAGAAGAGAATGGGCAATTCCCCATCACACAACTGAACGACTGCGCTCACCTCCAGCAGGAACCACCCCCGGCACGCACCAGGAGTCAATTAAATTACACAATAGATTTTTCCCGGAAGACACAACCAAATTTTCCACCTTTGTTATTTCTAGCACGCAGTATTTAAAGCCTATTTCTTGTTTTACTGTGCCCCGGACAGGCAGATCAGTGTCGCTGCCTCCCTCCTCTACTTGCTCATGGCCAAAACAGACCCAGGAGAAGGGGCAGATACGTTTCTGATGCTCCTGACCCCGTTGAAAGGGATAGGGCAGATTTTCAGGGCAGAACTGTTCTTTGTGACTGTTCAGTCTGTGCCTCAGCAGACCCATCGGCTCTCATCATTCCATTGCACGGCACGTGGATGTTAACAACCCACGTTAAGGGGAGTCGTGCTGCCCACGGCAAAATAACGTGGTCCTGGACTGCACTGCAGCCGGCTACAGCAGTGGAGTTCTCCTGCTCCTGGTGTTCAGTTTTAGTTCTTCTCTTTTCCAATTAAACCATGGAACTTCCGACATTATCTCAAAGCTAGGTTAGCAGTTCAGCAAGGGTTTAAGCCTAATTTTTCTCACTGGGGTTCAAAGAGCCTTTAACAGCGCTGCCTCCAAAAGAAAAGCACCCAACACCTTCTCTGTCAGCACAGCCTGCCATGATCCACGCTTGGGAAATGAAGTGAATGCCACCGGGCCAGTAGCCCAAGGACGGCATGAACCTGCCAGAGCTGCTCTTCCAATGGCTTAGTAGCCCTCATTGTAACTTCCTGAAACAGTGAAGCACAGAATCATGGGATCGTGGAATGGTTTGGGTGGGAAGGGACCTTAAAGGCCACCCAGTGGCACCCCCTGCCCTGGGCAGGGACACCTCCCACCAGCCCAGGTTGCTCCAAGCCCCGTCCAACCTGGCCTTGAACCCCTCCAGGGATGGGGCAGCCACAGCTTCTCTGGGCAACCTGGGCCAGGGGCTCACCGCCCTCAGGGTAAAACAGTTCTTCCTTACAACTAGTCTGTACCTATATCTGTGCTGATGCAGCGCCAGGAATCCCCCGGCCCATCAGTGCTGCTCCCCTCGGCCCCAGTACCAGCCCAGCAGCTGGATCTCAGCCACCAGGAAAGGGGCGGGTGGTGCCTGGCAGAGGGCAGCAGCGGGATGGAGCTGGGGGCGAGAGCGCCGTCCTGCCCCGGGAGGGCTCGCAGCAGGAACCCACGCTAAAACACATGCAACATCCCTCCAACTTATAACAAACCGGCTTTTAAGCACAAAAGCTTCACTGCCTTGGTGCATTTCAAATTAATTCGATGATATTTCAACAAAATCAAGACATACTATTAATATAGTTGTTATTTAAAATACATCTTTAAATCAGATACATTATGTTTCAACTGGAGACTACTGTCCAAATGTCTCCAAATGGCATCAAATGGCATAAAGTTCACTGCCTTAAAGATAAAGTAAGAAAAAACGCTGTGCCTCCGCTGCTGAGAGATGGAGATTGCACAGGGGTGGCCACTTGTTACCGAAAAGCTCCCGTCAGAGCCCACTGGAGCCGACGGGAAGACATCGACAGCCTCGGAAAGAGGACAGGAATACTTAATGCTTATTTGCACCTTAAACAGCTCAGAAGCAGGACAACAAATGGAAAATATGCTTTAGCACCCTTGTATATAGTTAATCCGTGCATGCACTTATGCGCTCCACCGATTACGTCCCAGTAGGTGCCACCAGCCAGATCTTCCCCGGAGCCGACACCAGGCCTGCCCGGCCATCGGGATTATCCCCTCCAGTCTGCAGGGATTTCCATGCCCAGGAAAATCCCCGGGTCTCCGCTCCTGCTGGTTCCCAGCTTCATCTTTTGACCCAGGCGAAGGGCCAGAAGATTTACGTTGCTTAACCAGCTGACGAGGAGAGCTGCTGGGCTGAAAGCCATACAAATCCAGGCTTCCTGACAGTGCAGCTGGGCTCAGGTGTGGGAAAATGGGAATCTTGCTTCCTTTTCTACACTATTTTCATCTATTCGAGCACCTTGTTTTGTTCCTGGCACACCAGTGTCTTAATTCCTCTGCTTTGTCAGAAATTTTATCCTTGTTTGTTTGCATATATTCATTACATTCTGCTGTGTGCAGACAGGATCACCCTTGGTTTCTAAAGACAGTGAAAATTTTCAGCAGTAAAAGCCCAAGAAAGTAATTTTCAAAAGTGTGCCCATGACCAAAGAATAGAAAACCTATTAACAGTATAATTTTGTTGACTTTCAAGTCACTGATGCAACACTGAAAATCCCACACTCAATAAGAAGCCCAGCAGGTACTCCAAGATATGCTTATTTCTAAGTCAAATGTGAGCCACAATGATTCTTTTTTTACATCCAAATTGAAATGTAATGAGAATGTATTAACAAAGAGTATTAAATATTCAATGGCCTGGCTCTGCTCGGGAAAGGCTTTACCTTACCCTTCCCGAGGGACGGCAGAGCAACGCTGATGTACGGCAGGCTCTGGGCTTTGCCCTTTTGATACCATCTAGAGGAATTCCACTTCTGCATGGAAAAAAACCAAACAAAACCCAACCAATCCACCCCAGAAAGGCCTAAAGCAGGAGGCAACCTATCCATATGAAATAAAATGCTAATATTGATTCTAAATACTCAGAAGAGCTTTCCTCACGGCGGCAGATACAGCTGCTGTTTCCTTTTGTGGTGAGTACCTACAGAAAGCAAGTTTTGGGAGCAGAGCACACCACTCTCAAACTTGCCATCAATTCCTTATTTCTTACTGATAATACTCCTGAATGCATACAAATTCATGGAGCGGATGAACACAGTGCTGTAAAAGGTGTTCCAGAGAGGAGGAGGAGGAGGAATTCTGGCACTGAGCACACCAAACCCTCCCTTCTCTGCCAAGGGTTGGAGTTTTACTCAAAATTTTCCTGGCTTCTGTGGATATTCCAGACTAAGATCTCTGCTCAGCAAAGGGTGGAGCAGCTATTAATAATCTAATAGGATATAACATCCAATTAAGAGAAACCATAACAAACCAAAGAAGCAACCCTTGCGCGTACCTGAAAAACAGCCACCAGGGGAGCAGGGCACCGCAGACGGGCAGCTCCCGTGGACCGCGTGGAGACCCCTGGTCTGAAACGTGGACCGAATTCACAAACAGGAAAAAAGCGTGTTGCAGAACCGCATCCGTAAGAACATTAAGTGTAGGATGGACACGCTGCAAAGGTCCTTCCCAACCAGCTCCCAGGCACAGCTAATTGCAAATGCTGCAGGAAGATGTAGGAATGGAGCGAGGATGTAGTGATAGGCAGGGAAAAGGCCTAAGAAAAAAGCACGGAGATAGCACGATATTTGAATAGGATACTCTTCCAACCCTTCAAATACCCATGGCTCAAAGAACTGAATAAACCTTAATGGGCTTTTTTTGCCCACAAATGTCTCTAATAACTCTTTTTCACCCATCAAGATAAAACCACACAGAGGCTTTTGCATTGACAAAACTCCTTAGGAAGGACTTCCAAATATTCTGTGTCCTGTTTGGTCAACACCTGGTAACTCTGTGCCTTTGTGAGAAGCTGATACTCCCCACATCTCCCACGGCCTTACAGACCGCGTCCTCTCCCACCCTGCCCACCTCGTCCCTGCTCCAGCTGAAGGGCACCATGTTGCTTATCTCTTCCCCTGGCACTGCCCTGAACACTCTGCAGCCAAAGGGGCATCAACAAACAGGAGTCGAGACCTGTATTTTTATTTATATACATACATATGTGGCCCATTCAGAAATAATCGAACGATTGTAACACTGCCAAATTACAAAGCTTGTTTAAAGAAAGGCATTAAACTGCGAAGAAATCTCACCCAAATTCCTGCAAACTGCTGGAAGGAACAGAAAATTGAAGGGCAGGTGAGCGAAGCCATGCAGTAACCAGTTCCTCAGCAGCAGCTAACGAGCGGGTGCCCATCGCCAGGCAGGCACATGCCAGCCTCATCCCGTCCCTGGAAGATGCTGCACTCCGGTGTAGGCAGAGCCATCCCACCACAGACACCGCAACAGGCAAGAGGGAAAGGAGCCTGTGCCCAGTGCAGCTCCTACATCACCTTCTCGCTGACTAATTTTACAAAATACTCCTCGCCATCCGAGGCACTGAGCTTGAGGCATTAAGCCTGAGAGGGATTTAATAGATTTAGATGAGATCTGAGGCAGAAATTGTTTGCTGTGAGGGCGGTGAGCCCCTGGCCCAGGTTGCCCAGAGCAGCTGTGGCTGCCCCATCCCTGGAGGGGTTCAAGGCCAGGTTGGACGGGGCTTGGAGCAACCTGGGCTGGTGGGAGGTCATAGAATCATAGAATTGCTGAGGTTGGAAGGGACCTTTAAGGTCATCAAGTCCAACCTTTAACCTACCCTGACAAAAGCCACTTCTAAACCATGTCCCCAAGTGCTCCATCTACCCTTTTTTTAAACACCTCCAGGGATGGTGAATCCACCATCCAGGGATGGTGAATCCCTGGGCAGCCTATTCCAATGTTTAATAACCCTTTCAGTGAAAACATGTTTCCTAATATCCAATCTAAACCTCCCCTGACATAACTTGAACCCGTTTCCTCTGGTCCTATCACTTGTCACCAAGGAGAAGAGGTCAGCCCCCAGGTGTCCCTGCCCAGGGCAGGGGGTGGCACTGGGTGGCCTTTAAGGTCCCTTCCGGCTCTAACCATTCTCTGATTCTATGATTTGATACTGGGCACTACACGCAGCCCTTGTCTGATTTGAGAAATGCATATAATACCCCGCTGCTGCCACGGTAGCTCCGTAGTCTGGAGCTAACTATCGGGAATGAAAATCCAATGCACGACGCTGCAGGGAAACCACAGCTTGCTTATAAAAATCATTGACAACATTTCACATTTCACTCATTTCTGTTGTCTCTCTAATGCCTCCTGTGGGATTTGGACTTGAATTGAGAGAAAGAAAGAGAGGTAAAGTTCAAAAATCTTGACAAAGGAGATAATAACCTAAAGAACTGTGCAACCAGGATTAAGCAGGTCGGGCAAGAAGCACCACAAGGAACCCACCACCCGATATAAACCAAGCCCACAGAGAAACGCAGCCTTTTTGCTGCCTGCTGAGGAAGGTCACAGGCAGAAGAGCCCGCTGCGGGACGGTTCGGTAATAAGGAAACAGAATAAATCCGTATCTGGTCCGGTTCTTTCATTCCTGAAATACTACTCGGGAGGACTCTGCCTGTTCCCAGCCCCAAGGGCGCTCACCCGGGTGAGGGACATCGCACCAGCCGCGCCAGGACAAGGTGATGGAGACACTTGTCATCCCGGTTCCCCCCGAGGGCCCCCCTCTGCTCATCTTGGCCTGGCCAAACTTGTCAGTTTGTAAAAATTCCTGGAACATAAACATATAGTTTCCTACTGAAAAGAGGACAGCGATTAAATTAGTAATTTCAACCACTGTGTCTAATAGCCAGGAACAGAGTTAGACGCAGAAACGCACCAATTTATTTTTGTTATTGCTGTTACCATTTTATGACGCCAGAAATTAGCGAAGATCAGGGCCCAGGGACTTGCTTCATTTCGAGACAACATCTACCACGATTAAGTAGTTTAGGGCAATCCTGCTTATTTGCAAAGGACAAGAGAAGTCTCTTTGCTTGACCAAAGGACGAATTGATCAGCAACAAAAAAAAAAATAAAAAAAAATCACAAATTTTACAAACCGTGCACATTCAGCCCCTCGGCTCTGCTTCTCCCCGCTCCTCAGGGTCACCCCACGCTCCTCCTCAGGGCCACTTCCAGCTGGCCTGGAAGCCACCTTTGCTCGATTCTCTTTCCTTGCTCTGTCTTCGGAAGGCCCAGGTACGTTCAGTAAAAATATTCAGCGCTTTCTGAATCTGATTATCTTCCCTCTGCTTCAGATCGCAAAACGTGCTGGGGTTTTTGAGCAGCAGCTGGCCTCACCGGGCTGCGAAGGTGCTGCGGGGCCAGTCCTTCCAGGAAGGGCCTTGGGCAGAGCTGGCACGGACACTTTGCGCAGCAGGCCACAGCCACCCCAAAAACACCCAAAGCCAGGGAGGAGGTGGAAACAGCACCCGCTGCTTAGAATTTTCCCAGGTTTCTACCATGGAAGCAGTTACAGAGGGTAACGATGATTTGCGGTGCGCACCCGCTGTCCGGGTTTGAGCTAAAACACAACCAATTTTCCGTTCAATAATTTTACTCTGCAGTTAAGTCTCTTCTACCTAACTGAACTTTCTGGAATTATTTTCACAGTATTTTCCTGACAGAGATGGTATTTCATAGAATCATGGAATGGTTTGGGTGGGAAGGGACCTTCAAGGCCACCCAGTGCCACCCCCTGCCCTGGGCAGGGACACCTCCCACCAGCCCAGGTTGCTCCAAGCCCCGTCCAACCTGGCCTTGAACCCCTCCAGGGATGGGGCAGCCACAGCTTCTCTGGGCAACCTGGGCCAGGGGCTCACCCCCCTCACAGCAAACAATTTCTGCCTCAGATCTCACCTAAATCTCCCCTCTTCCACTGTAAAACCATTCCCCCTTGTCCCATTGCTGCCCTCCCTGATCCAGAGTCCCTCCCCAGCTTTCCTGGAGCCCCTTTAGGGCCTGGAAGGGGCTGGAAGGTCTCCCCGGAGCCTTCTCTTCTCCAGGCTGAACCCCCCCAGCTCTCTCAGCCTGTCCTCCCAGCAGAGGGGCTATGAGAAATGAAGACTTTCCTTGTTTCCCATTTCAATAGAAACAACACTTTAAATTTTGGCAGCGTCGTTGCTTTTGGCAGAATTACTCTGATTGCTTTGCAGTTCTCTGTCCAGGTTTCCTGAGGTTTTATTTTTGTTTGAGCTTTCCTATTTTTAAATTTAAAAATAAAAAAAATAAAAAAAAAAAAAAAGGAAATTGCTGTTAAAGATCTATTTTGCTACTGTACTGGAAAGTAATACATATAACGTATTCAGTGACCTGGGATGGAAAATAGAAGAATGGCAATGAGATGGAGGGGTGAAGGGTGATACCCAAATGAATGTACGTCTCTGGAAAGGAAGAGCTCTCGGCAGGTTACGGTATCGCCTGGCACAGACACGAGGGACTCGAGGGCATCGCAGCAAGCTGGAAAAAGCATTAGCTGGCTTATGAATGTTGACACAGAAATTATTTATTTTTTTTAAGTTAAAAATGGATAGTGTAGAAGCACAGGCACCTCATTGCTGTTCCATCAGACTAATAAATTGCCCTATAAGGAGGTTAGAAAATTAGTATATGACTTTCACTCTTTGGTTAAATGAAAAATAGTAGCGTGACACACATAACTGCAGATAGATAAATAGATATTCACACGCACACGTATAACTGTACAGCAGAAAGACAACACGGGGAACTATCACCACTCTTTTCTAAAGGATAGACCCATTTTTCCACCTTTACGCTGGAATTCTGTGAAATGGTACCAACAATAATCATTCGATTAATATGAAAAAACCAAATTCCTACTCCGTAATTACAATTGTTTGACAAGGAATGGCTTTAGAAGGTAAACGGGCAGAAAGCTCTTCCCCAGCGCAGCACCAGCAGCCCCTCTGAAGCACCCCTGCCCTGCATCCCTGCATCCCACCATCCCTGTATCCCTGAATCCCAGCATCCCTGACTGAGAGGCAGGCGATGCCGATGGCACAGCACTACCGAGAGGCACGGCAGCGGCTGGGCTGCTCCGGGGGCTCAACAGCCCTCCTCAAGCCCGACTTACAGCACACCTAGGGACTTCCCAGACAGGCGTATATAGCTTGGAACAGAACCCCAGACTGACGATACCCTTCGAAAAGCAGGCGCAGAAACGCAACCGCCACACTGAGGACCCAGCTGCCAGCAGCATCAGCCCAAAGCCCTTCATCTCCCACTCGTCACGAAACTTTTGGAGGTAATGAGTTTTTCAGTGATGAGCGTTCATTGCCCGGAGCAGCCCCAGCACAGCGCCAGGCTCCGTAGCCTGGCTCCTACGGAAACAAAGTTTTTTCATCATACCTTCTTTTTTCGGGGATATTTGCCCAAACATACCCGTGCTCCTCCACAAACACATTTGAAACCGCTAGTAGCCTTTGTACAAATCTGAAAAGCAAGGTCGATCTTCCGAAGACTGAACGAATACCCCTGTTGTCATGACCAGCAGGGCAGGGAGAAGAGAGATGCTGTAAGGGCTGGGAGGGAAAGAAGGCGACGGCAAAACCTCATCTTTTCTTAAGTGCCCGAGCACCCACAAGAACGCAAAGTGCTCTGAATATCAAAAAAGCTTCAATTGAAGTTTGCACTTATTTAAATACCAGGAGGCATAAATCTGTAGGAAACTAGCCCTCATTAGGTCAGGGAATTACTCAAGGAGGTAATTGCCCATCTCCTTGCAGGCTCGCTGGCCAGCAGACACGGCTGTCTCGGCAATCGAGTGCGAGTCATCTCCTCCAACCCCCACTGCACTGCCCGGCTTTCGGAAAACCCTGTTTTATCATCCTTTACCACCGAGGAATTAAGGGCTGTTTGGTTTCAGCTGCGAGGGCTCTGCCCAGGTTTAATTCCTGAGCACAAGGAAAGGGGTGAGTGATGCTCCCTGCCACGAGCCCCACCGTGCCACTAGCCCCCAGGCACATCGAGTAGCCCCCAGGCAACCGAGCCGGCGTGCCGGGGGACGGCCCTGCCAGCAGCACGCTCCTGGCAGAAAAGGCCCTGTGTTTGGAAAATATTTACATTTCATTACAGTGATGCTCTGTTACGTGTCGGAGTGCCAGGCTGGCAAGTGAATTCTGCATACAAAACCAGATTATTGGAAAATATTTTCCCCTATGTTTTCAGCAGTCTTACATGGACTGAGAGGTCTCGGGGCGCAGGTCCAGCGCAGCTGTGTCCGAGGATGGGACAGGGGGGACACTCACAGGCGGATGGAGAGCAACAGCACGGGCAGCACCCTTCTGCTCAATGCAGGAATGGGGAATTTTCATAATAATCTACACAGGAAACGGCTGTGATGCCTGAAAAAGGCACTTTGGAAGATAGATTCAGCTCTCAAAACACAGTTAAAGTAGAGAAAATGAATAACTGTTTGTTTTGAATGAGAATATCCTTACTTAGGATGAGTACAAATGTGTATATTTACTACGGTGGCTCACAAAACAAACAATATTTCCTTTTGTTTAGTTCTTACAATTCACTCCTCTGACTGTGGCAGCATTTCAACTCAGGAATCTGCCAAAGCCCTCCGCCACTTTCCAATGACCAGACAGACAGCAACGCTACCACACAGCATGATTCCTCCCTGCAGCCCACAGGGAAGGTCAGTAGTATCTTTCATATGTGGATTTTCAAGGGAAGTGGTTTGGGGGTCTTTGATCGGCAAGTCCCAGAAGTCACAGAATCATAGAATCCTGGAATGGTTTGGGTGGGAAGGGACCTTCAAGCCCACCCAGTGCCACCCCCTGCCCTGGGCAGGGACACCTCCCACCGGCCCAGGTTGCTCCAAGCCCCGTCCAACCTGGCCTTGAACCCCTCCAGGGATGGGGCAGCCACAGCTTCTCTGGGCAACCTGGGCCAGGGGCTCACCACCCTCACAGCAAACAATTCCTGCCTCACATCTCACCTCAATCTCCCCTTTTCCAGTTTGAAACCCTTCCCCCTTGTCCCATGGCTCCCCTCCCTGATCCAGAGTCCCTCCCCAGCTTTCCTGGAGCCCCTTTAGGGACTGGAAGGGGCTGGAAGGTCTCCCCGGAGCCTTCTCTTCTCCAGGCTGAACCCCCCCAGCTCTCTCAGCCTGTCCTCCCAGCAGAGGGGCTCCAGCCCTCCCAGCATATTCTCCCCAGTGGAGACCCGGCCATCTGCACAGCAGATCCATTGACAGAATGGTGACGTTTCAGGGTCCCTGAATAAGTCTTCAGGCACCCTAAGATCCGAAAATGACCTCCTACCAGTTACCCTCTCAGCACTTCTATCGAGACGCAGTATTTCAGCCCAGTAAAAAGCAGCCCACCCTTGTCTAACCTTGGCAAACACAACTGGTGGATCCGCGGCACCACTGTGCTTAAAATTAAGATCAACTTTCCAACTCTCACATTGTCCTAGACGATAATTTAGATTTCCTTGAAAAACTTCAATCCTCATGGGATTTTCAGACAGGACTATCATCTCAGATTTCTCCTCACTTGTGGAAAAGCCTCTCATGATACAATCTCCCTTAGACACAAATCTACTACATGGACTAAGGTTTAAGGACTTGTAGCATTTTCAGACACACTTAGCAAAGAAACAAATTCTTTGATCTTCCCTTTCCCCTAGCACTTTCTTTTGGGAAAGGGTTATTTTAAAACATGGGAAAACGTTGGCTCATAATATGGCTCGACACATGTTTCTGTGCTTCTATCAGCCACGACCGAGTCCTCATGTATGTATTTCTCAAAATCTTAACGAAATCCACACTTAGATGCAAAATCAAACATAAGACACAGAACCCCTGAACCTCATTCCCGCTTTCCATAGTTTTACGCAGATCCTCCCTGACGTCCTCCCCAATGTCAACACGAGCAAGCACTCGGGGAACACCCAGAAGATCCAACACCAGTGTCACCAGAGCACTGGGTGGACATGGGTCAGGATTGGGTGGCCATTCCCCATTTGCCACGCAACCCCTCGGCTCGGCAGGGCATGCTCCCCCTCACCTGCTCTTCCGAGTCCTTCTCCAACAGAAATCTGGGGAAACCTCTGCAGAGGGAATTCTTGCAGAATTACTTTGATCTCAGCTTTGGTCTGCTCTGAACGTGTTTCTGTCTGTTTCCCGTATCTGGAAATATTGGAAATCTCCCAGGTTTTTGGAACAGATCGATTAATTGGCAATGCCTATGGAAATGTGTTGGCTCCCTTGCTAACGCGCAGCGGCCGCTCTCCTCAGTCTGAACTCATGATTTCTTAAATATCTGTTTGAAGAAACGAATCGGCAACAGAAAACAAATGAAAGAGAGCACCATCTAAGGTGCCAAAAAAGGATAAAACAAAAGGGCTCCTTCTTGAGCCAAACCAATCCACAGTAATGCAAACTTACTGGAGTGTTACGCTTTGGATTTTCTGCCAGCTACCCAAACAATAGCTGTTCTGCGCTGGAAGCCTTTTCTATCATGAAATTTTAAAGGAACCAGAACATTGCACCACATCCAGATCAGCGGGGAGGTACGGGCAACAGCTACACGTTTTCTTCTGCAAAAATGCATTTTAAAAATACGCAAATCGTGTGCTTAAAGTTACGCATGATATTATAGTTCATTAGAGAGAAATTAGGTTTCCTAAGAAAACAAATTTCTTTGGCATCTTTTTTTTTTTCTCACCAGCTCCCTTTGTTTTCAGTGATTCTCAGGTCTGGCTAAGCACAGAAATGGGAACACGGGCTAGTTACAACCGCAAAGAGAAGTTAAACAAGGCATATTTCACCTGATATCAAAATTGAAATCAAGTATGAAGTCACTGTTGATGAATATCCTCTCCCAAAGGAATGGAGGCTTACAAGAGCTGAAAAACTCCCTATTTAAAGGGCACGACTTGGGATTCTCATAAGTGCCATTTTCCCAGGTCACGATTTTATTGCCTGAGGTGTCCTCTCTCTGGAAATCTGCCACAGCGAATGTCAGACTGGTCTCCAGAAGGGCACAGGGTCAATAACTTTGATGTGGTAACCGAGACATAAGTGCACAACCCACTCAGCTCAGATCTACAGACGCATTTGGGAACTTGAATATTTAATTGCCATCAACTCTTTAAGGCCAAAAGTGGAAGCAACACTGGTTTTCTGGGATTTTTTTTTTCAAAACCAAAGGGAGACATGAAACGCAAACCTGTCTTCACGGTAAAGACAGGAATGTCCATCCAGCAGCGCCCCGTTCATCAGAACTGAACAGCATCTCCCACTCCACCCGCTGCCCTCCATCCGGCTCCACGGCTCGTAAACCCCATCCTGAATTCAGCCTTTCATCCATCCACCTGTAAAGCTGAAAAAAGGAAACGTATATCGCGAGTCTGACCGTCCTGGGGAACAACCCCCCGCCCCGAGCAGGGCAGGCGGATCAGACCTCGCACCCCAGCCCAGCTGCAGTGGGCTAAACGCAGGAGGCAGTGTTAAACGCCCGCTAGTACCTTAGGAAGGAACTCGGTGCTTCTACTACTGCAGTCGTTCGACAGAAAGTCCTGGGAGCAATTTATTATTTTCTAGCTGTATTTTCATTGTCCAGGAAGCACTGGGTTACACTGAATCTGAACCAGTGTTTGTTTTCTTCAGGGAAGAAGTACACAAAATTTAACAGAAAAACAGTATGGTGAGGTGCTAAGAGAACCTGGCATAATTTTTATAAAACAACATTTGTGAGTTTATTGTTTTTATACTTCTATATGCAATGATCCCTTGTTCCCTTACAGACAAAATAAAAAATTATCATGTCAAATAATTGGCAAGCTGCGTGTCACTATCAGTTTCAGATAATTAAGTGAGATGTATTCTGGCGCAGAGCCAAATCCCGATAAGATAGGAATTACTTCCATAGAGCCCAGTCACGATCATACAGCACTCCCCTCCTGCATCTTCATCGCTGTCTTGTTTGAAACTTGGGTCTTAAACTATCTAAAGAGCTTTTGGAAAAACAAAACT